>NW_018922242.1:40250-73619 GCF_002207925.1 Prunus avium | reverse complement strand
TTTTAGGTTAGACAACAAATGATCAAATTAGGGAATTAGGAACACAAGGTTATGACCAAACACCATGGCTTAATCATACTTTAGCTAGAATCAATCCGTTAATCTAATTGAACTTGGGAACTTATTTGCTTGAGTTATTTCCTTTTTTTTTCTTGTTTTATTTATTTTCTTTTTCATTTCTGTTTTGTGTAGGGAAAATGAATTGGATCATTCAATCACCAATCCTCGTGGGATCGACCTCGCACTTACATATGCTATACTACCGAACGGCTCGTGCACTTGCAAGTATCACAAGTTGAGGATGCAGCTGAATCCATTTTGGTGCAGCTAAATCGAAGCAACATTATCTCCAATTATTACTATATTGTTAATTTAAAAAAAATCAATAATATCAAACATATGATTGTTGATACAAATATAAATTTAAAAACTCTCAACAAAAATTATTACTTAATGGTCGATTGATTGAGCTACATTGAATTGACGAAAAAGAAAATTGTACTTTTTCAATTATGATCAATGCCCAATTGATAATCATATAAACATGAATGTTTAGGAAATGAAGTGGAAGTATGAGAAGTCTTCTTATATTCAATCTCATTGCATAGCCCTCATACGAATCATATTCCAAGGATTGTTGTGCTATTATGATTGTATACTAAATATCATAGTTGAAAACAACGATTTTGCCCATAAATGATGGTGAAATATCCAGAAAAGAAAGCAACATCACATGTTTGGCTTTATGGCATATATTTAACATCCTTTCATATTATTTTATTTTACATAATTCAATTATTTTTAACTTATGAAATGACCAATTTGTCCTCATATTTAATGACATATTGGACGAAATGTTAGGGAATTAAACAGCAGGGGAGACATTGGCGATAAAGACAAATTCATATTCTTAATTTTATAAACAAAAAAAAGGTTATGAGATAAATTTTAAAGTTGGGTAAAAGTTCAAGCACTAAATCAACAATTTAGCCATGTTTAATGGTTTTTGTGGGCATATATATGACATATTTGATAGCACATGTGTGCAATTCTTAGTTTACAATATGCATATGTATATACCTGTATGCAATTTCGTAGCTTCTATGTGCAATTCTCATTTTACAATATGCAATTGCATATATTTGTATACAATTTCGTAACGTCTGTTTGCAATTTTTAGTTTACAATATGCAATTGCAGTCCGTCTTTCTTTTGGTTTTTAACTTTTTTCGTTTTTACTAGAAGGCTCATTGGCTCACACTCTTATAATGTATGCAAAGATCACCAAATTTTCTCTTTATGGTTAGAGGGCCTCTTTTTTGTGTGTGTTCATTTGCATGACTATATGGATAATCTACTACTACCTAAAAGCTATATAAAATTAAATGTGATATCTTCTATTTTCTCTAACCAAGACTACATGTCACATAAATAAGAAATAAGATCTCAAAAAAGAAACAGAAACAAAGAAAACACTTCACCTAAAAAATTTTGTAATACGTTTAACTCAATTTATAACTTGTAGAGTACACAAATGTTAGCCCCTAAATATTAGACTCTCAGAAGAAGGTGAGAATCTCACCAAGTATGCATGAAAAGTCCAAGTGAGCATACACCTTCCTACAAATGAGAGGGAGGTAGAGAGAGATTATTTAAACACTTTGATGGTATCTTAAAACACATATTTCAGTGTAACAAAAATGCACTTTTCTTAACTGCACTTTTCCTGAATCCTTAGCCATAGCAACCAATATATAGCAGTTACGGCAATCACAGCAACCAATACCAATCATGAACATCTCATTTGAACCATACACTTACAGATTTGCCAATAAAATCTTTGAAATGGTAATGGCAACCCAAGACACTGAGCTCCATCGTGAGGTCACTGATCTCCATCCCGGATATACAAACATCAACCATTATGTGAAAATATGAGAGGTCTTCTTATATCCAATCTCATTAAATAGCCCCCATACTAATCATATTTCAAAGACTTGTTATTTTACTGTTATAATTATAGACTACATATTATAGTTGAAAACAACGATTTTGCCCATAAATGACGGTGAAATATCTAGAAATTAACATCACATGTTTGGCTTTATGGCATATATTTAACATTCTTTCATATTATTTTATTATAAGTATTTAATTATTTTTAACTTATGAAATAACCAATTTGCCCTCATATTTAACGGCAAATTCTGAAGAAGTGGTTGTTTCCAAAGCGAATAGTTCAAATATCATTGATCAAACACAAATATTATAACAAATTCTGAAGAAGAACCCAAAAACTTCTAATTAAATTATTTCATAAAGAAAAGGAGACCTTCCAACTTAATTATTATTATTTTTTCAAAAACGAAGTAACATAGAATTATTGGCAGTAGATTTCCACTTATCAATATCATTATCCCTGACATCTTTCATGTGAATTCAGAACAACTAATCTTCGGTTCAATGATGTTCCTTTCTCAGCATTATTCATGCTCCGCTCAGTAGCCAATCCATTATACTAACATCATGGTAAAAGTAGTCTATATGAAAAATTTCTTAACTGAGTTACAACCTCAACCTCTAAGGATTCCATTACCATAGTTATTAATGAATATGTAACTACTTTTCTCATCAGTCGGTTACACCAAAAAAAGGTTTTACAGAGGAACTGTTTTTCTTTTTTCAATTTTCTTGACATGTCTTTTGTTGCAATAGTAGAGTTATTGCATCCTTCAATCCTTCCAATTAACACCAAACAACTCAGGCAATATGCACTCAATACATTGTTCAAGCTGTAGCCTAAGCCACTAGAGCTGAGACACTGTTGAATTCGAGCTATTATACAAAAATGAGATAATGACAGAGCATAATACCCTGTTGATCATTTGGAGAGCCTTGTTCGACTGCTGGTTCATGCAACTTTGTCGGGTCTCCTCCACTTGCAACTCTTTCTCTCAATTTTCTAAGTGACATGTAATCAAAATTTTGCACACAAAGAATAAAAGATTAAAGCAGAGTCCAAAATCCAAAGGATTTAAAAATAAAAAATAAAAGATATAGAGAGATCAGTACTTTTACTTGTCTAGTGGCGGCAACCTGTTTGACCTCATCTCATGAACAAACTGATCAAAAGAATAATATGGGAGCAAACGTGAGTGCCATTCGGTGTACAACCCAATTAAGTTCCCCAAATCTCTAACCTCCAAAAACTGCAAAAAACAATTTAGCATAATATGATCAATTTTTTTCCACAAAAGAAAGGAAACAAGAGTGGAATTGAATATGAGACCTCGTTTCCGAGGCCACGGTACTTGAAAGCGCGAGTGAAGTGGCGGAGGACGTAGGCGAGGTCAGCTTCGGCCTAGTCTTCTGAACTGACACCTTTTTTGCCTTCGAAGCACCGCTGTCTCTCTATCTCCTCTCCGATGGCTGTTGCATTTTGGCTTGGGCAAAGATGAGACGCCCAAATTCCGATCTGGGGACACAGATGAAGCTTGGATTTCCGAGGGAGAGATCGCAGAGATGAGATGAAGCAGCTCCAGTGCATGCGAGGGGTTATTCTATGTTTTCTAAGTCACGTGTATTTCACGTGCTGCTTAATAAAAATGGCTAAACAAGTCATCAGGTCATTCAATCTCAGCCCTTAATTTTTAAAATGAAATATGAGCCCTTGGATGATCGGCTGTACCGGTACAGCCGATGCACCACAGAATTTTCGTGAAAAAAAAGCTCATCTAGAAAAAAGACGAGAAGTTGCCTTGAAGGTTCCTTACCCTTCACTTCAACACGTTGTAGGTACCATCGCATTACAAAGAAACTGCTTCGGCTGACTAGTCTATAACCAAATACCACTTTGTAGTTGCACTTGCAGCGAAAAGACCATCATTTCAAAGAAAGCGCGTGGTGACAAAAGAAATATCCCCGTTTGAGTTTGACCACTTTGTAGTTGCACTTGCACCGAAAGTTCTTCATACAATGAAATGAAACAGTAAGTTGCAACTATATATGCTTCAGTAAATTAAAGACCACGTCAGTAAATTAAAGAAAATTCAGCGTTTGATGAATTCAAGTTGAAAAGAAAGTTCCTCACGCCCGCGTTCCTCACGCCCGAGTTTGTTTAAGCCTTAAGCTATTTGTATCGTTTTATTAAGAAAGAAAATCAATACAAAATCAGATAAGATTCTCTCTGCTTCTTCTTCAATTCTTCAATGTTCAAATTGAAATCGTTATTCAGGTCTATGGATGGATGGTTTACTCCCCAATTCCCAATTGATTTTGAGAGATATCCTCAACATCCTTTAGATCAGCCCCTCCCTGAGACAACTCAACCAGTCTCTTCTTTTTCATATCAAGTGTTTTTGAGTTTTAGAGGTGAGGATACACGCACCAATTTTACAGATCATTTGTACAAGGCTTTGTCTGATAAAAAGATCCACACCTTCATTGATCGAGAGCTTGTAAAAGGAGAAGAAATATCGTCAGCTCTTGTCAAAGCAATTGAAGAATCAAGAATTTCTCTCATTGTATTCTCTGAAAACTATGCATCTTCGAGGTGGTGCTTGGATGAACTTGTCAAGATCCTTCAATGTAAACAATCAAACCAACAAATAGTTTTGCCCATTTTTTACAAGGTAAATCCCTCAGATGTGCGAAAACAAACAAGTAAATTTGGTGGCGCATTTGAAGGCCATATTGAAAGCAAATTCAAAGATAACGAGGAGAAAGTGCTCAAATGGAGGAGAGCTCTTACGGAAGCAGCAAATTTGTCTGGATGGCATTTCAAGGAGGGAGAGTATGTTTCTATCTTTATCATTTTCAAGTTTAATTTTTTTCTCTCTTCTTTCTCATTACTATTTGTTACACATTTAATTGTTACTCATTATTAAAGAAAAGTGTCCTTTTGTAAAAATATTACATAGTAGGGAGAAGATCTTTATTTTAATTTTTGTGTGTTTTTGTATTTTTGATAGTTGTAGGGCATTATGTTTAATTTAGTGTCTTTCAGGATTATCTATCTTTTTCAAGTTAACTTAATTTCTTTTTCTTTTTTTCTTTGGTTACATTTAATTGTTACTCATTAAAGAAAAATATTCTTTTGTAAAAATATACAACTGTAGGGAGAAGATCTATTTTCTTGGGTACTTTAGTGGTTGGATGTTTAAATTTGATTCATTAAATGTGTCTAATTTAAACTGGCAGTTATGAAGTTAGATTTATCGACGACATTGTCGAAGGAATTTTAAGCCAAGTACAACGAGTACGAGATGTGGCCACATACTGCAATGTGGCCAACCACCCAGTTGGAATCGACTCTGATTTACAAGATGTGAAAAAGCTTTTAGCTAGTGGCAAGAAAAGTGGCGTTTACAAGATTCGAAAGCCGACCGGGGTCTCATACATTAAACTGCACGTGGAGCCCAAAGCCGACCTTTGCCCACAAGTTCAGTAGAAAATCTCGCGTTTTCATAGTTTCTTAATGTTTATATTGCATTCTTTGTCTTTATATTGCATTCTTAATGTTTGCATTAACCAAAGGCATTTTCTGGTATTTTGAATGTTTTACTATTCTCTGTCAACTTTCATTCATATAGAAACAATAAACATCAATATAACCAAAGCTCCTAACTTCTCTAGGGGCTACAAAGTCGCTTCATTAAAACCTTGTCATAAAAACTCTCAATAGAGAAAATCCGATCAAGAAAAAAGAGTACCACAGCACCGCAATATATAATAAAACTAACCCTATTGTCTATCTTTTCCTAGTAAAGGTTGAATCCATATCGGACCCACCCCTTCCTAGAAAAGTTGATTACCTTTCCTCAGTCCAAATAAAGCCATAGCATGAGCCACACTGTTACCTTCACGAGGTTGATAAACCACCTTTGTATTACCCAACTGTGAGACCCTGGAAATTTTATGGTGATTAGAAACTATTTGTAAAATTTTGAAGAAAATATTTTTGGATGTGATTAAAGAAAAGTACCATGTGTTTATGAGTGTTTATGAGTTCGTAGTATTTTTCGGAGATTTTTTTGGAGCTCGAATGAATTTTTTTGGAGAAAAGTACCATGTGTTTATGAATTTTAAAGAAAACTGCTTCGGCTGACTAGTCTATAACTAAATACTATAGAGATAGAGTCGTCAACATTGCCATTAGACTAGTCGTCAACACGCCTTCACATTGAAGGTGGTAGGAAACTGATTCGTCACACCTCATAAATCTAACCACAGCTCCACTACCAGAAAGATGAGAAGTTTCCCTAAAGGTTCCTTACCCTTCACTCCAATACGTTGTAGGTACCGTCGCATTACAAAGAAACTGCTTCGGCTGACTAGTCTATAACTAAATACCATAGAGATAGAGTCGTCAACATTGCCATTAGACCAGTCGTCAACACGCCTTCACATTGAAGGTGGTAGGAAACTGATTCGTCAAGCCTCATAAATCTAACCACAGCACCACTACCAAAAAGATGAGAAGTTGCCTAGAAGGTTCCTTACCCTTCACTTAGAAGACTTTCGTCACAGTAATTAGGCACTACTTAAAGACATTGATATGCCTTTGCTTTGAATGTGTTTCTTGTTATAGGATATATTGTAGCAAAGGCACTAAAAATACCATTCAAATCAATGGGAAAAAGGGATAGGGAGACATAGAAGACCCCATTGAGATTACAATATCTATATAGAAAATTTCAACCTCACAAATCTTGATAATATTAATATATATGGTGAGGGCTGGTAAACAAAAGAAAGAGTTCCAACTAGTCTATGACAATATAAATATACATTTTCTCAAGTTTTCACAAACTCTGTCACCCCAAGTCCAATAGGGCTGCTGCTTGTCAATTACAGTTGGGCGGAGAAGTTGCACATCAACCTGCAATTTACACATACAATATACATATAAGTAAACTTATTATATTTTCATATGCATAATATTATTATTAAAAACATAACTAACCTCACGGTTCTCGAATACTTGGCTCATTAGCTTATGAATATGAGCCGAAGTATTGCTCCTCCAATGTAGTATACGAGGGATGTAGGCATTCTCTTCGTGCACGACAAAATGCAGTGCAGCCAATGCTGGAAAGACCTCATAAGCCCAAATTTAGTTTGAAGAATAAAACGTCACTCACTGTAAACGAATGAAATTGAACTTAAACATGAATGGAAATTTGCTCACCTAAAGTGCAAAGGCAAATCCTTTGATGTAGTACTCTCTTGGTCTACCAGTTGCCGTTGTCTTTGCTTTCTTTTCAGATTTTTTTATTTTTATTTTTGCATCTTTTTTGGGCACTTTTACTCGCTGGTTATCTGCACAAAGTGCCCTCAAAAGTGAGGCATTTGTCTTGGCATAAGACACAACACCCCATGGATACTTCACAAACTATTCAAGGTCTTCCGCCAATTTCAAATACCACATGTCAATATGGACATGTTTTTCACTACCCAACAACACAAAAACAGCAAAGTATACAATTCCAAGCTTGAATACATCGTCCTCATCAGCGTAGTCGAGGAAGGCTTTTTCTAATTCCAAAAGGCTGACAGTTTTATCATTGTAAAAGTACTTCCTTTTCAATGAGTAGTTCTCATAAGTTGCAATCGGAATGAAAGGAAGGTTTCCAAACCTTAGCCCTGTGATGACGCAAAATTGTTGCGCCGTGAATTGGATCACCTTATTGGCAACGATGAATTTATCCCGTTCACGTGGGAAACTGTCTTCGGATCAGCCTTCCTCAGCAACAAGCCATGGACAATTGGCGAAGTCCAATTAAGGTCCTCAATCAGTAAGAGATGAACAAAACAACTCTCTTCAAACCTTCGTAGCTGTTGCGGACTGAATTTCTCCTTTATGGTACTAATTGACGTCTTTGTATGGGAAAGGGACAACGTCTTTCCCTGAAACTTTTCTTCCTCAGCAATCATCAACTTAATTGGAGAAACCATATTTCCTTGCACGCCAATATTATACAAATAATTTCACGTTGTTGAAATCTACACAATAACAAGCAATAAACACGCAATACACAGGTATATCAAGGTGTTGAGAGCCAAAAAATCCAAGGTTAGGCCCAAATATATTCTTGGCCCAATGCGATACCTTACTAAGAAGAAACCCAATTTGCACACGCAAAAGTCTGTCATGCACGCTCGCACGAGTCACAATCCACATGCCATGCTAAATAAACATACAATCCGTCATGCTAAGAATCGTAATGAGTCTATAAAATGCACTGACTTTACGAGCCCATGCTAATTATCCCATCAAGCATCATAGCCTTTGAGCACGAGCACGCCAATCAACATGCCATGCCAAGCGAAAAACCATTATTTGGCACCTAGCCACGCTACAAGCTTAAGTGGGCCCAAGCCACGCAAATTCCCGGGGCTTGCTGAGTGGGTTGTGGCATGGATAGTAACAAGTTTTCAAGAGGCCCATTGATGAGCCGATGAATGGAAGTTTTGGGTTGCTTGGGGGCCCCAAAACTCAAGCCCATTTCTTGAGCCCAAATATATGGGTAAGCATAAAAGAGAGAGCCCAATACCCTAAAAAATTAGCCCATCACCTTAATAAAATAGCCCACCATCTTAGGAAGTTAGCCCATTCCCTTAATGGGCTAACCTACTACCTTAGGAGGGCCCAAGCAACCAAAGAGAAGATCTATAGTCTCCAGCACTTAGTTAGGAACAAAGACTACATTAGAAGCCAAAATATCTATGTCTGTAGGCTGCTGGGAGGCTCCAGCACGTGGGCAAGAAACAAGCCTCAAGGAACAACATTCAAAGAACCAATGGATATTAGCATGCGTAGGTTGCTAGGAGAAGAGGCACCCTCCGAACTAGCACTCTTACCTATTTATTTCTCCCACCAGGTCTGGCCATGGAAGAGGGAAGGAAAGAAGGTGAGGTGATAACCAAAAATGGGGGTTTCCCCACTGAAGCAGCTGCGGGAAAAGCCTTAGAGCTCCCAAAAACCTTGTCTTTGTGTGTTTGGACAGAAAAGGATTTCATAAAATAGGATGAATCAAAGGAAGAGAAGAGAAAGGAAAGGGGAGACTTAGCAAAATGGAAGAGAAACCATTAGGGTTTCTACGGAAGGAGGAGCTTCCAGCAGCTATAAAAGGGAGCTTCCTCTACCCAGCAAAAACAACCATCCAGAGGGCGACCAAGCTTTTGTCGATCAACTGGAAATTTACTCAAGACACCCCATTCTCTATCTCCATCTCTCCCTCTCTTCCTTAGTCAAAATCCCCCCAAATCTCTCTCTCCCCCTTGCTCTAAACCTTTGTTTCCACAGGAAATCCAAGCTCTTTCTCTCTCTGTCTCTCTAATGCTAAACTTATGAAGGCTCAGCTTTCATGCCACAAGCTCCTCAAGCCGAGCTATTCTATTGCTAATCTGTCACGTTAATTTGGTTCATTGGTGAAAGGAACCTAAGGTGTTTTCTAAAGTTTTCACAAACCCTTTCAAAACTCTCTTGGAGCCTGGTCTTCGAACTCGGACACAAGGGCAATCTCATCTGTTCGTCCTTTACAGCAGCCCAGGCCCATTTGTCAGGTTGCTGGAAGAAAAAGACCCCAATATAAATGGCGACTCTGCTGGGGACCAGGCTGTGATTCGATTGTCTGTCATATTGATAAGTTATGCGATGCAATCCTTGTTGGTGCAGTAAACCATCAAGAACACTAAAAGATAAGAAGCTTTTTGTTTTAGTGATGTGTTGGCTATTTATTATTGAGTCAATAATTGTTTCTAACATCTTTGATGTTGTTTTGCCTTCTTATGGAATATTTGTAATCAATTTGGTTTTGATATACCGCTGGAAGATCCTGTTGGATGAGATAAGGTCATTCAAGCTTTGACAAGAGTTAGACGCCAGAGGAGATCTCAACAGC
Source organism: Prunus avium (assembly GCF_002207925.1). The sequence goes on along the minus strand of NW_018922242.1, from coordinate 63,714 downwards.
ACATAACCATTGCTTGTTTAAATTACAAGGGTGCTCCTCTTCCAAAGTTGCCTTTTACGTGATGCAAGCAAGGAAAGTCTTATTTCTTGGTTGGCAATGAATAATGGTTTCCAAGTGTTATTTGAATATGTAGCGCCAAGTTTGGAGCACAAGCAAAACCATTTCACAATAGGTTATGGGAAATCATGCATTCTCCAGCACTGGGGTGCCAGAGATGCCCCAAAAAAAAAAAAAAAAAAAAAAGCTCCGCAACAAGATGACTATGGGCTTCATGCCAAGAAAATTGAAAAAGAAAAACTACTTCTCTCTTTTTTAACTATTGTTCATCTCTCCGCCATGAAGCACCAATGACCCCCGAAGGCACAAGGAAATTCTCATTGACACCACCAACCACTGCTCATTGCCAAAAGTTCGACAGACTCAGTGTTGGCGGCTACGTAAATCTACCATTGCCTATGGTCAAATTGCCAAGCACCACCTAATGAAATCGCCACTACAAAAGAAACTGGGAGGTCAAGAAACTGCCATTGCCTATCCTACATTCTTCGCAACGCGTCCACGCTGTTGTGCAGATCATCATCTTAGCACACCCAATTCGATTAGAATCTACAAAAAAGATAAGATATCTCTTCCTTCAAGGATTTTATATTAAAATATTATATCTTGTGATGCCAAATATACCATCATCTCTTGATACAAGATAAGAATTTATCCTCATATCTAACAGTTTTCAAGTGCATTTACTAAATTAATATGATATAATGCCTTTACTATGTCGATACTTTAGCACTTCAAGCATCTTTTATTGGTTATTTGTTCTTCATCTTTATGCTAAGGGCAAACATGCTACCATACAACACTACCTTGTTATCACCTTTTCGCTTACATGATTATGATCTTTGTGCATGAACTAGATAACAAGCATGATGCTATATTTTAGATTAAAAGAAACATATGCCCCTCCATGATGATCATTTTTAATTCTTATATTATTCTTATAGTATGATGCATTATCATTGTACCATATGCTACCACTCTGTGCATTATACTTTTTAATGTCTAGTTAATGTCTACCGCTCTAATAAAGTATGGTTTTATTTTATTTTAAATGCCAAAGCTATCATCCCATGGCATCATCAAAATTATTATTTTGGCTACTATAGTATTAATATATCAAAAGGTTGTTGCCTAATATTACAATTTTTCATAGGTCGCATATAGCATATGTCATGATTTTGAGACATCACGCCACACTCTGGTCAGGATGCAAAAATGAAAGACATCTTCTTTCTCTTTCCGGCGCCTCTCACTGCTGGAGGAATGATGATTAAATAACCGAGGAAGTCTTACAAAAGAATTAAAGTAGTGCATCAGGGCTTTGTTTAAGGATTCTGCCAAAATTTTGGCAGCATGTACCTTGCACCTACCACAATCCAACCAATTAAAATCTCAAGCAATTCATGCATTTCATTATTTCCAACCAAGCAAAGTGTACAAAACAAGCTTAAACTCATTATCTCAATGCATTCCAAGTTACAACAATTCACGCATTTTTGTTATTTCCAACCAAGCAAAGTGTACAAAACAAGCTGAAACTCATTATCTCAATGCATTCCAAGTTACAATAGTTCATGCATTTTCGTCATTTCCAACCAAGCAAAGTGTACAAAACAAGCTGAAACTTATTATCTCAATACATTCCAAATCCCAACAGTTCATGCATAACCATACCACGTTTCAAGGTTCCAACAACATGAGCCTTAGACTATCCAAAAGAAATACAATCCCAGCAAAACAAATTGGTACACACCAAAGATCAGTACAACCTATTTTTTCAAAAAAAAAAAAAAAAAAAAAGGTATGCAGAGATACCAATATGCAATTCTGTCATGCCTTGTCGCTGGAAGACTCTATAGGTGCTCATGCTCAAGCTTTGATGATGGTCAGGCACATGGAGAGACTGAGGAAATTATTGAAACATTGTAGATGAACAAGGGGACTTCTCTTTTAATTGCCTCCTACTTCTTGCAAGCAAGCATAAAACTTTCTGAGATGACTTGGGGGCTCCTGCCAAGTGCAAGCCACAAGGGGGCTTCATCCTAACCCATCAAATCCATGCCAAGCAAAAGGATTTTCTCTTGCATTGGCCCAAGCAGACCATCAAAAAAAAAATCCGCATACCTAGCCAATTTGAAAGAAGTCAAATTTTCGAGTCATTATACTTCCACAACCAAACTCAAGCTTTTGTCCCCAAAACATGCTCATAATAGCAGCCAGAGACAATACTCGAGCTGTTGTAAATGGTACAACCCATGCTACTGTAGTTGTTACAACCCCAAGCTGCTGTAGCTATTATACCCCAACAACTATAGCTAGCACCCAAGTTGTTATGCAAATATCTTATAAGGATATACTACTAAATCTGGCTTTAATGCCTCCATCACTTGCTAAGCCTCGTCATCAAAGCATTACTATCCAAGTTGGCATGCTTTCACTACAAAAAGTTTAAGGAGGTTCTGCAATAAAGTTCTTGTGGGGGGACTCTGTACACTAGCAATATCCACCCACTGGGGCTCACGTAATAAAGACGAAATTGAGGCTTCAATTGTGAAGGTATCCAACTACACAATTATGAAGAAAACAAGCATCCAAGTCCTTGCACGAATTAGAGTTGTTGAGCAAGCAGGAGTGTGCATAATTTCTTCTAGCGCCATAGACACTCATTTGACAACCATAAGATTCCCATGTTTGTCACTGTCATATCAAGAGTGTGCTATACCAGTCAAGCATGCCACATGACATTGAACCCAAGTCATGGCAAAGCAAGAAGCAATTTCAATAACTCTCAAGGCATGGAAGGAGAATACAACTTCAAACCCATGCCGCTGGAGGTTGCGAAGTCAAATTTCATACTAACTTCATCCAAGCATCATGAAGCCTTTCATGCTAACTTCATCCAAGCATTGTGAAGCCTCAAGCATCAAACTACAATAGACATGCTAGCCAAGTTATTTCATGCAAAGTGAAGCAAAATTTAAGAAAAGAAAGAAAACCAAGCAACAAGCTACAAGCTAACATGCCACGAGCTCATTGTCAAGCCTATCTACTTAACTCTCTGCATTAGTACAAGTACTTCATACAGCTACAAAAAGACAAGTATCGTGCCCTGCAAAAAGAGACTTCAAATCAAACAAACCATGCTTCAAGCACTAACAACGTGCTATTTTCCTCATCTTGTTGTGGGTCTTCTTTATTTCCAAAGTGCAAACCAATAAAAACCAAATTTCCTATGTCCTTTGCTAAACCAGCAAACCTGAAATGAAGCCAAGAATCAAACTTCAATCCAAGAATTATCAAGATCATTCAAATAGGTCCAATCCATAATAAAATGTTTCAAGCCATTTAGACACATGGTCAAACCCTTACAGCACACTGCTGTAAAGCCAAAAACGATGTTTCCTTTGCAACCTTCAATCATTCACAAAACATCTTCAGTAGTTGGGTCTGCCCACTCACAATCGAACCACTCTGGCCAACCCATAGTGATGCTGCAAGGGTATTGAAGAAAAAAAAATATCAAGAGGCCGCCGGAAACATGCATTTCTTATATACAGCACCTGAAAATGAGAATGGCCTCCAAAGCTTACCCAGTGCCTATAATCAAGTCTTGGCAAGTGTTTCTAAGCGATGAAGGTAGTCGTCTCTTCTTCAGCCCATTGTGCGAGGGGAAATAGGCCATCACTCATCACAAAGGTCATTATGACTTATACTTATTACATGAATCCCTGCAAGAATTGCCAACAAAGAATATGCTGAAAAAGGGCAAAGAATAAAGGCAGTTCTCTGTGTTAAAGCCAAGCAATCTCCACACTAGCATGTAAGCCATATGAACTTTACCAGCCAAGCAAAGCAAGCTATCTCATGCCAAGCGAAATGCATAAAATAAAATAAAAATTCGAAGCATCATGCAATCTATTACTCGAGCTCATGACAAGCAAATTTCCCATTCCATGCTCAATCAATCATTCCAGCAGACCCTTTTTCATAAAGCAAGTGTTACAAACTAAACACTATTTACCTCATAGTAACCTTTTTCACAAAAACAAAACAAACAAAAATCCCTATGAGTTACACAGCATCCTTGCAGACCCATCATACACATGTTTATGTCTATCCCTATAAAGCCAAAAAAAATAAACAATTATCCATGACCAAGCTCTAAGCTCATAAAAAAGAAACCAATGGTGCTTTCCTCAAGCTTTCAATAGCCTCTGATCTTACATATTAATCAGGCAGTTACAAGCATACGCTCGTGATGCATATAGTTCAACAACAGTCAAAAGGGGGTCAAGAACGTAGCACACACAAAATATACACCAAGCATGGCAAGTCAAGATCATGCCAAAGGAAATGCTTAAGCAAATGCCCAAGCAACATGCAATTTACTCATGGCAAGCAAAATTCTCGTTCCATGATCAACAAGCGATTCCTATGGCAAGCAAATTCTCTCTCAAAAATGCAAAAAAAAAAAATCACGTGTTGCAAAATATGCATTTTGTCAATTTCTATTTCCCACAACATAAATGAAGGTCCAAGGTTAATCAAGCATGTGTTCACAAGAAAAATGAGCCTAGGCCAAATACTAGTCTATGTCTATTCCTACAAAGCCAAAAGAAAGACTCACAATTCCAGCAAAGAAGCAGAACTATTTACCGAGAAATCGAGATAGAAATCCAAATTGCCAAGTTGCGAAATTGGTACACTTAAAGCTTCCAGCAACAGGGAATACGACGCAAGCTTCTGACACCTTCCCTTGCATGTGCCAGAGATGTATAAACCTACATAGAAAAAGCCCATCGTGCAAAGTTCAGCCTTTTCACCAGCACAAAGAGAGCCAACACATGATAAAAGGGGAGAAGAAAAATGGAGAAAAGGAAAGGATGCAGTCCATACCACCGATTTCTTCTCGCAATTCTTTGGCACTCTTCCAGAAGCTTGCAAAAGAAAGAAATCGAAAAGAGGAGAACCCCAAAACTGACGTGAGCACTTCCTTGCTAGCACCCACGCCGTGAGTACCCTTGTTGCGGCGGTAACAAAATGGGTCAAAAGGGTTTGGTGCTTGTCTGCCAAAACGAAGAGCAAAATCCATGGGTGTGAGGAACCCAACGAATCCTTCAAAAGGTCCAAGAGAAAACAAAAGAAAGGGGCATACCTTGATAATCTCCCAAAGGATAGCCTCGGGTGCACCAAGAAAAGAGGGGAAATCGAAGATCTTTAGAAAGAAAACAGGCACAAAGAAGGCTCTTCCAGCAACGGCAAGTGGGTTTCTTCGTATGAAGGGGGATGACAGAGTCGGGTTTGGCTCGAGCTCCCTTCCAGTGGCTGATGAGTGGTGGTTTTTGCTCAATCTCACTCTCTCTCGCTCTGAGTTCGTTGGAGGAAGGAAATAAAAGGAAGAGAAGAGTGACGGAGATAAGCCTGGTCTGATGCACGAAAAGAGGCAGGAAGAGAAGAAGGAAGAAATAATAAATAAAAAGGAATAAGGAAGAAGTTGGTATCTGGGAAACCGCAAATAGCTGCTGGAGCTTATCATGACACGCCGCTATGGTGCACGTAGGAAGAGAAGGGTCATCTTGCAATTATAAATGTAATTTTTGGGTCGGTTTAATTATTCGGCCCATTCCAGCACTTATCCATGGCCCTAATAATTAAGGGGGCTAATGTTGAGGGCCAAAAAATCCAAGGTTAGGCCCAAATATATTCCCGGCCCAATGAGTTACCTTACTGAGAAGAAACCCGATTTGGGCAAGCAAAAGTCTATCATGCACGCTCGCACGAGTCACAATCCACGTGCCATGCTAAATAAACATACAATCCGTCATGCTAAGAATCATAATGAGTCTATAAAATGCACTGACTCTATGAGCCCATGCTAATTATCCCATCAAGCATCATAGCCTTTGAGCATGAGCACGCCAATCAACATGTCATGCCAAGCGAAAAACCATTATTTTGCACCTAGCCACGCTACAAGCTTGAGTGAGTTGTGGCATGGATGGTAACAAGTTTTCATGAGGCCCATTAATGAGCCGAGGAATGGAAGTTTTGGGTTGCTTGGGGGCCCCAAAACTCAAGCCCATTTCTTGAGCCCAAATATGTGGGTAAGCATAAAAGAGAGAGCCCAATACCCTAAAAAATTAGCCCATCACCTTAATAAAATAGCCCACCATCATAGGAAGTTAGCCCATTCCCTTAATGGGTTAACCCACTACCTTAGGAGGGCCCAAGCAGCCAAAGAGAAGATCTGTAGTCTCCAGCACTTAGTTAGGAACAAAAACTACGTTAGAAGCCAAAATATCTGTATCTGTAGGCTGCTGGGAGGCTCCAGCACGTGGGCAAGAAACAAACCTCAAGGAACAACATTCAAAGAACCAATGGATATTAGCATGCATAGGTTGCTAGGAGAAGAGGCACCCTTCAAACTAGCACTCTTACCTATTGCTTTCTCCCACCAGGTCTGGCCATGGAAGAGGGAAGGAAAGAAGGTGAGGTGATAACCAAAAATGGGGGTTTTCCCACTGAAGCAGTTGTAGGAAAAGCCTTAGAGCTCCCAAAAACCTTGTCTTCGTGTGTTTGGTCAGAAAAGGATTTCATAAAATAGGATGAGTCAAAGGAAAATAAGAGAAAGGAAAGGGGAGACTTAGCAAAATGGGAGAGAAATCATTAGGGTTTCTACGGAAGGAGGAGCTTCCAGCAGCTATAAAAGGGAGCTTCCTCTACCCAGCAAAAACAACCATCCAGAGGGCGACCAAGCTTTTGTCGATCAACTGGAAATTTACTCAAGACACCCCATTCTCTATCTCCATCTCTCCCTCTCTTCCTTAGTCAAAATCCCCCCAAATCTCTCTCTCCCCCTTGCTCTAAACCTTTGTTTCCATAGGAAATCCAAGCTCTTTCTCTCTCTGTCTCTCTAATGCTAAACTTATGAAGGTTCAACTTCCATGCCACAAGCTCCTCAAGCCAAGCTATTCTATCGCTAATCTATCACATTCATTTGGTTCATTGGTGAAAGAAACCCAAGGTGTTTTCTAAGGTTTTTACAAACCCTTTCAAAACTCTCTTGGAGGCTGGTCTTCGAACTCAGACACAGGGGAATCTCATCTATTCGTCCTTTATAGCAACCCAGGCCCATTCCTTAGGCTGCTAGAAGAAAAAGACCCCAACACAAGGCAATAGGCAAGAGATATACCAGTGACAAATGTACAATATAGACAAAAGATGGAACCATATCACAGATATTAACAAAAGAAAGAATCATATCATAGATACATATTGTCAAATCCCAAAGGACATATGATCATGAAACCAAACAAGATCAGGAAAAATAAGAAGAAGCGTACAAAGGGCGAAAGACAAAGAATAAAGACAGAAGTCCGTATTTTATAAGCAAGCAAACTCTCCTCGGTTATGTTATTTAGCTAAACAAACTAGAAATAGGAAGGAAAATGTCAATGTTCCCTGATTTACAAGTAACTCATCTCCAATGTTACGTAACATTCAGTAGCCAAAACAAATGAAGAAAAATATGTGAAAATCAAATATTAGTCCTTAAAACAGATCATGGTCCTTAAAACAATATATAGTTAGCATTATACATGCCTGAATGTGTTTGTAAAGAAAGAACTTCTCCCTTCTTCAAACGCGCAGAAGTATAAAGAGTTTTCTTCAAACCCTTATCAACAACAGTGCTTATACTGTACTTAATCTTGAAGAAATCTGAAAGAATGAACTTAGGAAGGTGCAATAATAATTGATCGATATGTAAACAAGAAGAAAGAAAAAATAAGCAGCAAAACACATGAGATGAAGTAAAAAGAAGCAATATTTCTGTCGAAGTTTAAATTTTGAGAAGACTATAATAACAAAATTCCAAATCAAGTAATAATCTTTTCTGAAAAAGGAAAAAAATAGTTCCCATGCTGCACACAATATGTTTGAGTGAAGCAATTAACATGCATTCCTAGGTTGAGGTGTTACAGACAGCACAAGATGCAATTGTGAAAGGATAAGAAGTTTTTCCTACAACAGCACTAACACTGAGATTCAAGGATTTTTCATTAGATGCCTTGAATGTCTGTAGCCCTGAAAATCAAGAGTTTTTTTATTTCTATGAAAGAAAAGAAAACTTATATCGGATCCAAATAGAAAAGAGGTTCATTGAGGTTCATATTTAGTGGAAAGAAACCTCGTTTAACGTATATGGGGATAGAGTTCAAGAAAAACCAAAAGAATGTCTCCACAAACGAACAAATGAGAATCAACCTAGTGTAATATAATTAACCAAAAAAAATTATTATGAATGCATAAAACATAAGTCTGCATTGTAAAATGAGCATATAACAAGGTGAGTCTTCAACAAATTATAAGTGGACAATTATTTTCAAACAATCTGACAGTTGCCAGAGAGAACTGAGGGAGTTAAGGCATGAGATGCAAACATGATAAACACCGTTAAGCACTCGGACGAACCCATGCTATAATATAATATATATTATTAGATAGTTATATAGGCTGAGAATGTCATTGCTTGGGTTAAAATATAGCACGCGTCTCAAATTCATTCCACTTAACGAAAGAGAATGCAAGTTTCTAGTTAATACAAGCATCTAAAAACCAACGCCCAGCAGAATTAAAGGGTAAGAAAGATGTGGTGTACTAAGAAACCCCTAAACCCTAAACCAATTTCGAAGAAACCCTTAAACCAATTTCATAAAAACCCATAAACCCTAAACCCTAAAGAAACCCATAAACCCTAAACTAATTTCAGAGCAACCCCTAAACCCTAAAACCCTAAACCAATTTCGAAGAAACCCCTAATCCAATTTCATACGAATCCATACACCCTAAACCAAATTCACAAAAACCCCAAATTTCTAAAAAAAGGACAATGAACAGTACCTTGTGGATGTGAACCGTGGAGTTAAGCTTGGATGAACAGACACCGCTGAGGGAGGAAGACCACTGCGTCGGAGAGAGAGAGAGCTGCACAAGAGAGCTAAGCGACAGAGAGAGACGGAGCCAAGAGAGTTGAGAGATAACACAATTTTTGAAAAAGTGATATGGGTGCAATAGTAGACAATAAAGATGTATTTATATGTGGTAGTTTTAAAATTTTGGGAAATTGGCGGCTTTGCCCCCGACGCAACTAATTTATTCAATAATATTCCCATTTTGAAATCTAATCCCAAATACCCCTTATAAAAACTTCATATTGACAGTCTATTGCCCATCCTTCACTTAGTTTTTGTTTTCTTCTCAGTCGTTACTCTTCCTCTTCTTCAAACCTCATAGAAAATCCACCTTCACGAATCTCACCTAACTCCATATCCTCTTAGTTACATCATCCATCTCCTATCTTTTCTTTTCTTCTCTCTCTCGTTCCCACCCACGATGACGGCAACTGTCACCTCCTCAAAAACCCTAACCCACATCGACGATGACAACCTCACCCTTTCTCTTTCGGCCGCCCTTCTCCACCTTCATCTCTCACTCTCTGTCACCTCTTTCGACTATCATTCTTCCCCTCCGATTCAACAAATTTCTCAAATTTTCTTAGCTTTCTTGAAATCCATGGCATCTCAGGTACTCAGCTTTTCTGCTTTACTTTCATACCCATATGTTGTTTGGGTTTTCTTCTGCTTGTTTCAATTTCATATATGGGTTGGAAATTTTGGTGCTTAATGTCACTTCAAGTCCCTCTAAGTCAAATTTGAGTGAGATTGTACAAAAATTTGTCGAAACATAATTGTGGGTTTAATTGAAAATTTTATCTCTCTTTTTTTAAATTAATATTTTCAGCTTGTGTAGAGAATGTTATTCAAGTAGGATTATCTCTCTTTTTCTAAATTAATATTTCTCTGTTTGTCGTAAGGAATATTATGCTTGAAGCTTTAAGCTTCTCCAGGCTACAATGATTTTGAAGTTTTTCTTTTGTTGATTGAATTTTATTACTAAGTTAGGTTTTTTTTGTCAACAATCGAAGAAACACAATTATTTGGTTCAATGGTCTCTTGGTTTTTTAGGAATTGTGTGATCTAATATAAAGGAACATTTGGGGCACTTGAAAGGGTTCTGCATCTTCAAGAATCTGTTATGATATGAATTTGTTTTGTTATGTTTTGGGATGTGATTTTTGAATGAATTACATAAATTGAAATAATGAACTACTAAGTGAGCTCTCTGCATCCATAATATTGAATCAGTAATGGTGAGCTTAAGACGAAGCAAACGCTTGATATCCAGAAAGATAATAATTGAAGTTAAATGGTGAAAAGTTAGATTGTGCTTGATGTCCAACACTTACTTTAATTACAAGACTGCTTTGTTCATTCCACAGTCCACTTTGGAATTGGTCTCCATTTCTTATAACCTTCCTTGTTTCTCTTTCCAAAATTATGTTTCATTGTTGTAGGTTGTTGCAGGCAGATGCCATAAACCATGTCAGTTATAAGGTGAGAAAAAGAGTTCTTTGATGACCGGGAAGAATGTACAGAGGCATTGTAGTATGACAACCATCATCATTCAGTGTTTTAGATGTAGGCCTACCTATGAGTTATTGCTAGGCTTATTGACTTAACCTTTGGTTTTTGTTTGTGTTGGTGCTTCATGAGTTTGCTATCTTTTTAAGAAGGCCATGGAAAATGCACCTTGCATATTTGTTGATGAAATTGTTGTTGCACAACAAAGAGGACCTGGAATTTTTTTGTTTTGCCATCTCTTTTACAAGGTTCTTTTTTTTTTTTCCATGACGATTGGACCTAGATATTTTGCTTCTGAAAAAATACTTTTACTTATATAATACATTGAAGAGAGAACATTATATACATTGTGTTTTGCCCAACATTTCCCACATAAGATGGACTATTACAGTTTTTGTATTGCTACTATATAGCATCATATTGCCTTAGTATTGCTACTATTCAGCCTCCTATTGCGTTCTTATTGCCACTGTATTAATTGGTTTTTGCTATTTTTTGCATTAATTGGTTTGAGAGTCCTCCTATTTGCACAATACATAGGCAATACAAGCCATATATGGGGGCAATACCTATGCAATATAAGCCATATACAGGTGCAATACAAAGGCAATACAAGCCACAATAGTTTACATCAATTTTTCCTCAAAAAATGACACATAAATTGGCAATAAACATACAATACAACGACAATAAAAGGCAATAAATGGTTATACACAAACAATAAACAAGAAATATACACACAATATACACACAATAAACACTGAATGTATATCATTGTTTTCTCAAAAAAGGATGTGACGTCTTGATGACATCACATTCTTACACCCATAATTTCCCAATTTCCTTACTATGGAAGCAATACAGTAGCAATACACAAGCAATAATACAATAGCAGTACACAAACTTCATACTTCACCTATAAATTTATTCCAACAGACATGAAAAAAAAAGGATATACGAGGGCAATACACAAGCAATAAAGGGTTATACATGTGCAATACATATCTGTCATGTCATTTGCCAATTAAATCACTGATTCGGTTGAATTTGTATTTTTTTCTTCTTTGCGAGGGGAAATGATAAAACCATGGAAATTAGAGATTGACAAATTTCCTTCTAACTTGACTTTCATAAATTGATGAACTAACAATGTTATCTCATTACATCTTAAGATATACATAAGAAAGTAGCAAAAAAAAAAAAAAATTACATCTCCTCTTGGTCGGGAAATTTAACACAATTTATATCTATCTGCAAAATTCTAGGACATGTCCTCTTAGACCCGAATTTAAGCTGAAAGTTAGCAATTTCCTCCCCAAAAGAACGCCGCCACTTGAAACAAGACAATCTTCCATCCGTATAAAACGGATAAAAAATGCATATTAGAAGTAAATCATTCAATCACAATGGAAACAAAAACATAACATTCAATCACAATTGAAACCAATTTCAAAATAGAAACCAATACCAAAATTCATATAGATTGTTGGCTTTTCTGAATGACCCAATTCTTCATATGGCAAGCTTTCACAAGATAGTATCATTACAAAATTAAAGTTAACATTCATGCACACAATTTCATACTACTCAGTTGCAATATAAAAGTAATTATAAACATGGGTGAAGTGAATGTGTGTCCTTGCAAACGAATAAAAATACAAATCAGGAAATCATCAATAGTGCATTTGGCATTGGTCAAACAGTTAAAGAAGCACAGTCTCAGAGAAGAAGAAGAGCAAGACAATGGAACTAGATAAATGCAAGAGCTGTCAACAAACCTTCAAGTTTTCCAAGAACCCTTTTCATGGCACCAACACAACATTGACATGATACCAACCTTGAGAATTGTAGACTGCACCAAAAACAGATCCAAGATTGAATTACGAAAAAATAGAGAAAACAAAGATCCAACATATGCCAACTTTACACTATCAAAAGTATGTTAAAATATTGACATTCTCATAAAACAAACAAACTCTCCAATCACTTTCAAAAGAAGTAAAGGATGAGAATCTTGCATCTGTTGGTGGTGCTATTGGTTTCAAATGGTGATGTTGGTTTCTTATGGTTAAAACCCACATTACTGTTATTTCAGAGAGCATCTATGAGTTTTATATGTATTCTTACAAGTTGCTTAGAAAAGCCAGAAGTCCTAATTTGATACATCACCTAAGTGATTTCACAAACAAATCACAATCACAAAAGAGTGAATACACCATTTTCAAGGAGGTTTGCAAATCCAAGTCTTAATCACAAAACATTGTATGCATGATTTCAAAGACAAATCATAAGTACAAAACAATGTATCCAAGTCCAAGAGCTTGACAACCACAGAAAATATAGTTGGTAAATTTCATTCAATCACAGAAACAGCAAACAAACCACAACAGAAACCCATTAATGTCTTGTTGATCCTATTCCTAACAACTAAAATGAGTTATTAAAAATAGCAACTTCAATTCTCGCAAGTGCACGAACCATTTATAGTATAGCTTATGTAAATACGAGGTCGATCCCACGGAGAATGGTAACTTGGTTGCAAGTTAAATTACTTAGAATGATGGAAAAACAGAAAACAAAGAAACAACAAACTAACAAATGGCAAGGTCTAGGACAGAATCCTAGCACCACACACGCACTCGAAATGGGGGGGTTTTGTTGTTGAAATGATAACAAGGAAGTGAAATGAAGTTGCTGGAAAGTAAACAATGGCAGCAATGAATAAGTTGTGAAACAATGATTGAGAAGTGTTAGAGCCTTGGAATCCACCTCTAGTCTTCCTATCCAAGTTATGAATGCATAGAAATTGACTCAAGCTTCATTAACAATTGATTATCGCATACAAGCCTATGGTATCTAGGTGCAGGATGCATGATTCTCCTAAGGCATGTAATTGTGCATGGTATCTTCACAACACGTGATCTCTAATATGCAACCTAAGCATGGTATCTACTTAGAATAAAGCATATAAGAGTCATTAAGTTCCTTGAGAATATGATAATCACACAAGTCCTAGAACATGGTATCTGTCCTAGTCAACCTATGGTTATTAACCCCTTGAATGATTCTTAGGCCATTCATGTGTTGCTTGTGAAAGGAGAGTAGAATTGGTGAATCTAAACCCCTTCCCAACCTGTGCTAGATGCATAAAATCCTAGTTAGCTACTCCAAGAAAACATACATCAAGCACATAATAAACTGGAGGTTAACAACTTGATAATGAAAGCAAGGAAATCAATTAACTAAGAAATCATCCATAACATTGAATATTCATGACTAGGGCTTCATCCTAAGCCCTAACTAAATAGATTAGTTAAACATAATTATGAATACAGAAAATAAGAAATACATAGATAAAGTAAAGAGAATAGAAGAACTAGCTGGTGGCAGCAAGGTAGTTTCCAGGACAGCTCCCAGCTCTCCCTCCTTTGCAGCTAGCTCTCTTCTCTCTTTGTGGTGAATCTGAATGTGTGTATGGGAGTAATGGATGAAGTGAATGTGTATGTTTCTGAATGTCTTGAATGTGGAATGGAAGTGGTATTTATAGGGAGAGGGGAGTGATAATTCTGAATTCAATATGGCTAATGCATACAACACTTGTATTTAGATAATCAGAATTGGTTGCTGCACTTCACCAATAAATCCCACCAGCAGCCCTAGCTCATCATCATGTCAGCATGACCAAGCTTCCATCCAGAAACCAATAGCTCATGCCTAGCTCACCATGACCAAGCATCCATCAGCTCATCCTCATGTCAGCATGATGTGTATTTCCATGGGCTCACGAATTGGGTTTTGCCGAATCAAATGATGACTTTAAGATGTCCATTTTGAAGTTCAGAATGTCATTGATCTAACCACACAAGTATTGGCCCAATCCAAGCTTGGATGAAGAAGATAAGTCCGAAATGAACTTCTAACTCAGGCTCCAGTTTTTGCACATTTTTGCACCATTTTGCTTCAAATGCCTCAAGTGTATTCCTCTCATGCCAATCAGCCCTTAATATGCATGGATTGTATCAAATGTGATCTCTTGCTCCCATAACCTACAGAACACACAAACATAGATAAGTGACTCGAAATAAAGAGAAACTAAACAAAATTACTAAGCAATGAAGGCATGCAAATGTGTGAAATTATGAACTTATCATGTCTCATTCAAAATAATGAAAGTAATCACCCAATAATCTCAATCAATAACAAGAACCCAAAAAAAAAAAACCAAAACCAATATTAGAACTCACCACAGTGAAGATCAAAGATGAAGGTATCGTGGCTTTGTAGTGGAAGTCGACGACGGAGGTGGAGAGTCACCATTGTGGCTTCATTATGGAGGCCGACGACGGAGGTGGCGAGTCATGCCTTGGCTAGGGTTCGGTTCCAAATTTGGGGTTCAATCTTGAGGTTCAAATTAGCTCCTAGTTTGAAGATATAACTAAGAGGAGATTGAGTTTAGCGAGATTCTATGGTGGAGGTGGATTCCTGTGAGGTTTGGCAGAAGGAAGAAGAGGAAGAGGAAGAGACTAGATAGAAGAGGAAGAAGAAGAGCAATGACAAAGAAGAAGAAAAAAAATTAAGTGAAGGATGGGCAATAAGCTGTCAATAGGAAGTTTTTATAGGGGGTATTTATGATTATATTTCAAAATGAAGAGTTTTTATAAGGGGTTTTTATAGCAGCCAATTTCCTTAAAATTTTAAGAGATGGGTGGTATTTTCAGAAAAAATTATAAAATGAGTGGCATTTTGAGCTATTTCCAAAAAAAATTAGTAAAACCAAACTAGACCAGTTAAATAGTACCAATTCTGATTTCAGTTTGAGATGATTACTAGACCGAACCGAACTGTTCCCAACCCTACTTTTTAGCTAGAAACGTGAGAACCTATTCCTTCACCCCCTACTTCACGAGTTTCTCTTTCCAGAAAATTTTGTCTCTTCTTCCTCCTTTAACTTCTTTCTACCATAACTTTCATTCTACAACTCCAATTCTTGCGCCTTTTTCGCCATTAGGATCGTAGGAACGAGCTCTACAAGAAAGGTAAACCATTCTTGGATTTGGTTAAGTTTCGAAATTCTCCTCTTTTTGAGTTAGTGACTGATTAGGCTTTATGACATGTTTACTAATCAGGAATTGGAATTCTCATCCGGAATTGAATTCCGCCTATGGAGAATTCCTGCGTTTACTTCACATCAAGGAATTGAAAAGTAAGCGAGGCCCACACAAAATTAGGAATTGAATTCCTGATTTTGGAGGAATTCAATTCCAGAATTGGAGGTGGTATTCTAATTCCTGGAGAATTCACCCATTAGGAATTCATCTTTTTTACCCATTATATCCTCACACAATTTTCAAAATTCCAAATATGCCATCTACTTTAACCAAAAAATGTGAACATTTTAGTAATTAGTACTACTCCTACCCCAATTCCATATGATTTAGTAAACAACTTCAATAGGAATTCGGAATCTAACTCCCCTCAATCCATATGGTTTAGTAAACAACTTCATTAGGAATCCGGAATCTAATTCTCCTCAATCCAACTCCTCCTCAATTCAATTCATCCTCAATTCAATTCCCCCTAATTCAATTCCGGATTAGTAAACACGCCATTAATATCTTGTTTCCAAGCGTGGTTTGGGAGAATGGTGGTCGCTAGGCAGCTCATTGAAGGTTGAGGATTACTTTGGAGCTGTTAAGGTAAGATTTGTTTACCACACTTGCTGCAGGAATTCTAAAGTACATTGATTTAAGTGAGATTGTATAAGTGATTTTAGATGTTATTTGATGACATGCAAGTACACCAGGTGAAGAATCTACCTTGGGCTGAACCTACAGAGAACTCAGAGTAATTTTTGGGTTGAAGTGGAAGTTGGGTAAGTTTCTACTTTCAAGTTTGTTGTGGCCTTGGTAGTTGGGTGTGTTGGATAATTCTGAGTTTGATGAGGATAATTGTCATTTTTAATCTTGAATTTGGGACTGTTCTGGTGTTTAAAGCTACTTAGAACTGAATGTCAAAGAATGAGATGGATGTTGATGAAATCTGCATTTATGCAGAAATCTGAGTATGTGTTCTGTTCTGGACAGAATGACCTAGTTCGCACTTATGTTTTAAACTGGGTTTTTTATGTGTGAAAAATAGACATTTCGATGAGTATTTCAAAACTGATTTTATTCAAATTGGAGTTAAATTGGATTTTTGGCAAATTTTCAAAGTTGGCATTATTCTGCAGAAAACAGAAAACTCTGCAGCCAAGTCTGTTTTGGATTTAGTCTTTGACTGGCTTCCTTAACTCGGAATTCGATGAACTTTTGATATGTTGAAGTTTTATATGTCTACGTGTGATGTGGAAATGTTCACACCATTTTGAATCAAAATGGATTTTTAATGATTTTCCAAAGGCAAAGCGTTGCTGCCTAAATTGTTTAACAAAACTGAAGTTTCTGTTTTTAATGGAAATCTTTGATTTCTTTTATAAGTCCAGAGCAGAATCACATGATCAGAGGCTTTCCTAAGAGATAGAATTTTCCTAAGAAATGGATATATTGGTTTAACAAACCCAAGAAGTGGAAGTGGGCTGTAAATCAAAGTGTTAATGTGAGTTGGGGTTTGATGTTGATCCTTGTTGTTTATAGGAATTTCTGACTCTCTTGGAGCTCTACTGTGACGTTTGGTCTTCACGCCTTGGTTAGAGGTTTTCCTGTGTATATGTATGTGAATATTGACGCGTGAGAACTCTGCATCGTGTTTGGTTGCTAGTATGCATGTTAGGGAAATGGATTTGATTATTTACAGCATGCCCTTCTTGTGATACAATTTATACTTAATTTGTGACCTGAGAGTGAAAGGAGCCGTGTGACTACCTTGGGGTTTCGATCCCCTAAACCTCCGGAAGGGCTTGTACGGATGAACTTGTACTGATGTAAAAGGTATGAGTTTATGTAAAAAGGACACTCTTGCTAACCCTTAGTGTTGTGTTGAGTTCTTAATCAGGTATGGGTAGTTGGTCTGTTGGAACCGGTCACGGAATTTGTGGTTATTGAGGCCTCGTATTCTGTCATGAAAGCTAATTTGACTCAGCCAATTGTTATTGTTGTGCATGCTTTCCTCTTATAGTGTTAACTATATTTAAGGGTTAACTGGTGATTTGCCCCTTGAAATTAAAATAAAATAGTAAAATTTCACTTTCAATTGTGTGATTTAGTTCATTGCAATACATGTAATTGCAATAGAGGGTGCTATATGATGAACCCTCTATTGAATTGCAATAGGCTAATCATGAGATCCACATGCCAATAAATTGAAGCTATTGAACTGTACCATGTAAGTAAAATTGTAGTTTAATTTAATAGATGCCAAAATAGTTCAATTTATTGAATATAGATCATCGACGAATACACTATATAGTCAAGAAGATACTCAAAAAAAACTCAAACTAAGTTTTGTTTTTGAAAGAAGTAAAAGTTTCAATCAAGATCCGTGACGGATCTGAAAACTATATAAATCAAAGTTATTAATTATGAAGTTTATATCAACAGGAAAATGATTAACTATATAAATACTGTTGTGAATTAATACTAACTCACTTCCCCTTAGGACCTTGTTGTTGATGAACTTTGTGACAAACTATGAGTCTTACACACACACAGAAATTTAACCAAAATAGAAATGACACAAGTGTTTATAGAGGTTCAGCAAATTGCCTACTTCCTCTTTGGTGATCTCCTTGAGAACTTTCACTAATGAAGATAGGTTACAACTTTGGTTTACAAAGAAGGAAACCCCCTTAGAACACTACCCTCACAATCTGTTTCTCTCTCACCCTTGCTCAACACCTTGACACACTTAGAGAACTCTCTTGCTCTCTCCTTGGTATTTTCTGAACTTACAAGTTTCAGCTTCTTTTCAACTCTCTCTACTTTGCACCAACTTATGCACTTAACAACTTAACTTTCTCTTGCTTCCTCTTCCCTCTTATATAAGCCTTTGGACTCCAAGATAAGGTATCATTAAGTTCTGCACGTTCATGCTTTTAGATATCCAACTTTAGACACCTGTTATGGCAGCTCACAAAGCAAGTGATCAATGGTTGCTAGCTGCCATCAATCTCTTGAACCAAGAGAGAAATCACTCATTGAAGCAAGTTATCAATTTGCCAAAGAGTTCTTCCCAGCTTTCCACCTGCTTGCCACCTCTTATTATCTCAGAAGTGATCAAAAATATCCTTGCAAGTCGATAGGAAGTGGTAGCACACCAAGGAAGACTTGAAAACGCGTAGGAATTTGAAACAGCATCGTCTGGGCGACCGGTCGCTCGGTACTGGCGACCGGTCGCTTTCCACAGATTCGATTTTAGCTTCAGACTTCGACTGGGCCACCGGTCGCTCATAACTTGCGACCGGTCGCTTTGGCATAGAGTCGAAAACCAATTCAGACTTTGCAATCTGCCGAAACCGACCGGTCGCACATAACCTGCGACCGATCGCTGGTCTGATCTTTTGTATCTTTTTAATTGAGCCATTTTTCTCAACAAATACAAGTATTATCAGTAGAATGTCGTTCTTGACGAAAGAATCTTCGACCATATCACTCAGAATAAGTTATGATGCATTGACATATGGCCTATGAAGTATTATGAGAAGTTATGATGCGATTGTGGCTGCCATCCCTTTTCTTTTCTTTTCCTGCAAAAAGGAGTTTAATACCCAAAAGAATCATTACATGTTCCCTCTACTATTAGCTCAACCAGATGAACTGTACAAGTGGGTTCCTTACCCTTCACTTCAACACGTTGTAGGTACCATCGCATTACAAAGAAACTGCTTCAGCTGACTAGTCTATAACTAAATACCATAGAGATAGAGTCGTCACACCAGGTTTTAAAAAAAACAAAAACAAAAAAAAACATACCACTTTGTAGTTTCCCTTGCACTGAAAAATCATCATTTCAAAGAAAGCGCGTGGTGACTAAAAAGATGTGACCGTTTGACCACTTTGTGGTTGCACTTGCACCGAAAGTTCTTCATACAATGAAATGAAACATGGTTACTAAAATATTCTTAAAATCATTTGAGCAAAAGTGAAAAAAAACAAAAGAAAAACTTTCGGTGTTTGTTTTTTCAATTTCTCCATAAGCTTTGTCTAAGAAAAGAAAGCGGTTTTAAGATAACGAGTCCAGTGAAAAAAAGTCTTGACTTATAGACAAGAGGTCTCTAATTCGAATCCATAAAATTCGTTTCAGTAATCTTTCAATTTTTTAATTTCAGAACATAAAAAACAAAATCTTTGGATAGAAAGACAATCATTTCAAAGAAAGCGAGTCAGTGAAAGAAGAAATATCACGTTTTACCACTTTTGTAGCTGCCAATGAAAAGGTAAAGGTAGTGCCCCTCACCTTCAGTAAGTTGCAACTACATATGCTTCAGTAATTAAAGACCGCGTCAGTAAGAAAACTCAGCGTTTGACGACTTGAAGTTGAAACGAAATCTCCTCCACATGGAAGGTGGTAGGAAACTGCTTCGTCAAGCCCGCGTAAATCTAACCAGAGCGCCACTGCCATACCCAATTCTTTGAGCTTCTCCATACTTGTAATTATCTGCCTCCTATCTATGACCACTCAACCAGTCTCTTCTTCTCCTTCTTCTTCTTCTTCTCCATATGATGTCTTTCTGAGTTTCAGAGGTGAGGATACACGCACCAATTTTACAGATCATTTGCACGAGGCTTTAGTCCGTAAGGGAATCCGGACCTTCATTGATCGAGAGCTTGTAAGAGGAGAAGAAATATCGCCTGCCCTTGTCAAAGCAATTGAAGAATCAAGAATTTCTCTCATTGTATTCTCTGAAAACTATGCATCTTCGAGGTGGTGCTTGGATGAACTTGTCAAGATCCTTCAATGTAAACAATCAAACCAACAAGTAGTTTTGCCCATTTTTTACAAGCTGGATCCGTCGGATGTGCGAAAACAAACAAGTAAATTTGGTGACGCATTTGAAGGCCTTATTGAAAGCAAATTCAAAGATAACGAGGAGAAGGTGCTCATATGGAGGGAAGCTCTTACAAAAACAGCAAATTTGTCCGGACATACTTTCAAGGATGGAGAGTATGTATATTTCTATCTTTATCATTTTCATGTTTAATTTTTTCTCTCTTCTTTCTCATTACTATTTGTTACACATTTAGGTAAATTCGGACTTATCAACCGCACCTGCTCCCTTTTCTCCTTGTTGACAACCAACTGCAAGGAAGCTAAGGGGGGGAGGTGGCCACTGCCCCTCCTCCCCTCCGCCAATCTCCTCTTCTCCTTCCCTTCTCCTCCCCAGATAGTCTAGATCTATTTTGGATCTAGGTGTGTTTGTCTGTTTGTTTTGTTTGGTTGTTTACGCAATGTTCAAGGTGATTGGTGTTGTCTTTTTCTTGGCAGCGGCGACAGTAGTGATGCTAGATTGTGTCTCTCATTAGGAGAGTTGTGATACCTGGTGGCTAATGTTTTGTCTCTGTTTTAACAGCGGCAGCAGCAGTGACGCTAGTGGTAGTTGTTGGGATGTGGTGCTCTTCTCTACTCTACGCCGACCGAAGAACTATGCTTGTGTAAGACAATAACTTGTCTTACGTAAATGTGGTCTTCTAATCCTATAAGGATTTGGCAATTCACATGATCTAGGAGTGCAAACTTAAACATTATCTGCGGTTCTTTTTCTAGAGAGTGTTTTAATAAGAAAAGAACTTAGAGAATTCCTAATTCTATATGGATTGAAACACACTATCCTAATGCAATCTGGATTGCTTAAGTATTTCTTAATGGGCAGGAAACTTAAGTAAATGCATATAAATAGAGGTCCCTTCTCTATCAGTCGAAATACATACTCATACAGAAATCTCACCCCATAAGAGAAAGAGCTTAAGGACTGCATAGAAGAAGAAGATCTCTATCCTACCTACTGAAGCCGTGTCTGATCAAGGTTAGTATTATTGAATAAAGACTTGAAATAACTTACAAACCGAGCTCTTGAGCTTTTTAGTTTCAGTGCCTTCGGAACCAACAAACCTCCAAAGGATTATTTGGAACTCGCACAACGTGCACTAGCGTATGCTCAAGGCATTCCACTAGCTCTAACACTTTTAGGTTCTCATCTTCGTAATAAAGACAAAGATCGTTGGCAAAATATATTAGATAGTTATGAAGGAGAACCATACACAGGTATTCAAGAAACACTTCGAAAAAGTTATGATGCCTTGGAAAAATCTGTGCAACAAGTTTTTCTAGACATCGCATGTTTCTTCAAGGGTGAAGATAAGGACTATGTTCTAAAAATAGTAAGCAATTCTAAGAACAAGGTCTCCCGAGATTGTATTGAAGTACTCATTGAGAAGGCAATGATAACTATTGACTATGGTGGGATTCAGATGCATGACTTACTAGAAAAACTGGGCAAGGATATAGTTCATGAAGAATCCCCCAATGATCCCGGCAAGCGTAGTAGATTGTGGTTTTACGAGGATGTTGAACAAGTTCTAACGGAAAGTACAGTAAGTATCACATATGTTATTATATTCAATTTGACAAGAAAGAATACCTTATGTAACCTATATAATTTTCTTAACAAAATGTGCTTGCATTTTGGTTTGTAAAATGACTTCGTTTTTTAATGTTAATGCTTTCTATCTTAGGGAACAAAAAAAATTATAGGCATCAAGGTGAATCTTCCAGAACCAGCGGAGATAACCTTGAATCCAGAATGCTTCCGTAAAATGGTAAATCTTGAAATTTTCATAAACCGTAATGCATCTCTATGGGGGCACATTAGCTATCTGCCCAACACGCTAAGATTGATTAAGTGGGATAGATGTCAGTTACAATCTTTGCCATCCAATTTTCAAGGAAATCATCTTGTTGAGTTCAATATGCCTCGTAGTCATATTAGACAATTAGAGGGATTTAAGGTATGTACATATGAAATTATTTTCATCTATTAAATATAATTTCAAATTTCAGAAGGAAAAGAACGAAAATTGTTTTCTAAGTTTTTGTCTTTTTAAGGGTGTGATTTGATAATTTCCTATTTTATGTTTTTGTGTCACAGAATATGCCAATGCTGACATCTATGAATTTAAGTGGTTGTCAATTCTTAGAAAAAATTCCTGACTTATCCAGAATCCCAAACATAAAGGACTTGAATCTAAGTTGGTGTACAAGTTTGGTTGAGGTTGATGATTCTGTTGGACGCCTTGATAAACTTGTTCAATTGAATCTTAGAGGATGTGTTAGGCTTACGAGGTTTGCAACAAGACTTAGATTGAAATCCTTAGAAACACTTTATCTAAGTGATTGCGAAAGGCTTGAGAGTTTCCCTGAAATAGAGGTGGAGATGGAATCACTATGGATTTTGCACATAAGAAGAAGTGGCATAAGAGAATTGCCTTCATCTATTGCATATCTTACTGGGCTTGACACATTGGAAGCTTGGGATTCCAAATTACAGCTGTGTCCCAACCTATCTAAATTTTGTCTCAAAGGATGCAGTCAAATCAGAAAATTGGAGAGATTTAAGGTATGTATTTGAAATTATTTTCATCTTTTATTATTTCATATTTGAGTTCATAATTCAGAAGGAAAAAAGAAACAAAAATCTTTTGAAAACCAGTGATTGATCATTTCCTAATTTGTTTTTTGACTCACAGCATTTGCCAAAGCTGACATCTATGAATTTAAGTGGTTGTCAATTCTTAGAAAAAATTCCTGACTTATCCAGAATCCCAAACATAAAGGACTTGAATCTAAGTTGGTGTACAAGTTTGGTTGAGGTTGATGATTCTGTTGGACGCCTTGATAAACTTGTTCAATTGAATCTTAGAGGATGTGTTAGGCTTACGAGGTTTGCAACAAGACTTAGATTGAAATCCTTAGAAACACTTTATCTAAGTGATTGC
>NW_018922242.1:19322-32087 GCF_002207925.1 Prunus avium | reverse complement strand
TTTTTAGATTAAATTTTTTGATAAAAAAAGTGTAAATTAAAAAAAGAAAAAAAATTATGTAGTGAAGTTGGGTTTCTTTAATAAAAAATAGAAAAAGAATAAAGGAAAAAACCAACAGATTTATCATCATGCCTTTTTCGGTCATTATACACACTAAAAGCGCTTCTGATAAAAATTGACCAAACACTTTGACTACTCACAGCAGTTTTTCAAAACCAGTTTACCAAACACCTAGCTGCTTTTTTTCACAGCTGATTATTTTCGCAGCACAGCAGAAGCAGTTTTTTTTAAAAGCACAGCAATGCCAAACTAGCCCTTTGTTCGACAAAGAACGCTGGCTTATTAGAGTAGCAGATGGCGCTCCGTTTGTCTGTGCTTGGGTTCCACGTCCCGGCACCCACTGTTAGGCTCCAGGCCCACTCTTGAACCCCGCCTCCTTTTGTTGTTCATCTTCTTTTTTACATATTTTTTGGTTTTTGTTTTTCGTTGAATTTACTCTGTAATCTTATTTATTCTTTCCATTTTTATTTGTTAAATAGTTTATTTTATCTTTTTCCTTTTAAAAAAAATTTATTTTTTACAACATTCTCCAATGAGTCGAATACTGGTCTTTCTCAATTGCGTTAGGCGTGTCACTACTATTATTTTTCTCTTCTAGTGGAAAGAGGTGAAGTATGGTGAAGTGAGGTAGTGAATGTGTCTTGTTTGATTTTAACCTCTAACCAAAGTCATTATGTTCCAAGTGGGGAATCTGGCTTAGAAAGCTTCTTTTCTATGCATCAATTAAGAGAACTTCAAAATTTCAATTGCTATGGAATAAACTTGGAAGAAATTGTGACTTTAAACTAATATCGGACCAAAAGTACAATAGAAGCTTAAAGATAAAGAGTGTCTGATGGACACAATGCAGTTACAAGAAAGCAAATACAAGTCCAAGTGGGCCTAAATACAGTTAATTAAAAATAATAAAAGGTCTAACAAGGCCCAGGGGAACCCTATCAGACATACAAAAACTCTTCTTGGACACCATTGTAATCTACTTGAGATAGTACAATGTGTCCGATGAGAGATTTTCAATAGTATCTGCAGTATACAGAAGATGCTGCATATACGAATTTGATTTTAAAGAAGATGGAATTGGTGACCAAGTTATAAAATCATACCAAGCAATAAAGTTGGCATAGTGTTAAAATTACAAACAATAGCAATGTAATTCCATTTAGGAGTTGTCATCTGGGAATTAGACAGATTATGTGTTTGGGAGACGAATAGATTTCCAATAAGAAGTTGTCAATTGGGAATTCAAATAGTATAAGTGATTCAAGTCTTGGTGTTTGGTCTACTGTGAGAAGCTTTGGCAAGCTGTTGAGTCTAGAGTATTTAAATATTGTTCAAATTGGTTGTTTGTTCTAGAGATTGGTTGTTCTTTGAACCATAATTTCTACTTCCATTTATAGACTCATTGGTTCTTGAAATTGCATGTTTGGTAAAGAAATGCATCCACCTTGTACAAGGTTCTTCTTTGCAAATAAAACTAATGGACTTTGTTTTCACTTTGATTTGTGATTAGTTGTGTTTTAACAAGTTGATGTTGATGAGTCTCACGGTTCAAATCACATTTAATGCGGCTGTCCAACCCTCTCTTTGCCGCTTCACTCTTCCTCAGTTGTCGAAATCAACTTTGAGTTCAAATCTAGGTGTTCGCACTATTAACCAAGTAAAAGTTGCTTCGCAACGGTTTTCTTGGAAAGTTAGAGCTTTTGGAGAAAGCCGTGCTTGGGCTTCGATCTTTGGACACATACTTTTCTAATTATGAACGACTCAAAGCCCATTTGGCTCGAAAAGTCCTTTTATTGGGCCTCTTTTTTTACTACAAACATTGTATTTCTTGGAAAAAAATCAAAGTTTTGGCCTTTTCTACAGTGGTTCGATTTGGTTAATGTCAAATATGGTGTTCTATGACCTGCTTGTCAAGTTGGGCATGCAAAACATATTTGTGCCAACTTGAGGGGGAGTGTTAGCAAGTTCTTATTTACTTACGATTTTGGTTCCTTACTATGTTAGGTTTTTTGGGTATTACTTACCTATTTATTTAGTACTGTTGTAATTGATATTTATTTCCTATTGTAATTTAGATTTATTTCCTATTGTATTTAGGGTTAACTAATCTTTGTACCCTTCTTATAAATACCTCCATGTTGGAGAAGAATATATATCTGAAAATTTGCCCTATTTTTTTTGACTCTATCTTAATATGGACAAGGGTTTTCTTTTCCTATTGCAATAAGGATTCCTAGAGAGTTTCTTGATGGGCAAGACCCTTAGGCAGATGCATATAAGTACAGGTGCCACGACTTACCTGATCAATGTAACCTACACTAAAGTATTCACCCCATCTATAATGAGTGTGTGAGGGGTCGGATTGAGGAGAAGAGATCTTGTATGTTCTTGATATTCCGACAACTCTAATTGAATACTAAAATACATGTGTTCTACTTATATGCAGTGAATACAGTTTACATTTGGTGTCAGATCATAGTCTGCATGTTTTAGAATCAAAAGAATCACATGTTTCTTCATAACGAAGAAATTAGATGCCATGGTATCCTCATGATTGATCAAGTTTTCTGTTTAAAGTTTCCATGTTTAAAATTTAACATAATTATATTCTGATATTGCGGCTATAACATTAGTTTCATTGTTTTTGCTTATGCAAAGTGCATCTGGTGGCCGTGGATATTACTCATTATATGTAGTTCAACTTTGAAACTCCGATATAATTCAGAATTTTTGTAATCTTGAGGTACATTTTAATTCCAATCTTGTTTATTTATTTATAAAATTCTAGAATTTTCGAAACTTTTGGATGGTGGAATTGATTTGAACTCACTAAAACTTTTTTCCCACAAAAGAAATGAAATCACAATTTCAATTATTCATATGAGTTTTATGCTTTATTATTTTTTTCCCAAAAAGAGAGAGAAAACAATTTTTAATTTTTTTTTAGCGTTTGTTAAAGTGCTTGAGAGAGAAAAGAGAGAGCTTTGTCGTGAAATGAAACTAAAACTTGTTTCTCTAGTTTTTTTTTATATATATTATTTCTTTCTTATATGAGCATGAGTGATAATAAGTTATTAACCCCAGGTGAGCAATTTTATGTAGGATAACAAAAATACGAAGTTTACTGCTATATTTGTTGCAATTTGATATAGGCCATGGGGAGCTAATTATAAATTTATTACCTCAATAACTAAAGTTGTCCGATTTATTATTATGAATTTGTGTTTGTTTAATACAATAATATATAATTATAATTCGAATTTCTGCCTGCATGGGTGAAAGTGGAAGAGCTCAACCAACTGAGTTACACTCAACTGGCTAAATTTAAAGCTTGAATTGAGAGAATTAGGCTCGTTTGGGAGTGCTTTTGGAGCAGCGAAAAGTGGGTGAAAGCGCTTCTGTCTTTTAAAAATGGTGTTTAGCAAAAATTGCAAAAGCGCTTTGGGTGAGATCCAAAAGCACTTGGAGTGGTTTTGGAAGAAGCACTTGAGAGGTGCTTCTTCATAAAGGCGCTGCAGGACAAAAACACGAGAAGCACTTGGCTCAATTTAATGAAACTTTTAAAATGCCGAAAATACCCATATTTAATTTTTTTAAATGCCAAAATACCATTTCTTTCTTTTTTCTCTCTCTTTTTCTCTCCTATTAAAACTTTATAATTTTAAATACATTGAGTGTGGAAATTTGAATTTAGTGCACTACATTGGAACTCTACTTGATGGGACGAAGTTCGAGTCGACCAGAGACAAAGACGAGGCTCTCACCATTAAGCTCGGTCAGGGTCGAGTGGTGAAGGGTTTGGACCATGGCGTCGTCTCTATGAAGAAGGGAGAGATTGCATTGTTCACATTGCCTGCTGAGCTAGGCTATGGTGTTGTTGGTGGGGGTGGCTCTGTTGTGCCGTCCAATGCTATTGTTCGATTCGAATTCAACTCGTTTCATGTATCAAAGTGGTGGATTTGAGCAAAGATGGTGGGATTGTGAAGAAGATTATCGAGAAAGGAGAGAGGAATGAGCGGCCTGGTGATTTGGATGAAGTTCTGGGTACTTTGATGCCTAATTATCTAATCAATTTGAGTTCTTTATTGGTTATTATACTGTGTTAGCATGTAATCATAGTTCTTTCAAACTCAATTTTGATGTTTTTATCAATGTTTTGAAAGGCGAGGCGATGATGCGAAGCGTTTTAGTTTGAGGAGAAGAGATCTTGTATGTTCTTGATATTCCGACAACTCTAATTGAATACTAAAATACATGTGTTCTACTTATATGCAGTGAATACAGTTTACATTTGGTGTCAGATCATAGTCTGCATGTTTTAGAATCAAAAGAATCACATGTTTCTTCATAACGAAGAAATTAGATGCCATGGTATCCTCATGATTGATCAAGTTTTCTGTTTAAAGTTTCCATGTTTAAAATTTAACATAATTATATTCTGATATTGCGGCTATAACATTAGTTTCATTGTTTTTGCTTATGCAAAGTGCATCTGGTGGCCGTGGATATTACTCATTATATGTAGTTCAACTTTGAAACTCCGATATAATTCAGAATTTTTGTAATCTTGAGATACATTTTAATTCCAATCTTTTTTATTTATTTATCCAATCTTTTTTATTTATTTATAAAATTCTAGAATTTTCGAAACTTTTGGATGGTGGAATTGATTTGAACTCACTAAAACTTTTTTCCCACAAAAGAAATGAAATCACAATTTCAATTATTCATATGAGTTTTATGCTTTATTATTTTTTTCCCAAAAAGAGAGAGAAAACAATTTTTAATTTTTTTTTAGCGTTTGTTAAAGTGCTTGAGAGAGAAAAGAGAGAGCTTTGTCGTGAAATGGAACTAAAACTTGTTTCTCTAGTTTTTTATTTATATATTATTTCTTTCTTATATGAGCATGAGTGATAATAAGTTATTAACCCCAGGTGAGCAATTTTATGTAGGATAACAAAAATACGAAGTTTACTGACTATATTTGTTGCAATTTGATATAGGCCATGGGGAGCTAATTATAAATTTATTACCTCAATAACTAAAGTTGTCCGATTTATTATTATGAATTTGTGTTTGTTTAATACAATAATATATAATTATAATTCGAATTTCTGCCTGCATGGGTGAAAGTGGAAGAGCTCAACCAACTGAGTTACACTCAACTGGCTAAATTTAAAGCTTGAATTGAGAGAATTAGGCTCATTTGGGAGTGCTTTTGGAGCAGCGAAAAGTGGGTGAAAGCGCTTCTGTCTTTTAAAAATGGTGTTTAGCAAAAATTGCAAAAGCGCTTTGGGTGAGATCCAAAAGCACTTGGAGTGGTTTTGGAAGAAGCACTTGAGAGGTGCTTCTTCATAAATGCGCTGCAGGACAAAAACACGAGAAGCACTTGGCTCCATTTAATGAAACTTTTAAAATGCCGAAAATACCCATATTAGAGAGAAAAAAAAAAGGCTTACTTGTAGTCTAAAGATGAAGAGATTTCTTGAAATTGATAGAGATTATTTGGTAAGGGTAGAAATTAGGGTTATACTATACAATATATATATAAGTCCATGTGTTAATATATTAATTTAGAAAAAAAAAAAGGTAAGTATAATAAAGGCTACAGTCGCCAGGAGTTAGAAAAGGGCAAGAATCTTTGGTCTTTATTTATGAAAGTTCATCTTTACCCCCAAAAAAAAAAAAAAGGCAAGAAAGATATTATTAATATTGAAATTGAAAGCCACAGCCTACAGCTGGCGTTAAAGGCTACACTTGCGTCTTATTAATATTGAAACTGAAAGATACAGCTTGCGTTTTATATTTTTCAGAACACTCAAGTGAAACGACAGCCGGCCGCCTTAGGTGATTACCTGCCGCCTAGCTCCGACGCACGCCAAGGCATGCCTTTGAAAACACTGGTTTTTATTGGATTTTTTGTTGTTAATGCAGTCAAGTATCGGGTGGCATTGGTTGTGGTACTGTTGTTGTAGGGACACCAGAAGAAGTGATTGAATTCTATGTGAAAGATGGTATTTTCTTTTTTGGTTTTAATATAGTGTGATTTTAATGGGGAAAGACAATTCCTTTGTGATTATACCAATTTGTAATGAATAATGGGGGATTTGTGTTTGTTTCAGGCCATTTTTGTTCAGCATTGCCAAAAGCAATCAAGACAATGAAAAGAGTAGAGAAGGTCAGATTAATTGTTCAACCTCAATGTATGTCTTTGGATCCTTGTTATCAAACTGTTAAGTCTGGCAAAAAGAAAAAAAAAAGTGAATTGTCTGACGATGAAAAGTTGATACATAATTGCAGATGCCTTTAGTATGGAGGGGAGGGATGCAAACAATGGGTTTCATTCTGTCCCTCTCAGTTCTGTGCTGAACATTGATCTGGTGTTGGTGTCTTTCAAGCTTGTTATTGATGTTACTGGTGATGCCAAGGTAATAAAGAAGGTCACGAAAGAAGAGGAAGGTGCGTGGGTTGCTAATGAAAGTGCAAGTGTTACTGGTAAGTTTATTGAGATGCACATTATTTTAGCAATATTACTAGGATCGGTTGGGATTCTGTGAATTTTTATTAAAATTTGTAAAGTGATTATATGAGAATAAGGGTTTGCAAAAGTGATTATTTGAGACAATTCCCTTGTAACTTCCTCTGTCCTTTCACATTATTTGTTGGCACGGTCGGTGTCGGTGGTGTCTCTTTTCTTTTCAAAATTAAAGTGGGAAGGGAGCACCCCATTAAAACTACAAAATTCCATAACAAAAAGAAAAAGTAAAGATAATGCTTGTCAAAAGAAAAAGTAAGGCATCTTGAAAAGTAAGAGAAATATCACCATTTGATCACTTGTAGTTGCAATGAAATTTCTTCACCAAAACTCGTGTAAACTATCTAAACACAAAGCTAGTTTTCCGTCATTGGGCCTTTGCAAAGAATCTTTTCAATATTTTTCTGCCTTGTGGATTCGGTTGTGTATATTGTCACATGAATTTTCACATCACGTCTTGGCAGGGTGGTTTTTTTTTTCCTTGAAGGCTCCTTACCCACTTTCACTTTTGTATTGAAAGAAAGCTTTGACGACTTTTATAGCTTTTGTGTTTTCTTAGATTTTACCTTGGTTAGAATGAAAATGAGCTAAAAGTGCATTATTGGTTATAAATTCTGTTTTTGTTCATTTTCGTAGTTCAACTTCTTGGCCTGGGATCAACATGCTCTAGTGCTCGGATGAGGTGAAGATCGTTCATGAAACTTGTTCCAATGGATGTTAACTACAACATATCCAAATTTGAGCTCCATTGGACAAGTATTGCCTATCCAACCAATCCAGCATGTTACCACAGCTCTGGAAATCCGAAGTAGTCCAGCTTTTACCTCCAATGTGTCACTTGATTCTTCTTGTTACCATAACACTTGGTAACAAAAATTTACCTTAGTGAAAGAGATATTTTCTGAGGCAAATAACATTTTTTTCAAGGACAAGGTTTCATCATGGCAAAGGGGACAAGAGCAAAGGCTTTAACTAAAGCATGAGTTTTATATTATATCTATGA
Source organism: Prunus avium (assembly GCF_002207925.1). Next base: position 24,489 of record NW_018922242.1, on the reverse strand, counting down.
GCTGGAATTGATGGGCAAAAGGCACATGGGAGTGCAATATGAAGTTGAAGAGGTTTTTGAACGTGGGTAACCATACCATGCTATTATTCTACACATTGGGAGCAGATTTGGGAGAGCTTGGAGCTAGGAGAAAGCCAAGGTGCAGCCAAGCAAAGTGGAGAAGAAAGCTTCCACCATTGAAGACCTTGAAGCTTTCACCATTTTCTCAAAATCTGTAAACTCTTTCTAATTTTATTTTGAGTTTGTATTTGGAATAAGTATGAGCAACTAAACTCCATAGCTAGGGCTTAGGTTGAAGCCCTAAACATGATTACTCTATTGTTTTGATGCTTGAGTGTATGAATTTCTAGATTTTGTTGATGAATTTCAATTCACTAAAATAATCTATCATTGATGTATGTTCTTCTTTGATTGATCACCTTTTAAAGCATGCTTCTTGAGGTTGTTGGGATTGTGTGTATCTTCATATTTTCCTAAGCAACAAATGGATGAAGTAAGAATCATCCATGTGAATTGGTTTCTTGAATACCTAATGTAAACACCATGCTATTAGGATTCTTGTGATGTTCATATTCTCTTTGAACTTAATGGGTTTTCCTTGTAATTGAATTGAAGTACGAACCATACCTAGGTTCGGTTATGGGGAGGGCACAAGTATTATAGCACGAACCATGCACCTTACGTATATTAGAGAGAATCAATGCGTCTTGAGCCACGACCCATGGTCTTGATTGCGAACATCTTCTTTAACACGTTTAGAGTTCATCACTTGAGTATCCATGAACAATGGGTAGAATTGTTTAGGGTGGATTCCGAAACCCTAGTGTTTGTTCCTTGCTACTTTCACATTTTGATAACTCATCTCTGCCATTCTCATTTAAATTCAAAGTACATTTACTTTCATGCAATACCCCCCCCCCCCCAATGTGTGTGTGAGTTGTGAGTTCGACACGTGGTGTGTCTTTGTTACTGAATTTTATTTGTTTTCGTAATTTTTTTGGAGTTTTGGTCCGCGCTGTGTTCTTGCATTTTCTGTTCTGAATCCAACCGTATAAAGAACGTGAATTTTTGACATACGGTTGGAAAGTTATAGGCAAAACACTGGACAGAGGTCGAAACTGGAAAAACAGAGAAACGAATCTGCCAAAAAACGACCGGTTGTTACTGTTCATGACCGGCGACTGTTCATTTTCACTGTTCATGATACTGTTTACATGTGATAAATAGGTGATAAAAGGGTGATAGAAAGTGCTGCTTCTGTTTTTCTTTGGTTTCTTGTTTTGTTTCTTTTCTTTTACCTTCCTTTATTCATTTTTAGTTCCCAATTTGTACTGTGTTTGTGTGTTGTGTAAAATAAGTGTTCTTTATGTACTCAAATTAGAACTTATAGGAAGCCGACAAGTTCTTCGTGGGATCGACCCCGTACTTACATAATCTATACCTCAATAGATTCGTGCACTTGCAGGTATTTTTAATTGGTTGTTTGCACATTAATTTGTGTCCTTTTAGGAATGCAACATTTATTCAGATTTTAGAAAAAGGACAAGAATTGTTAAATTCGAATTTGGTTTGATACTCAAAAAACTAAATAATGCAAAGCAATCACCAAAAGTATAAAAAATAATCAAGCAATACAGAGTACTAAAAAAAGAAGAAAAAAAAAAAAGCAGCATAGATGTTGCCTATCTTTCATTTGAACAAATGGAGGAAGCCTGGAATTGAAGAGCAGTATAACTTTTGGGCGTGGATAAAAGGAGCTACCTAAAGCCAATTGAGATTCAAAGTATTTGGGCGTGTTCTTCAAAGTATTGAAGCATGTGAATTGAGATTCATATTAAAGCGCGAGACATAAGGCCAATTGCCAATTATTTATTTGGGTTGTTGTTAATTAATTTAGAAAAGTGGAAAGTTTGCTAGGTTAGAATAAGGGTAAATCAAGAACAATCTTATTAAAGTATTGTTTCTCCCTCATAATAGTGTCATCAAATAAATAATAAATAAAGAATTAACTATAGTTAAACTCATGGACATGTGCCAACTTTTGGAAGGGGTGGTGAGGGTACACCTAGGATTAAGGTGGTGAACAAAAATGCAACCCCAAAAGAAAAGGCAAGGCATCTTGAAAGGTAGAGTAAATATCACCGTTTGATCACTTGCAGTTGCAATGAAATTTCTTCATCACCAAACCTCATGTAGACTATCCAAACGCAAAGCTAATTTTCTGTCATTTTTTTAATCATAAGGGCCCTTGCAAAAAATTCTTTCAACATTTTTCCGTTGTGTGGATTCAATGTGTATATTGTCATGTGAATTTTCAAATCATTTTCTTGGCAAGGTGGTTTTTGTTTTCTTTTTTTCTGAAAAAAATGGATACATGAAAAGAAAAGCAGTTGACTTGTGTCTTGAAAACGAAGTTATAATATAGGAATAATGTACCTATTTCTCTCTTACAAAGACACCTCCCTATATATATATATATATAATTTTATTTGTTCTGAGTACCTACTTTTTCATAATGTACCTATTTATCATGTAGCGAAAAGCGTGTTACCGTCAAAGACAAAAAGTTACCGACTCAAGGTGCAAAAAAAATTTCTCTTGATGAGGTGAATTCAGTCAATGAAGGCTAAACAATTGTGAAGAGATGTTAGTCAAAAAGAAAAAAGCATCATCATGAACTGATGAAAGAAAGCTTTTGCGCTTCAGGAAGGAAGTATCACTATCAAAGACAACGTTGAAGGTTCTTTTCCTTACCCTTTACTATTATGGCTCTCACATGCGTTAGAAGACTTTCATCACCGTAATTAGGCACTACTTAAAGACATTGATATGCCTTTGCTTTGAATGTGTTTCTTGTTATAGCATATACTGTAGCAAATGCACTAAAATTTCTACTTGATTTGGTACTTATGGCCCTTTTGGTTTTGATTGTATATATGCAAATACTCCACAGGGTGATCTACCATGTGAAGATGCTTTAGACAAACATGGTGCGGCAAAGGTACAGTCTAGTTTGTATTTGGCCTGTTTTGTAAGTAAAAGAAAAGTGTCAATGGGGGGCAATTGACACCAACTGTCCGAGTAGGTATCACCGTCCAAGAGGAGAAGTTTCCTTGAATGTTCCTTACCATTTACTTCAACACATTCACACTGTAGTGTAGGTACGTAGCATAAGACAGAAACTGGGTTGACGTGTAAAAAAATACCATTCAAATCAATGGGAAAAAGGGATAGGGAGACATAGAAGAACCCATTGAGATTACAATATCTATATAGAAAATTTTAACCTCACAAATCTTGATAATATTAATATATATGGTGAGGGCTGGTAAACAAAAGAAAGAGTTCCAACTAGTCTATGACAATATAAATATACATTTTCTCAAGTTTTCACAAACTCTGACACTTTTGGTTTCTTATCTTCATCAAGAAAGCAGAGGTCAAGGCAAAGGTTAAATGTAACAAGAAGCAGGTAAATGCATGATTATTATGCAGAGATTCAAAATCTTGAACAAAATACCTATTTATCATGTAGTGAAAGAAAGCGAGTGACTGTTAAAAATACGAAGTTACCCTGAAGGTTCGTACCCTTGAAGGTGGAAGCGGGCTAGGAAAAGTGAGTTCCCACTTGGGGTTTGAAAATGAAGATGAAAAAGACCGTGTTAATGTTGTTGAGATAATATGGTTCCTTCTGTTGCTAAGATAAACAACTCAGAAAACACATATGAAGGTCCAAATGAAGCACATGCACCCTCTCATCATGGGTCAGAACCCACATGACATTGAAAGCAGCGAAAAGGTGGGACCCATGCATGCCACGTAGACAATTAAGGGAATATTTGGCAGTCGAAATCAAATTGCAAAAAATAAAAAAGATTAGGGTACATGATTGTTAAAAATGAGAGTGCAAGGATAAACATGCTTTAAGGGTGAGATTTCGTGGTACTAAATTGAAATTAACCCAAAAATTAATAAAAAAGAGTTTTGTGAAAACAATTTAAAATCTTGAGGGGTGTTTGTGTAATTTCTAAAACTCCAGGGAGTTTTGTGAAATGGCCAAAAAGCTCAATGGGTGTTAGTGTAAATAACTCAATAAAAGAATAAAAAAGAACATTTACACGTAAAGTAAATTACAACATAAAAAATTTAGAGCCTCAAATATAAAGTCGCGGACATAGAGCCCCATTGTGAGAGAGAATAAATTTTCCATCGAAGATACCATGTACTGAAAGAAAAGAGATACAATGGGACATAGAGCCCCATTGCCTTAATAATAGTGAAGAGGTACCTTAGCCAAAAAGTAGGTACCTTCGCATCTGGGAAAAATAGACGAGAAGTTGCCTTGAAGTTCCTTACCCTTTACTTCAACAAATTGTAGGTACCTTCGCATTACAAAGAAACTGCTTCAATTGACTATAACTAAATACCATAGAGATAGTCGTCAACATTGCTGCTTTAGACCAGTTTAAGAAAAAACAAACCATAAAACTCGTTTCAGTATTCTTTCAATTTTTTATTTTCAGACAAAAAAACAAAATCTTTGGAAATATCACCCATTTGTCCTATTTAGCAATACTGGCCATGTGCACTATATTAAAGCAATTTATTCAGCAAACAAAAGGTGAAGGTCGTGCCTCTCACCTATAGATGCTTCAATAAATTAAAGACCGCGTCTCTGTCAAAAAAAATAAATTAGCGTTTGATGACTTGAAGTTGAAACGAAAGCTCCTCCACATGGAAGGTGGTAGGAAACTGCTTCGTCAAGCCCTCATAAATCTAACCAGAGCGTCACTGCCATACCCAATTCTTTGAGCTTCTCTTTGCTTTTAATTATCTGCCTCCTATCTATGACCACTCAACCAGTCTCTTCTTCTCCTTCTTCTTCTTCTTTCACTCATGATTCATCATGCACATATGATGTGTTTTTGAGTTTTAGAGGTGAGGATACACGCACCAATTTTACCGATCATTTGCACGAGGCTTTAGTCCGTAAGGGAATCCGGACCTTCATTGATGGAGAGCTTGTAAGAGGAGAAGAAATATCGCCAGCCCTTGTCAAAGCAATTGAAGAATCAAGAATTTCTCTCATTGTATTCTCTGAAAACTATGCATCTTCGAGGTGGTGCTTGGATGAACTTGTCAAGATCCTTCAATGTAAACAATCAAA
>NW_018922242.1:2833-15662 GCF_002207925.1 Prunus avium | reverse complement strand
GGAAAAAGGGATAGGGAGACATAGAAGACCCCATTGAGATTACAATATCTATATAGAAAATTTTAACCTCACAAATCTTGATAATATTAATATATATGGTGAGGGCTGGTAAACAAAAGAAAGAGTTCCAACTAGTCTATGACAATATAAATATACATTTTCTCAAGTTTTCACAAACTCTGACACTTTTGGTTTCTTATCTTTATCAGGAAAGCAGAGGTCAAGGCAAGGGTTAAATGTAACAAAATGCAAGTAAATGCATGATTATTATGCAGAGATTCAAAATCTTGAACAAAATACCTATTTATCATGTAGTGAAAGAAAGCGAGTGACTGTTAAAAATAAGAAGTTACCTTGAAGGTTCGTACCCTTGAAGGTGGAAGCGGGCTAGGAAAAGTGAGTTCCCACTTGGGGTTTGAAAATGAAGATGAAAAAGACCGTGTTAATGTTGCTGAGATAATATGGTTCCTTCTGTTGCTGAGATAAACAACTCAGAAAACACATATGAAGGTCCAAATGAAGCACATGCACCCTCTCATCATGGGTCAGAACTCACATGACATTGAAAGCAGCGAAAAGGTGGGACCCATGCATGCCACGTAGACAATTAAGGTCGAACTTGACTGTCGAAATCAAATTGCAAAAAATAAAAAAGATTAGGGTACATGATTGTTAAAAATGAGAGTGCAAGGATAAACATGCTTTAAGGGTGAGAGTTCATGGTATTAAATTGAAATTAACCCAAAAATTAATAAAAATGGGTTTTGTGAAAACAATTTAAAATTTTGAGGGGTGTTTGTGTAATTTCTAAAACTGCAGGGAGTTTTGTGAAATGGCCAAAAAGCTCAATGGGTGTTAGTGTAAATAACTCAATAAAAGAATAAAAAAGAACATTTACACGTAAAGTAAATTACAACATAAAAAATTTAGAGCCTCAAATATAAAGTCGCGGACATAGAGCCCCATTGTGAGAGAGAATACATTTTCCATCGAAGATACCATGTACTAAGAGAAAAGAGATACAAACCAGCCTTAATAATAGTGAAGAGGTACCTTAGCCAAAAAGTAGGTACCTTCGCATCTAGGATAAAAAGACGAGAAGTTGCCTTGGAGGTTCCTTACCCTTTACTTCAACAAATTGTAGGTACCTTCGCATTACAAAGAAACTGCTTCAATTGACTATAACTAAATACCATAGAGATAGTCGTCAACATTGCTGGTATTAGACCAGTTTAAGAAAAAAACAAACCATAAAACTTGTTTCAGTTTTTTATTTTCAGACCAAAAAACAAAATCTTTGGATAGAAAGACCATCATTTGAAAGAAAGCGCGTCAGTGAAAAAAGAAAAAGAAATATCAATGTCGGCCATGTGCACTATCTGAAAGCAATTTATTCAGCAAAGAAAAGGTAAAGAAAGGTAGTGCCTCTCACCAATAGATGCTTCACCAGATTAAAGACCGCGTCAGTATGAAAAAGAAAATTAAGCGTTTGATGACTTGAAGTTGAAACGAAAGCTCCTCCACATGGAAGGTGGTAGGAAACTGCTTCGTCAAGCCCTCATAAATCTAACCAGAGCGTCACTGCCATACCCAATTCTTTGAGCTTCTCTTTGCTTTTAATTATCTGCCTCCTATCTATGACCACTCAACCAGTCTCTTCTTCTCCTTCTTCTTCTTCTTTCACTCATGATTCATCATGCACATATGATGTGTTTTTGAGTTTTAGAGGTGAGGATACACGCACCAATTTTACCGATCATTTGCACGAGGCTTTAGTCCGTAAGGGAATCCGGACCTTCATTGATGGAGAGCTTGTAAGAGGAGAAGAAATATCGCCAGCCCTTGTCAAAGCAATTGAAGAATCAAGAATTTCTCTCATTGTATTCTCTGAAAACTATGCATCTTCGAGGTGGTGCTTGGATGAACTTGTCAAGATCCTTCAATGTAAACAATCAAAGCAACAAATAGTTTTGCCCTTTTTTTTCAAGGTGGATCCGTCAGATGTACGACACCAAAGAAGTAGTTATGGTGATGCATTTGTTCACCATGAACGCAAATTCAAGGATGACAAGGAGAAAGTGCTCAAATGGAGGAGAGCTCTTACAGAAGCAGCAAATTTGTCTGGATGGCATTTCAAGGAGGGAGAGTATGTTTCTATCTTTATCATTTTCAAGTTTAATTTTTTTCTCTCTTCTTTGTCATTACTATTTGTTACACATTTCATTGTTACTCATTATTAAAGAAAAGTATCCTTTTGTAAAAATATTAAATTGTAGGGAGAAGATATTTTTTTTTTTTAAAGGCCAAACTTATATATTTTAATAAGCATATAAAATACACTAACAATATATAATTTAAAAAATTTAGAAAAAGTATAAAGACATCAAGTCTTGTGTGCTGCCACACGTGGGTGGGTACAGGATTGCCACAGCAACTGCAGAATATTGGAAATAGAGAGTATTGTATGAGTCACCACATGATTAGCTAAAGTAACATTTCCAGAAATATTACTTAAATTTATCTATAAAAATGTTTTGATGAAGATGCTCTCCACTTTTCTCAATAGAGTAATGTAATTATGTAACTCATAATATTGGAAATTGAATAAATATAAAATTACGAGTACTTTTGCATTGGAATTTCCTTTTAATTTTTCCAGCTAAAATTATAGACACAATTGCAGTTGATCATTGGAACTTGATCTAGCGAGGATATGTTTGTACTGTGTTATATGATTTTGTTAATCCAACTCTTATGCCAATGATGACGAAAATTTGGTAGTTATTCTGTCACTTATTGGATACACCTTCCACGTGCTTCTTGATATAATCATTTTTAGTAATTTTTAATGATTATGGAGAGAAACACTTCCCATATACTTCTCCATAAAAGTTATTATTTGCGTGGTTGGATTTGTTTAAATCTCATTCATTGAATGTGTGTAATTTGGTTAAACTGGCAGGTATGAAGCTACATTTATCAACAACATCGTTGATGGAATCTTAAGCCAAGTACTGAGCCGCACATATTGGAATGTGGCCAAGTACCCAGTTGGAATTCAATCTCGTGTACAAGATGTGGAAAGGCATTTAGATGTTGGTGGGAATGGTCGTCGCATGGTTGGGATATGGGGGACATCTGGAATAGGCAAGACAACAATTGCAAAAGCTATATGGAATGCAATTGCACATAAATTTGAGGGAAGTTGTTTCTTGTCAAATGTTAGAGAAAATTCAATGTCAGATGGAGACTTAATCAAGCTACAGGAGGCTCTTCTTCATAAAATTCTTGGCGGTGAATGGAAAATTCATAGTGTTGATGAAGGAATTGGTGTCATAAAAAAACGGTTGAGCCATAAAAAAATTCTCTTAATTCTTGATGATGTGAATCAATTGAAGCAATTAGACAATTTGGCTGGTGTTGGTTGGTTTGGTGAGGGAAGTAGAGTCATTACAACTACACAAGATAGCGGATTGCTAAAATGTCATGGAATTGATTTGATATACGAGGTCCAAAAGTTATATGGCAACCGAGCTCTTGAGCTTTTTAGTTTCAGTGCCTTCGGAACCAACAAACCTCCAAAGGATTATTTGGAACTCGCACAACATGCAATAGCATATGCTCAAGGCATTCCACTAGCTCTAACACTTTTAGGTTCTCATCTTCGTAATAAAGACAAAGATCGTTATATATTAGAAAGTTATGAAGGAGAACCATATACAGGTATTCGAAAAATACTTCAAAAAAGTTATGATGCCTTGGAAAATTCCATGCAACAATTTTTTCTAGACATTGCATGTTTCTTCAAGGGTGAAAATAAGGACTATGTTCTACAAATAGTAAGCAATTCTAAGAACAAGGTCTCCCGAGATTGTATTGAAGTACTCATTGAAAAGGCAATGATAACTATTGACCATGGTCAGATTCAGATGCATGACTTACTAGAAAAACTGGGCAAGGATATAGTTCACGAAGAATCCCCCAATGATCCCGGCAAGCGTAGTAGATTGTGGTCTTATGAGGATGTTGAACAAGTTCTAACAGAAAGTACAGTAAGTATCACATATATATGTTATTATATTCAATTTGACAAGAAAGAATACCTTATGTAACCTATATAATTTTCTTAACAAAATGTGCTTGCATTTTGGTTTGTAAAATGACTCTGTTTTTTAATCTTAATGTTTTTCTATCTTAGGGAACAAGAAATATTAAAAGCATCATTGTGAAGCTTCCAAGACTAGCAGAGATAACCTTGAATCCAGAATGCTTCCGTAAAATGGTAAATCTTGAAATTTTCATAAACTGTGATGCATCTCTACGTGGGCACATTAACTATCTGCCCAACGCGTTAAGATTGATTGATTGGGATAGATGTCAGTTACAATCTTTGCCACCCAATTTTCAAGGGAATCGTCTTGTTGAGTTCAATATGCCTCGCAGTCATATCAGACAATTGGATGGATTTAAGGTATGCATTTGAAATTATTTTCATCGTTATATATAATTTCAAATAAAGTTGTTAATTTCAGAAGGAAAAAAAAATGAAAAATTGTTTTCTAAGTCTTTGTCTTTTGAAGCCTGTGATTAATTATTTCCTGTTTTTGTGTTCTTGCCTCACAGCATTTGCCAAACCTGACATCTATGAATTTGAGCGGTTGTCAATTCTTAGAAAAAATCCCAGACTTATGTGGAATCCCAAACTTAAAGGAATTGGATCTAAGCGAGTGCACAAGTTTAGTTGAGGTTGATGATTCTGTTGGATTCCTTACTAAACTTGCCTTTTTGGATCTCGATGGATGCGTTAAGCTTACGAGGTTTGGAAGAAGAATACGAGTCACCAAAGGTTACGTCATTGGAAGTTTTTCTGCCTATCGGGAAATAGTTTTGTCAATCTTCCAATATCCTTAAGCAAATTTGTCAACTTGAGGAATCTTGACTTGCGTGATTGCATAAGTCTTCTAGAAATTCCAGAACAAGTGCTTCCACCAAGAGTAAGATTCGTATCTCTGTCTAACTGCACATCATTGGAAAAAAATTCCAAAAGTGTCTTGGGTTTCGCTGGATAACCGCACATCATAAGTTGTGTGTAGACAACACCTCTTGCTTGTGCTCTGCCTCTCTCCCAGTTTTGAGAGTCGGTGGCTATTTCCCACCCTTGATGGGTGTTTCTTTGAGCTTTGTCTAAGTAGTTCAGGGCTTTATGCCTTTTCAGTTATGTTGTTTATGTTTTCTTCTTCCTCTCCAACCCTTTTTAGCCCTAGATCTCACATCAATCTCCAACCTTTTTATTGGATTTTCATCCTCTTTCACCCCCTTGCTCCTCATCCCCCAGATCCCCCCCACTCTCACCCATATCACTTGCTCTACTCCTCTCCTTCCTCACTTGTTCCCACCTCAATCCAAGCTTGTAGCTATTCATCCCCTACACGCGTGTTCGCGTCTTAATCGGAAGATTGGTAGAGTTTCAACTCGAGTGCTCGCACCACCACCTTCCACGAATTGGTTCTTGTTGGTTCTGCTGGCTACGGGCTGGTTTTGGCCTTCGGTTTCTTCTGATGTTTGGCTGCTGTCCCTTGATACGAGTTTGGGTTCAATGGGTGCGAAGTGCGTCGCAGTGGAGTTCGTTATTGGGGTTTTTTTAGTTTTATGCTTTTCCAATTTTAAGACTTTGTTCCAGTGGATTTAGGGTGGTTATTTGTTGTGTTGGTATGGAAGTTTGTTGTTTTGTTTTGGCCGTAGTGTGTAGTTGTTTGCTTGCTTCTTTTCCTGTTGCAGGGATGATCATGGCGGCTGCCTTCTGTTGTTTTGTTTTAGTTGCTAAGGTTTCGTTTGTTTTGGGCCTTTTGACCTTTGCTATGTTGGGCTTCATTTGTAACCCTTACTTATGAATGAAAGTCCACTTTGACCCAAAAAAAAAAAAAAAAAACCGCACATCATTGTAGAAAATTCCAGAATGGCCAAATATCTCTGTACTTGTTCGATTGCGTTAGACTACGAGGCAATGACATCACGGAAAATATTTTTCTGAATCAGGTTTCTTCTTCTTCTCTGCATTCTAATCTCGAGATTAGTCTTCCAGGCAATGAAGTTCCAAAGTGGTTCAATTGTTGTAAAGATGCAACAATAGTTAGACAATATTTGTGTTCAGGTATTGGAACAAAGAGATACTATACTGGATGTGAAGTTAGTTTTGAAATTCCTCCAAATTTAAAATGGAAGACGTTAAGATTGGTTCTATGTGTTGTTGCTCATGGTATTGCCAAGATTCTTATCAATGGAAAACTCGTCAGTGAGAGATTTATTGTATTACCAGAAAGTCATGTGTACCTCGCGTCTACTCCATTATTGGATAGGTACACGTACGAGTTTGAAGAACCACTGACGAAGCAGTGTAATACGTGTCAAGTTATACTTGACTTGTCTGGCAAAGGGCCCACACCCGTTAAAAATCCCTGCGGGGTCCACCTATTAGGCCACCAGGTTGCTGATATCAGTGAGACTGATGCGATGGCAGTGGACGATGATATTTATGATGATCAACACCAAGATTGCGAATTGCTTTCCTTGTCTTTAGCATCAAAGACTAGTCTTGGCAAGAGGCCTCGCCAATTAGATTGCGTGGCACTTGACGATGGTCATCGTGCTAACGTCGTCGACATTGGTGATCATGGAGCTCAACGGCTTACCTTGTTTACGGGACCAGCGGATCGCCAAAAGAGGAGGCACATTGATCTTAATGAGGAGCCAAAGTACGTAAATTCATGAAATTTTGAATGATATCTTTGCATATATATATATATATATATATATATATCTTTTTTTATACCTTTTTGTTTTGGGTTAAATCCTTTTTCTTAGCTCTCTATATTCGATATTAAATTTTCAGGCAATGAATTTCCAAAGTGGTTTATATGAGCCCCAAGTGTTAGATTTCTTTATTACATAATCTAGATCTTTCACACAAACATGTAATACGTATAAGGACATGAAAACGTACCTGGAGCCATCTTCCTTGAATACACAGCTTCTGAATTCATCCTATCCGTTGCGCAGCAATCCTAGCAATTTAACAGTGACGGCTCAAGAACTTCTGCTCTCTCTCTCTTTATGATGAGAATAGGTTTAGAGAACGTGTCTGATGAGAGCAGGGCCTTAAGCTTATATAGGGCTAGGTCCAGTCGTCTCTACTCATCACCGAGGGCCGACTTGACTAATCTTCCAAGCCCACTTAATCGGTTCACGCAAAAAGGAAACAAAATAGGACTCCTTAATAGGCCTCAAAACCTTTCCTTATTTCACAAGGTTTTGGGCCTCAAGGTACAACTTAATTTAAACCCTTATCAAACCTGATGTGACTTAGTATTTAGTGCACCGATCTAAATAGGAAAACATAACACCAAGTTTAGCTGTCGAAACGAACCTGATTTCCGGCAAGGTCTGGTATTCAAGAGGTGTGTTGAGGCGCCAGCAATTTCTGAGATTCCATTTTAAGTTGCATAAGGCAATACCTTTCTTCTAAATTGATGCATCTAGCATTTATCCGCAGATGAACAAAGCTGGATTTATCTAATGCTTTCATTCCACACATATTTTGTCTGTGATTCTTCTATCTCATTCACTGGAATTGATGTATGTTGGGGACAAAATGTAACAGATTTATCTAATTCATAATTTCCAATCAAGGTTTTTTGAAAATCGGACATTAATTGTAAACAGGCATCCAAATATGCCCAACATATTTTTGTTGAAAGATTATGTCTCATTATACTAGTGATGTTGCTGGTATTGGCAAGGTACAAGAATCCCAGCATGTCTAAATCATGTGAAGTTGCTGCAACTCAACTGCAGCATTTTTGATAATCCTGCAAAAGACACGAAATGGGATTTGGAACAATTGAAATTGCAAGATGAAAAGTTTGATGGGCAGCCGTAGTATCGCCCATATTTTGTAGTTTTCGAACTCCTGTCTAGATTGTGAATGGATTTTGGTTCATTGAATACCAGTTGCTGTTTGAACAGCCCTAGTAGAGCTAACATCTCCAATGGCTCCATTTACCCAAAAAGAATTTGGTTGTAGAAACTAGGAAAAAGACGCCAGGAATTACAACTTTATTCTTTGTTCACGAAAGCGCATTATTATTGTCATTGCATGACCGGATAGCTACTCCAGATGTCTAATGTTCAATTTTATCCACCAAGTAAAACTAGAACTTACAATGTGAACTGACACCAAGTAAAACTTATGACAGGAATAAATGTCCCTACAACAAAAACGAAAATTCACTTCATACAGAATTATTATAACAAGGGAGCGGTACACAGCAGTGTAAATGCAGACAAATATGCACGGCATCCATGGAGCGCTCCAAACCGCCCACGTCGCCGCAAATAAAAAGCTCCCCATTGAATTGGCTCAAAACAACATATTCAAGCATCACTAACTTGGTTATATTCCTACATAAGCCACAGTCTGCAACAAATACAAGCCTATACCTCATTTTTCAGCAGGAAACTAAAAGAAAATAAAACCACCCGTAGAAAAACAACTGATTCAATTATGCAAAAATTAGGTTATACTGAACAAACATGGAGCAATTTTTTATCACTCCCCCTGCTTAAGCAGCTTGGAGCCATGAAGAATACCTTTCCAGGTGGAAGAATAGTCATGCCTGGCATCCAAAGAGTTATCCAGGATAGAGTGGCCTTTCAGATATTTATCATCATAGATTTTAGCCCATAAACCCTTATCTTGAGCATGTAATCTCCACCCAATTTTACCCAACAAAGCTTGGTTCATTAAGGTTGTTTTCTTCAGGCCTAAACCACCTTTACATTTAGGTCTGCATACCAAGTCCCATTGGCTCAAAACAACATATTCAAGCATCACCAACTAGTGCAGCAAACTTCCATGTTCATTATATGCACCTCAGTTAGGATATCCACTTCTCTATGAGCTGAAATTTCAAAGACATATATTTTCAAAAGAAGAACTCACACACTTCAGTTTGAACAAATAAGATACAAATCTACATACAAATACAAATGGTGCTTTTTTTATGAATAGATAACCGAAAATAAAAATGCGAGAAGAAAAGTTCAAACCAATGAAATACTCTTAAAATATGGAATTTATGGTTGTTCGCTTCTTAAGCAAATGGAAAAAACAAAATATTGTGCCCAACCCTCTCATGTTTCTATAACTACACCAAGACCCCACTGATTCCAATCCAAGAAAATTTGTACTTAAAATTATCCTTAATCCCAATTCTTAAGAAACGAATTTTTAGAATTATGATTTGACACTGGCAGTGAGCTAGTATGCCCCTGTACAGGAGAAAAACTTTCCTGGCACGGGATACCAAAGTCAGCATCCACGTCAGTATCCCAGCCAATTCACTCCTGACAGCTGTCAAACACTTTTCACTTCTAAATTGTCTTTTTCACGCCTGCTCCATCGTCCTAGTTCACCTCTGCAACACAAAGTCCTCTTCTTCTCTCCTCATCTCTCCCTCTATTTCTCTCTTTTCTCATCGACTCTCTCTCTCTTCTAACCGAGTCTTCCTTTCATCACTACCTCTCTTCCCTGCAACTAAAATCCCCTTTCTTCTCTCTCACTCAAAATATTTTTTTTCACATCTGCTCCATCTGTGTTCCTTTTGCAACTTAAACCCCCATTCTTCTCTCTCATATCTCACCTCCTATCTCTATTTTCTCACTAACTCTCCTTTTCTCTCTCTCCCAACTCTCTTCATCAATTATCACTCTCTGTTTTCCAATATGAAGCTTTACCATATATAACAGAAGAAATTCGAAGGTGAGGGTAGCTTTAGGTTGAGTGGTGGTTTTGGTTTGATGGTGAAGTTAGGGGAGCGGGAGGGGACGGGAGAGATTGGGAGAAGAAGAAAAAAAATTTAATTTTTAAATTTTAATTTGTATAAATTAAAATTTCCATTTTGTATTGTTTATTTTTAAAAGGAATAATTTTTTTAATATTTTGACCGAATTGCCCCTCCACGGGTAACGGAAGTTACTCTAATTTGACAGAAATGAGAGTTTGTAAATTAACCAAATTGAGACGACAAAGACTAAAGTGATAAAAGTAGCTAACTACAGGGAGTAAGAGTGACTTCTTGCCAAATTTCAATAAAGCATCTAAACAAAAACTTTATAGGGCCAAAATCCCGCAAAACATTCTTAACGCAAATATCTTTATAAGATTAATTTGTCCTGGGTGTGGCCCGTTCAACCCTGAGGATGAGATTGTCATAACCGTAACCATTCAGTTTGTTGATTGCTCTCTGGGCATCTTCCCTATTCACAAAGTTGACAAACCCAAATCCTCTACTAATTGAAGTATTCTTATCAAGAGCAACGTAAACACGGCTTACAGCACCAAAAGGCCGGAAAAGTTCAAGCAAGTCAGGCTCCCGTGTGTCCTCTGAAAGGTTGGTGAGACGAACAGAGTTCTCATCGTTCCTTCGTCTCATATCAGATCCAGTTCTGTCTGCCCCTGCTCTCACGCTTGGAGGAACATACTTGCCAGTTCCAGCAGCTCCAGCTGCAGCATCTGATGTAGGAGGCTTATCGCTAAATGCTTCAGCCTGTGGGGCGAGATCCTTATACAGGCACTGTGAAGTCCAGTGGTCACCCTTCTTACCACAAGTCCTACAAAGTTTGAGAGCAGCCCCTCCTTTTCCAAGTTGAGCCAAAGAGTCTCCTCCAGCCTTTGGTTCTTCTGCCTTGCTACCTGTTTTAAGTTTGGAGTTCACAGTCAAGTACAAATAAAAAATGGGGTATGATGACAAATGATAATCACAAAAACCCAAAAAATCAGATACTGTGACCAATTGGAATTGAATGATAACAAATAAATCAAAAACAAATCTCAGACAGAAGACATAAATAGAGAAGCCGCAGAAGCAATGAGATATATGAGGACATCAACAAATAGTTACTCAAAATATTATTCCATGTCAATCATGCATCGTGCACAAATGAAAATGACATGGCAAGAGACGTCAAAATCAAGCCTAAATTATCTCTGAGAAAGTAGCCATCCCTGAGCAGCCTCTTAACCTAAAACAACATCCAACCTCCACATAAACCTAAATTAAGGGACTTGAGTCTAGGCCCAGATGAAGGAGCATTTCAAGATAGCAGGCACAGCTGAACTTGTCTTAATTTTGTAAGACAAACTTAAAAACTTAAGGTCTTGGGTTAGAAGATCTGTCTGCATCATTTAACTAGGCTTGTATACTTTCCATATGGAGTCATAAGATTTAAGGAAAATTAGGTATTAGACATAATTAACTTTATTAATTAGTATTTGAGACATTGGGTATTTTAGTTTGGGTTTTAATACCTATAAAAGAATTGTTATTTTGGATTAGGCCAAAGAGGAGGCTCAGATTCGTTGGCCCACCTTATATTAATTACTAAGAAGACAATTATACCCTTTTTATTAAAATATTTAGGGTTGGTCTCCCTTTTTGATACTCGCTGAGAAGAGAGAGAAAGAAAGGGGATTTGCGTTCTAGGGGAAGAGAGGGAGAGATGAAAGGGAGACTCGGTTAGAACAGAGAGAAAGAGAGGGAGAGATGAGAGAGAAGTAGATGGCTTTGAGTTGCAGAGGGAAACAAGGACGGACGATGGAGCAGGCGTGAAAAAAAAAAGATAGCAGGCACAGCTGAACTTGTCTTAATTTTGTAAGACAAACTTAAAAACTTAAGGTCTTGGGTTAGAAGATCTGTCTGCATCATTTAACTAGGCTTGTATACTTTCCATATGGAGTCATAAGATTTAAGGAAAATTAGGTATTAGACATAATTAACTTTATTAATTAGTATTTGAGACATTGGGTATTTTAGTTTGGGTTTTAATACCTATAAAAGAAGAGACTTTCTATTTAAACCCCACACTTCTCTTAGTTCACCCCAATACTTAAATTATTAAGCTGTAAGTTTTATTATTGTGTAAAAAGACAAAAAAAGTCATCTAACTTAATATTTAACCATAGTACATCTACACACACACCACACACACCCCACACACAACTCTTCAAATTAAGTTTTAAAAAAATACAAACTCTTCTACATCCTATGCCAAATTACTTTTCTCTTTTAAAGACGTAGAACATTGACGAGCCTACCTATTTGAAATATGCGCTGAAGCTGATGGAAAGACTTGTTGATTGTTTCGCTGTAATGATCTTATTCTCTTCCCTTTGTTGATTGCTTTTTTTTTTTTGGTACTCTTTGCTGTTGATTGCTTGATTGTTTTAATTTTTGATTTAAAATTTATACTTAATGTTTTGGTAAAACTGTTCTCTTTCTCTAGAAAGTACGGGGTAACTTGAATTTTTCTTCATATTATATCAATTGACATACACGTTCAAAAGGCACGAAACCAAGAGATTCATGGGAATACTGTTAAGTTGGGTTTTTATTATCCTGCTGAGAAGAGGGAGAGAAGCCCAAGCTTTGATAATGGTCCTACAATTTGCTGGGTGCGTCGTATATCAAAAGACAAGTACTTCTACTTTGGCTATGAGCAATGGATTGCTTTGTCATATCATATAAGTTTTCCAACCTGAAATTTGGTATCTTTCCTTGTTTTAGCTGTGTTATGATATTGATGCAGTTGTGTTTTTTTGGTACAATACATTATATTTGATATTGATGCAGCTGTGTTTTTTTTTTTTTGTGTATTTAAGGGTAGTTTGGGAAGATAGTGGGGTTTACTTAGAAATTGTGAAAATTTAAATTAAAAATTGGGGTGAACTTAGAACATGGGGTGAACTAAGAGAAGTGTGGGGTTTAAATAGAAA
>NW_018922240.1:0-11906 GCF_002207925.1 Prunus avium | reverse complement strand
AAGGGCTCACGCCAGAAAAAGTTGCAAATAGCTATCTTATGGAACTCATTTTTCGTAACATGCTACAGCAAAGGTTTCGAGGACACCAAGTAGCTTGTAAGATGCATGATCTTTTGCGGGAGATTGCTCTGTCTATAGCAAAAAAAGAAAAGTTTTGCGATGTACATGATGGGAGTGAAACAGTAGAAGAAACAGGGGCACTCCGTTTGTCAATTCAAACAACTAATGGAGAAATTGTATCATGCACAGGTATATCACGGCCTCGTTCGTTTCTCGTCTTTGCCACTGGCGTATCCTCATTCTCTTTCTCAAATAAATTACCTTTTGACCTTAAATTGTTGAAGGTTCTAGATTTGGAGGATGTCCCACTTGATTGTCTGCCAGACAATCTAACATCCTTATTTAATTTAAAATATTTAAATTTGAGTGGAACTCCAATTACGGAGCTTCCGGAATCCATTGGAAAGCTCCGCAACCTTCAGGCCTTGGACATCATGCGGACAAAAATAGAGGCACTTCCAAGAGGGATTTCCAAGTTGATAAACTTGCGCTATTTATTTGCGGGCAGGCTCGGAAAGATAATTGGGGTAAGAATGCCATCAGGTATTAGTAAGATGAAGAAATTGCAAACTTTGACATATATTGAATCAGAAGGAAACATTATTAGACTTATTGGAAATATGACCCAGCTTACGAGACTTGGCATTTCAAATGTGAAAGAAAGAGACGAGGAGGACCTATGTGCCTCAATTCAAGAGATGAAGGTCATTTCCAAGTTGGGTTTATTGGTAGCTGATGGAGAGGAATTTCTTCGAGTTGACGCATTGTCTTCACCGCCTCCCCACCTTGATAGTCTTGAATTGGTCGGCAAATTGGAAAAGGTACCACATTGGTTTTGTTCACTCCACTCTCTCACATATTTGAATCTGCGTGGGTCCGAACTTGAAGAAGATTTACTACCTCATATTGAAGCGTTGCCCTCTCTACGTTATCTTTGGCTTGATAATGCCTCTGTTAGGAAAGAGTTATGTTTCAACAGAGGCTTTGTGAAACTTTGGAATTTGCAGTTTCGAAATTTCGCATTATTAAATAAGATAACTATAGAAAAAGGGGCGATGCCAAATCTCCAGTTCTTAGACATTCGTAGTTGCATGACGTTAGAAACATTGCCACAGGGTATTGAGCACCTTACTAAACTACAAGGATACATATTTGATAATGTTTCAGACAAGTTTAGAGAGTCCGTTGAAGAAGGAGGTGTGGATCATGTAAAGATGCTACTCGTCGACGAGAGATGTAAGAAATATATGTAAGTACCTTTTATCCTTTCATTGACTTTCCTAAACTTAATGATTTGGAATATTTCCAGACTTAATGATTTGGATGTAAAGCCATATAAATTGTTTGTTAATTAAAATATTGCTTTTGTCTTTTTATATATTTTGCAGAAACAAGTCCATACCAATTGAAGATTTTGAGTTTACGTGGTTAAATGTATAAGACTTTTAACAAACATCAAGGTACCCAAGTTGATGTTCATAAAATTGCATCTGTCGCTTCAGCAATGGGCATATGTATGTCGATGATTAGCTTTTAGGATTTGGATCATGGATTCTTTTATATTCTGCGTGTTTGTACTTTCTTCTATGTTAATTGTGTTTGTACTTTCTACAAAAATTGATAAGGAAAAGACACGGTCAGGATACAAAATGGGGTCTACTGTTCAAAAGCTAATTTTAACCGGCGACATAACTCTCTTCTCTTTTGTGGTTCGACCAAAAAAAATAAGTACCTGTTCATTGTAGAGCTAAAAAACTGTAACGGAGAATTTAAATCTCGACGTAGAAGTTGAATCGGAGTTGGCCAAATCGAATAGTTCCTCGAAAGAACGAGCATATAAACCACAATCATGGCTAGATCCTTCCTGAAAAAAGGTTACAGAGTTGGCCAAATATCATGAATCTCGTGCACAACTTGAAACTACTTTCATAAATAAATAAAATGAAACAACTACCACTAAATCTCTTACTGTACCAAAAACAGTAAAAGGCACACCATTCATTGTGGCAATTTAATGCTCTAGTACATTGAATTCCGTTGTTTATTGTGTGGTAAACCAGTGGAAAGAATTATCCAAATTACAAAAAGGAATGTGACAAACAATGAAAAGCCCACCACGCTTTAAAGTCCCTAATACATCAACGCTTTAAAGTCCACGGTTCAAATCTAATAATGAAGAATCACTTCTCATTTCTTTTTTAAAGTCCCTAATACATCAACGTAAAATTTGTAAAAGAAAATATCAAGTTACAACACCCTGAACTGGCTAGAGGAATAGAAGTCAGCATACAAGTACAAATTTATATGCATCAGATACACATTCCGGCAAAGACACACACAAACAAATGCAGAGGGAGGAAAAGAGAGCAACCATTGTGTGTGTCTATCCTGAGTTGGTTTGTCCAGTATTTACACGGATGTTGTAGTCATCAGGATATTCAACAACTGAGGAACCTTCATCCTCAAATAATGGTCTTGCACGACAATATATCTTTATGTTTCCTGGAATTAAAGGCTAGTTAGAAAATACAACCCCGTTGAACTTTTGTAAGATCAATTAAATACCTCAACAACCTTGAAAATTAAATTTAAAAGTGCTTATGTGTGGCATGCCTTTTTTTATGGGTGTGAGTGACTGCGTGAGAGAGAGAGAGAGTCCCATAAGGAGAAAACTCACAGAAGATGAGTACCTTTGGCTGTCTATAAGTCATTGAACAACCTTCTCTTCTCATTGATCAGCGGAGAAATTCTAGCCTCAGTTTCAAGGGCAAATTGATCTGGCATTTAAATGTAGACAAACTTTCAAATCCATTAAGATAACCCAAGAACATCAAAAACCTTACAAAAAGTAACGCTGGGGTGAAGGACATTAAGTTTTGTTGGATTAACTAATCTCAAAGTGCAAATACATCACAAGAGAAAAAGAAAAAAGTAGTTTTATTTTGTTGCAATGTAATATCAAACCTTGTACCCATGTCAAAAAATATCACTCATCTTGAATTTAGACAGAAGTCCCATACCACTTCAGAAATCCTTTAAACCGACAAACGCAAAATCAAACAGCATAACCAAATCTCTTAATTACAATATAGCTTTTGGGTTTTATTGGCAAGAACACCAAGATAACGTGTAACTCTTTCAAGTTTGGCATTAGAATACTCGTGCAACTCACTTGCTTCTTGTCTCAACTCCAAGTAATCTTCTCTAGCAAGCTGTCCAAAAAGAAATGTTGTAGCAGACCTCCTAAACCCAACATAATCTTCACATAAAAACAGTGAAATAACTTCAAAAGGCTCCAGAACAAACGCAACCACTTATTCTCTCACATTATGCACAAAGCGTTCACATTCTCCAAGCCAAATTATCATAGTTTCAAAATGCATTTCCAACAACTCACACTCTTGAACCACAAACCACTGACTTTAACACTGATTCAGTTCAAAACTCCATTAATCACAGCTCATACCCTAATTAACAAAACCAAACAACGCATTACCTTAACTTGGTCCTTGAGTTTCTGGAGCTTAGAACTCACAGAGTGGTTGGAGAGCTCAGACTGAGCCAAAGCCGAGGCAGCAGAGATCGAGTACCTCCGAACTAAAGGCGCACCAGGCTTGTAATCGTCATGGTCCAAGCTCGACGCCGTCGACGACGAAGAAGACAACTTCCTCGGTTCAAAGCCACTGACCTCCCAGTTCCACCTATTGTTGTTCCTCTGCTCCGCCATTGCCGTCTCCCCCACAAACCTAGCCCCAAAATTTGAAAAACCAAAATTCAAAACCACAAAAGAAGCCAAAATTGCTTCTCAGTGGCTCTGGCTTGGGCTCTGTGGACCTAAAGAATAGGGATCATCTAATTTCAGCCATTCTCTTTTTCTGTTTTGCTTTTGGGATATATGAATGGAGTGAATACACTGGGAATATGTATGTCTGTACTGTACTACCTTGTGGTTGGGCTGGGAACGACGGCGTTTGGACATTTTGGGGACACTCCTCGGCTTTTTGAGTCACAAAATTTTGGGAAATTGGCGGCTTTGCCCCCGGCGCACCTAATTTTCTCAATAATATCCCCATTTTGAAACCTAATCACAAATGTCCCTCATAAAACTCCCAATTGAGAGTGTATCGCCCCTCTATAACTTGTTTTTTCTTCTAAGTCTTTGCTCTCTCACTAATCATCTTCTGTCTCTAGTCTTTCTTCGACTCACGCCCTCCGTCGTTGACCTCCGCAGAGAGGCCAACGTCGCCATCCGACTCGCGAGCTCCACAGACAAGCCACAGTCGTGACCAGCGACCTCCATCGTCGATCTCCACGATGGTGCGAATCCTCCAACTCAAAGCCTCTCTGTATAATATGGTTTTCTCTCGACTTTCAGAGCCAGTAAACCCACCCCACCCCTCCCCCCAAATCGCAATCCACACTTATTCTCTGGGCTTCATCTTCAAATCCCAAATCTATATAAATTCTGAGTCTCTCACCTCTTTCTTTGCTAGTTTCTGCAATTTTAGAAAATTATGTTTGTTAAGTAATATTCTTGGAGAAATTATTGATTAATTTTGAGTCTCAAGGATTATGAGAAACTAATGGGTCTTCTTAGGGATTTGGTTAGCAGCAAACAATGTTATTGGCAAAGATTAGGAAAATTAATTGTTCTGTACTATTTTTGCTGTTTTTTGAAATTTTATGGTGTCTAACAGAGTTTGTTTTATGTTTTGCCTCAGGTTTCAGTTTGAAATACTTGCTTAAGAGGCTACATTCTGTCAAGAGGTATGAATAGCTAAAACTGTTGCTTTTTGGTTAAGAGGTATATTTGCTTCAAAATCTTGTTACCATTATCCACTTGAAATTGTTTGCTACTATCTATATGTATAATGTTTTGATCTGAAAATGCGACGAAATTATTGAAGTGCTTGAAGGTAGGCATTGCCCTAATTTTCTTTTAACTGTTATCCACATGTAAATGTGCTGGATGATGAGTAAGAGAGATGTTAGTTTATGCAACAATAACAATAAGAGGTTGATGGATGCTGCAGCTTGTTTTCATTTTACTTTGTTGTTGTCCATTTGGGTATGGGGAAGGATAATCAATCTGCAAATATCGATTGAAACTTGAACCCTTAACATATTTTTTTTTTGGGAGCAATCAGATATATCCATGTTGCTGATGCCCCTTTGGTCTGCAATATAAATGTTTTTTTTCTTTTTATTTTAGAGCAATCAGATATAGTCTTGTTGATGCCCCTTTGGTTTGGAACATAATCTCTCAGTTGTGCAGACAATAGTGAAATTGTATAGTTAGATTTAAAAAAAAACCAAAACTAATATGTTTTAGTATTATTACGGTTAATTCTTTTGTTTGTTCAAATTAATAATCCTGTCCTCCCTGCTATAAACATGTCAGTTTGCCAATTTGCCAATGTCATCCCCCTCACATACTTCACATGGCCAGGTTCTTTTGAAGTTTTTCTTTTGCTTATTGAATTTTATTACTCAGTTAGGTTTTTATTCTGACCAAAAGAAATTGAAGAAACACATTTTTACTTGTGAATGAGAAATGTTAAAGATCGGTGGAGATTGATGGATTTTGGTTTTGCAGGTTTTTCAGCTCAAGGTTGATGATGGGGTAGCCTACGGGTTGATTTTGTTTTTTTTGCCACTTTTTTATGTATATCTTAAGATGTAATGAGATAACATTGTTAGTTCATCAATTCATGAAAGTCAAGTTAGAAGGAAATTTGTCAATCTCTAGTTTCCATGGTTTTATCGTTTCCCCTTGCAAAGAAGAAAAAAATACAAATGTAACCAAATTAGTGATTTAATTGGCAAATGCCATGACAGATTGTATTGAATATGTATTGAACATGTATAGCCCTTTATTGCTTGAATATGTTGTTTTTATATATTCGCAAGCATATGCAATGGAAAAAATCTTTTATTTATATTATA
This sequence comes from Prunus avium, assembly GCF_002207925.1. The sequence continues at coordinate 5,900 of NW_018922240.1, read as the reverse complement.
CATTGAAGAGAGCAACTGTATTGCTCGCGTATAACCTTTTTTTTTCAAGTCTGTGTTGGAATGAAATTAATGGGGGAGTAAGGAGTTCTTGGATTGCCATTGTATATCCCTTTATTGCTTGTGTATTGCTATTATATTGCCCCCATATATCCAATTTTTTCAATTCTGTGTTGGTATAAAATTATAGTGGGATTATGGGGTTTTTGTATTGCCATTGTATAGCCCTTTATTGCTTGTGTATTGCTATTATATTGCACCCGCATATCCTTTTTTTTCAAGTCTGTGTTGGAATAAATTTATAGGGGAGTATGGAGTTTGTGTATTGTCATTGTATAGCCTTGTATTGCTTGTGTATTGCTACTGTATTGCTCCCGTATATCCTTTTTTCAAGTCTGTGTTGGAATAAACTTATAAGGGGGAGGGAATATGGAGTTTGAGTATTGCCATTGTATAGCCCTTTATTGCTATATGGGAGCAATACAATAGCAATACCTAAGCAATTAAGGGCTATACAATGGCAATACAAAAACTCCATAATCCCACTATAATTTTATTCCAACACAGACTTTAAAAAATTGGATATACGGGGGCAATATAATAGCAATACACAAGCAATAAAGGGATATACAATGGCAATACAAAAACTCCATACTCCCCCATTAATTTCATTCCAATACGAGACTTGAAAAAATAAAAAAGGTTATACGCGAGCAATACACTCTTCAATGTATAATATAAATAAAAGTATTTTTCCATTGCATACACTTGCGAATATATAAAAACAACAGATTCAAGACTGAAATTTCTCAAGTAAATTGAACTCAATTTCATTCCATGAGGACTAAATAATTACATGGTCAGTCTGATACACAAATAGTTCCTCAATTACATTTGTTTTTTTTCCTTATAACTACAGTACACTTCCTGCAACTGAATGGAATGTTGTCCCACGCCAAATTGATGAAGGTTCTCAATGCCAACAATCTTCTAGAAGCAAAAAATATAGGTCCAACTGTCATGAAAAAAAGGGTCAATTATCTCAAGACTTAGAGTTAGGGTTTCAAATCACTAGAGACCAAGCTTGTGGGATATGGGCCGTGACATGATCTCATACTCTACCAATTGTTGCTTCACCTTCTCCAATTCATCCATCATCTTCCTATACAATAGAAACAAAATAAAGTAATGTCAATATGCACATATATAAATATGAATATACATAATAATACAAAAGACAAATTGGTATTAATGAGGTACATCTTTGATCTGCTCTATTGGAACCATCACTTTCCTTTTATGCAGATGTGCAAAGGCACAAACAAGCCCAATTTAAATTCTCCTACTTACGTATCAAGAAAAGACAAACTTAAACTCAAAGCAGACTAAGTTTCTTATCAAAATAGAGTTCATTGTTTTTCGTCTCAATTTCATTTGCAACTTATAACTCACATGGTATCCAAAATTTCAAGCAGTGCATGACAACTCAATCAAGTTAAATCCAAAACAATGAGAAAACAACAATATTGATCAATGAAAGAATTATGAAAGAGACTGATCATTGATCAACAATATTAACTCCAGAACATAGACACCACAGAGGTATGCAGTACAATTTACTTTCATTCAATTTCTACACAAAAATAATCTTTTAGATTGATATAGCCATTCATTGCAAACTGAAATTTCACAGCCATGAGAATAATGCCAAGAGGAAGAGTATCATATCACCTCAGAATTGGAAAACATCTAATGGACGAGGAAAAGCAAACCTACTAACCACAAGACAAAAGACCTCACTGCTCAAGCTTGATCAGTGCACATCTATGTGGATGCTAACCCCCGTATGATCATATTGCTTATTTTTTCTATTCTTGGCATTGGCTTTGCACCATTTATGTTTTAATAGTATACATGAATTGTTCCAAATTAAAAACTTCAAACCGTAGGTCCTAATTATAGGCAGTAAATTATGACTTAATAAAAAATAGCCATTGGAGTTGGATCTAGGGAGCTGAAAGCATCACATGGCTCACCAAATCAGGGGACTACGTACAACAGAGGCACTAGTGCTAGCTAGTACTGCAGGCCAGGGTAGGGCAGGGCATGGCAAGGGACATTTGGATGCAAATGCTAGAGATATAGACCCTTTCTTTTAGGTAAATGAGAGAGAGGAAGCAGCAGCAGCAGCAGCAGACCCTCTCTATGTTTATTTCTCAATTTCACAATGACACAAAACAATGTAGTATTAACTTGTTCACAGCACAAGTTAAATGGCGACGTCCAAATGAAAGGAACTCAAGATATGACACAAAAACGGAAAAATAAGAAAATAAATCTAAAAGAATTCCAAATATCAAATGACACAACCAAGTATCCATTCACTATAAACTGACATAATATGGCACTTGTGTAAGTCCTCATGTAAAAACAGGGACATTTCTCAAGCATTGTTAAAAGGAAATCAAACTAATGTCAACAGTGATCTAACAAAACCATTATGCACTGTAAAGACATCTTCGTAAACAAATTATAATAAAACTCACATGTTCTTCCTTCCAATTAGATGGGTTCATTGGGTCCTCCTAGAAGTTCACCTTTAAGTATATACCATGAGAATTGTCCCAATTGGTTTGTATCTCAAAGAATACCATAGTGCGCTCATTAAGGTGATTCATCGAACACCTGCAGGCCATCTTTTTCATGCACTCATCAACTCAGCCTAACCAAACAAATAGAACCATATATACGGAACAAGCAAATAAGCATGATAAATAAAACGATGTACCAAGAATTTGGATTTTGAGCAATTTTCTAGACCACTATATGAAATTGAAACAAGCAGAAGAAAACCCAAATAACAGACTGGTATGAAAGTAAAGGCGAAAAGCTGACCTGGGTACCTGGGACGTCATTTCTAGGTATATGGATTTCAGGAATGCTGAAGAAAATTGAGAAATTTGTTGAACCGGAGGGGAAGAATGGCGGTTGAAATAGGTGATAGAGAGTGAGAGATGGAGGTGGAGAACAGTGGCCGAAAGAGAGAGAAAGAGTGAGATCGCCGTCACCGATGTGGGTTCTGAGGAGGTGACAGTTGCCGTCACCGAGTGAGAGGGAGAGAGAAAACAGAAGAGAGGAGAGGTGAGTGAGTGAGTAAGTGAGAGTGAGAGCTCTGAGCTCAGAACCACAAAAAAAAAGTGACACTAGGGCGATACGCAGGCTTTAGGGAGGTTTTATAGGGGATATTTGTGATTAGGTTTCAAAAAAGGAATATTAGTGAAAAAGACATACGCGCCGGGGGCAAAGCCGCGTATTTTCCCAAAATTTTTGCACTGGTTATTACTTCGCGCCTCGCTCTCAGATGGGGTTGCCTTTGATTGTAGACCTGCACTTTTCAGATAAGGCAGCGCACGTGACCGTGCGTGCGAATTGTTCAGAACTTCCTCGTTGGGTCTGAGAATTTGACTTTTAACCAAATGTTAGTTTCTAGCCCGAGTCTTCGAATATTTGGTCCTAATGTTAAATTCTTTGGGGTTTTGAGAAAATGCCACCTTTATGTATAACATTATGTACCACTTTGTATGGATGGGCTCCACTTGTATTATAGCGGTACTTCCATTAATATAACCGTCAATTTAAGGAGTAGAACTGTCAATTAGTGTACAAATAACTCATAAAATGACCTATCTATTTTGACTACAAAATTGATGGAGTGACCAAATTGTCACGCGTAACACAATTGAAGGGCACTCAGGTACAAATTAAGGGATGATTGCAATTAAAAATCCTTTTTTTAAATTTAAATGGTATATTTTATTTTATTTTTGCTTGAGGTACAAATATCTTTTTACTGTTAAGTAGTACAATATTTTACTGGGGATAAAAAGTAAACGAATAAAAAAAATAAAAACAAAAACAAAAACAAGTGGATTTGCATAATGCACTTGTGTGGTGGTGGCATTGGCTTAGGGTTTTGAATACCTTACTAAACTAGAAGGATACGGATTTGAGAATGTTTCATACCAACTTATAGAGTCCATGTGTGGATCATCCAAAGGTACAACATTTACGTCCAAAACATAAACAAGTCTTCTATCCTTGCATCGAATTAATTTCATAAATTTAATCATTTGAACTGTACTTAACAAGAAAATATTGTTCTCATTCTCACCCTCTCTGTTAATGCATGTAAAACCATATAAATCCTTCCAACTGAAATTCATGAGACACACAATACATATATATACATATGAATTGAAGTTTTGTTTGATAATTACCTTATTGCTTTTGTCTCTTTTGTATATTTTTCAGAAACAACCAGTCTAAGGATTGAAGTTTCTACCTAGTATGTCCAGGAAGAGCCTGCTCTCGTGTGAAGCATGAAGATTAATCTCGGCTTCTTATCTGCCTTCTTTTAAATCGAATAATATATCCAAGATTCTGTTCATAAATTGCGACTTAAATTTAATTTTTTTTTTTGGGGTGTAGTTTGCATCTCACTTGAGCAGTTGGCAACTATATGTCGATGATTTGTCTCTAAGATTTGGACTATGTGTACTTTTATGTTTAGTGTGTAGAGCATATAGGCTAAACACAAGTCTATAGAGAGTAAGGAAATTTGGTTTTAATATGATTATATGCTGGGAAGAACTGTATTGAATTAATGCATATAAATATCAACGGTTCTTGCTCTCACAAAGCATCTGAGAAATACTTTTGACCCGAAGGTTCCAACAATCTCTGGAAACCAATTAGTAGCACACGAAGGTTTTAACTTGGGATGATTTATATGGCTTTATAGCCAGCATTTAACAGAGATGTGAATGAGAACAATTTCATGAACACAAGTTTATGAAACTCAATGGAAGCATAAAAGATACTTACATCGGCTTCTTACATCTCTCTTGGACAAGTAGCATCCTTGGATGATCCACACCTCCTTCTTGTATGGACTCTGTAAATTGCTTTGAAACACTCTGAAATGCGTATCCTTCTAGTTTAGTAAGGTGCTCAATACCTTGTGCAATGTCTCTAATCTCAAGCAATCATCAATGTCTAAGAACTCGAGATTTGACATCACCCCTTTTTCTATAGTGATCTTAATTTAAGAATGAGAAATTAAAAACCCCCAATTATCTAAGATTCACAAAGCCTCTACTGACAGAGGAATTATCAAGGCAAAGCAAACATAGAGAACACAATGCTTCAATATGACGTAGTAAATCTTCTTCGAGTCTGGACCCACACAAATTCAAATATGTAAGAGAGTGGAGTGAACAAAACCAATGTGGTACCTTTTCTAGTTTGCCGCTCAATTCAAGTCTATTAAGGTAGGGAGGCGGTGAAGGCAATGCGTCAACTCGAAAAATTTCTCTCCATCTGCTACCCATAAACACAATTGGGAAAGGACCTTCATGTCTTGAATAGAGGCACATAGGTCCACCTCATCTCTTTCTTTCACATTTAAAATTGCAAGGGCTGTAAGCTGGCTCATATTTCCAATAAGTCTAATAATGTTTCCTTCAGATTCAATACATCCCAAAGTTTGCAATTTCTTCATCTTACTAATACTTAATGGTATTCTTACCCCAATAAATTTTGAACCATCTTTGATAGGCGTAAGTTTAGCAACTTAGAAATCCCTCTTGGAAGTGCCTCTATTTTTCTCCTCTTGATGTTCAATGTCTGAAGGTTGCGGTGCTTTCCTATGGATTCTGGAAGCTCCTTAATTGGAGGTCTTCTCAAATTTAAATATTTTAAATTGAATAATGACGTTAGATTGTCTGGCAGATTAGCAAGTGGGACATCCTCCAAATCTAGAACCTTCAACAATTTAAGGTCAAAAGGTAATTTATTTGAGAAAGAGAATGAGGAAAAACAAATGAAGGCGTGATATACCTGTG
>NW_018922239.1:340299-394689 GCF_002207925.1 Prunus avium | reverse complement strand
AAATGGTCTTTAGGTGAGGTCAAATCTTAACCTTTGAATTAGGCTAACTAATTTGATCCAACGGCTAACTAATTTGATTCATCAATTAAGAGATAGAGTCTCACTTAAGGGACGTATATAAGGCTCTCACTATAGAATTCTTGAGTAGAGTTGAAATATTATGTGGAAGACCGAAGCCCAAGAAAACAGAGCAACTATCTTCTTGGGCCCAGTCTAGCCAAAATCAAAACTTTCTAGAGATGAGAGGTAACACTAGCCTAAATAATAAATTTTAAAAAAAAGAAGGTAATTTGCACATTGAAAGCAAAATTTGCTTGTAGTCATGAAAGAAATAACCCAAGAAAAAAAAGGAATTCCACCATAATGTATTTTTATTTTTATTATTATTTCTTGTAAACAAATGAAAAGTACAAAAGGAATTTAAAGTGGCATATTCTGCCGTGTAATACATAAACAAAAAAGTCTACAGGAAAATTAAAAAAAAATTACAGAAAAAACACATAAGAATGATAATGCACTCCGGCATGACAAACGCGTGTAAATTGCCTACGGCTACCTTTCTAATCGCACCAAAGTCCGGACCCACCATTTTCGGACATTAGCTTGGAAAAAGCTGAGCCTCTATAATGTACTTATATAAGTCTACGTGCTTATCAACAAGTCATTGTCATGCTGTACCACTGCCAGTAATGAGACTATAAAAGTCAATGTCTTCTCGTACTTATCAGTCAATTAAAAATTATATCATTTCTTGTGTTCTTGAGCTTTGAGGTGAGCTTCTAAAAAAAACTCTGCTTTTTGTATTTTTAATTTTAATTTCTTAATTATTTTTGTTGGTAATCTTGGTTTCTTGTTTACCTTTTCCAAATTGATGGAAATGGCTTTGAATGTGTGACATCTGAATCACTCTTTCCTGTGTTTGGGTTTAATTTTGGATTTGATGCAATCTCAATATTTTGTTTGGTTTGTGAGAAAAAAGAGAGAGAGGAAAGAATTGTCATCTGTTTCTTGGGCTTTGAGTTTAATATATATTTGTTCTGTAATTACTGAATTAATATACTTGTACTTGAAGGTTTCAGAGACAACTCTTTCTTGGGATGTATAATCTCAAGAAAGATCTTGTTTTCTTAATCTTACAGTTTTCAGATGAGGGAGGTTATCAAGAAGCTGCCCACACCACATGTAAGTTTCTTTATCTCTGTTTATTAATAAAACATTCTTGTTTGTGAATCAATAACATTCATTTTGGGAATTGATGTATAGGCTTGAGAGAGTCAAAGTGGATTTTACTTTGACATGAACTATTTTGAGGACACTGTTCTTAGTGGGAAATGGGATGAGGCAGAGAGGTACCTCTCTGGTTTCACGAAATTTGATGACAATCGCTACTCAACGAAGATCTATTTCTGGATCAGAAAGCAAAATTTCCTTGAGGCCATTGACAAGTGAGAACATCAATTTTTTTGAAGCTCCATATTATCTATACATCTAAAAAACAAATACCATGTTCTGCATGTTTTTGGTTCATTCTTGACAGCAATTGTCACGCCAAGGCGTTAGATATCCTCATGAAGGATCTCAAAGTTTTTGCCGAAGGTAATGAGGAGCTGTTCAAAGAAATGCATCAACTTTTGACATTTGAGAATATAAGGTATGAGCTTCTTTGCTAGTTTTCTGATTTCATATTGTGACTGTAGCTCTCTCCAAATGGACTTAATCACGTGTATGGGTTCAATCCAACAGGGATCATAAGGCACTCTCTATGTGTGGAGATATAATGTCTATAAGGAAGACTATGATGAAAGAACTCAGGCAAATCATTGAGGCAAATCCAGTTTTCCGTGGCAAACTGAAATAAATATCCTAGCATCAAAAGTCATAGATTACATAATCTCATTAACCAAAGGTAATGCTTCCTCTCTACTTTTGGTCTTCCTTTCTATTTTGTGATTGCAAATGTTCATACATATGTGTGTGCGCGTTTGTGTGAGAGAGAGTACTTGTTATTCTCATATTTAGTAAAAGATTTAGTCACTTTCTGTTTTTTGTAATTGGGAGAGAGACTGACTTGTGTGTTTAACTTGACAGCTTGAATTGGCAGCATAAACAGTGTAAAGACCCTCGTCCAAATCCAGTCATTAAGACTCTTTTCGTTGATCGAGTTTGTGAACCACAGGAAAATGTTCCTTTGCCTCTACCAATTGAAAACAATTTGGAAGTAAGATATGTTCTGGTGACATAAATTTCTTTTTCCTTTAAGTATTTGTCCTCATTAACCAATGATCCTGCTCAGTGTCTACACTTACTGATTTTTGTCCAAATCCAGTTATTAAATCCCTTTTCATTGATCATGTTTGTGAATTGCAGGACTGTTTGTCTTTGTCTCTATCGACTGGGAACCTGGAGATGATACTTAGGGTTGAATCCCATACTCAAACTCATACAGATCCGACTATGGAGATCTAACAAAACATGTTACCATTGAAATTGAATGAAAATATGGAAAAATGGGTACAACTAGTCAGCCAATGGATCTCCCCTGTCCCCATCCATTTCATGTTTATGCATTCTTGAACTCATGTCCTGAAGATAACACATAAAACAACAAAAGTGGATACTCACGGAATGTAAACAAGTAACTCTGGATCACCCTCATTGCTCTCTAAGTGTTCCTGTTGCAGAAAGTAGGATAAGATGAGACTTTATATGCCCAGTAATTGAAACATAAATTAAAACCAAAATATATGGTAAACCTGAACTGAATCTCAACCAATGATTCAACAATTTTTTGGCCGAAGATGATGGTTTTTCCTCTTCTACAGCGGCTGCATTATCTTGCATCTCTCTGGGAGTTTTTGATTTCCTCTTTTTTGCCCATCTTATAGATCCAAAAGCTGCATTTCACCCAGATTACATTACTGAGAATTGACAAAAAAGAAAAAAATTCAAAAGAAGAGATGACTCAACAATTGGAGCCCCATAAACGCAGCATACTCATTTTGGGTCAGTTAACCAGACCAACTCAGTTTCTAACTAAACTAATCAATACAACAAAAGAAACATGAAACTGAATATTTAGGTAAGAGAATATTTGTTCATCATCAGCTTCCTAGCAACCAAACATAACATAAACCAAAACAGAAAATGGAAAATACTGATTTTCAATTGCAATTTCTCAGCTTCTAGTGTTTGAATTGTTGGGAAGAGCTAACCTTTACGTTGTTGATAAACGTGAGTGATCTTGATGTATTTGCAGGGATGCCAGACCTGCCAAGAAAAAAGAAATCTTCATAATATAAAACGCCATTCAAGTTTTCCAAAAATCGGCCGCCTAGGCGGGCTAGGCGGGTCCTTTTTATTTTATTTTATAAATCGTATAGCCGGGCGGCTATACTCCTCGAATAATATATTTAAAAGGTATAGCCGCACGGCTGCACCATCCCCTTTTTAAACAGGACCTGTTTAGGAGTCCTTTTTTTAAAAAAATACATAGTATAGCCGCGCGGCTATACTTCTTAAATAATATATTTAAAACGTATAGCCGTTCGGCTGTACTCTTTAAATAATATATTTAAAAAGTAAAGCCATGCGGCTATACTTCTTATATAATATATTTAAACAGTATGGAGTGCACTTAAGCTTTAGATGGACACACGTTTCTCACCTAAGCTTTAGGTTCACTCTGGTTTTGGAACATGCCGGAAACTTGAGAATTAAAACTTAAAATCTAAGCTCAATACCCTAACATATCAACTCTGTTAAGAATGGAGTGCACTTAAAATCTAAGCTCCATACCCTAAACTCTGTCAAGGATGGAGTGCAACTTTTATTTCTCTTTGCCACCACTCACCAAAAGCTACTTTTTTGTATGAATATATTGACCAGATTATTACACAGTTATGACGGGTCAAGATTGAGTCCAGATGATCTTGATCACATTTCAACCTTGTCACTTGAGCCAAAACTCACCTAGAGACAAAGAAGAAAAGGGTTGGGACGATTGATCGGGATCACTAGTTATAAGTTTGGACTCAAGTGGGATTGAATCTCTAAGAAAAATTAAAGATAACCAATACATGATCTGATCTACAACTAAATATAATAAATCGGAGGGTATCCATTATTAGTGGCAATCTACAAGCAAGAGGAACCCTATGAGGGTTCATGAAATGCATATTTACTTGAGTTAAACATTACAGTGAATTTGATGAAAATTAAATTGCTTAATGTCTCAAAGGAGAATACATCTTCAAGCATCTACCTTTGCCACTGCAGATGCATAACTTACACTGACGTCCCTCATAGTTTTGCACTGACTTGACTGCTCATATCGGAGAAAATTGATCTTTATGCTTGTTGAACAGTTCTTCAACATCTGAATGCATGGAAATATGATTGAAAGGGATGAAATAATGATCAAAACCAATATTCAAGATGCAGTTAACTGAAGGGCTGGAGTCAAACTTATGAGCAATGACAAAGAACCATTTTGCCGTCTAGGTAAACTAAGTTTAATTCTTCAAAAAATGACCCTCACATTTTTCCTATCAACCTGATTTGATGTCTCCAATATGTCAATATGAAATAGAAATAACAAGGATATCTTTAGGACCTTCGTCCTGATGAACTCAATAAATTGAAAAGTAAAAAGCACATAAATTCAGAATTACCAACGGATAATGAAAAATTGTTAATTAAATGTAGTGATAATCTGAATGTTTAATCAACTAAAGGCAAGAGAACATAGGAAATTGCCATACTGTAAGATTAGTGCTGACTGCTACCATTCCATACACTTTGCAACTGCATCAGGCCTGAAATTGTTACGCTCAATCATGAGAAAGAGAGAGGGGCAGGCAGATCTTCAAAACTTATATTTTATTTGACAAAATCAATGATTAACTACAAAGACATAATAAACCTTCACTCCATCATACCATCTTTAGGACTAAATTATTCAATTATAAAATTACTAAGCTATTCCAAATATGATTCATTCCGCCCACTCCCAAGCTCATTCACGTTTGTTTAAATTAACCCAAAGATTATTAAGCAAATCCTGTACTGAAACAACGTGTTCATATACTTGAAGAAGTGCTAGCAGTGCACTAACCCGAGAGAAGATGAAATCCATTCCCTAAGGGTTCGAACATTCAACATAGTTTCAGCTGTTGTAAAGGTCTTCAAAACTACCACAACTGCAAATATCAAAAGAATATGAATGAACGATAAGAAACCCCACATAGAGCTTTAGATTACAAAAGTCAATATTTAGTGATATAAATAAACTTAATGCTTACCGAGGGTAGTTTCTGGGTTTAACCCTGCAATATTTCTGGCAACATCAACAGGATCAACGTTTGCCAGACTGCACTCAGAGGAAAACAAATTATTAGAATACCCTTAGACCAGAATCATCGATCCTCTGATAAATATATATATATATATGTGCCACAAATATTTATCAGAAATGGAATACTGCCACTCTTTATGGGCCATGTTAGTGGATTTTTACAGAATGCATCTAATCCTTTAACCCAACTACCAAGACTACAACCAAATATTTACACAGAGAATGCATCTAACATAGTCCCCGAATATGGGCTATGTTTCTTCAACCACCACAACTACAAGCAAACACACAGAATACTGCTTTCAAAAATATAAAACAAAGAAAATTTGAAAGCATAAGCAAAAGCATGCCATGTCCTAAAATCCTATGTGCCGTATCAAATACAAAATGCTTCTCTACATGTCTTTAACAGATGAATGCATCCCTCCTTCAAGAACTATGCCGCTGAAATAAACTCATGAACACAGACAATCTCATTGTTTCAATCAGGTAGGTCCTAAAATGAAGGAGCTAAAAGAAAGCTAATCCGCAATGTTTGACAGCAGTAGTGGGAAATCACTTCAAAAGCCTCAAGACATGGATTCATACCATTAGCATCTTACCAGCTCTTAATTAATGGATATAGAGAACTGAAAAATAATCAATTAAAAATTGATACGTAAGTACTTACAAATGCAGTTGCCTTCCCCTTGCTGTTTCGATAGCCTCTAGATCTACAAAATGTAAACAAACCAGTGAACACTACCCAAAGTTTATTCCAAAGCAAGCTTAATAATTTTCACAAGGAAACTCACACTAAATAGTAAACAAGACTGCAAAATAGATTTATAAATTGACAAAATGGAAAGCATCATCTAAACCTGTTTGAAAAGGACCTAAGAAGCTGCCACCAATACCAACAGCAATGACATCCTTCAAGGCTTTTCCTGTGGCACCAAGCTACCAGAATTGCCAATTACTTCACAATTTAGGCAATATGGACCCAAAATGGATACTAAAAAAAATTGTAGTGATTACCCAAAATCCACTTCGAATACTCTCAGAAAACTTTTGGATCTTGTCCAGAACTTCCCCAACATCTGGGACCGCATTTTTGCCATCACTATGTATAACTGCATCCCTTGGAGCATGAAGAGCTACATGAAGCACTGATCCATTTTCTGTGCTTTTTATCTGAAGGCATCACCTAGAAAAAGAAAAACAGAATGCAAAAGAATCACATGATAATGGTTTCAGAAATAAGCTTGTCTCATCTTTACCATAAATCCTATAAAGCTATCAAATATAAGTTTTTGTGATTTCAGACAGTTCAAAGGTCAGAAATTTGGGCATCCGAATTTTAAATAGGAAACACCAACTAGCTATTGTTCTACTGGTAGTTCTCTCTCCACTTTGTTGGAAGAGGTTCCAAATTTTAATCACTTCCCCCAGATCCGAAAAATAATTTTTTTATTTTTAAATAGGAAACACTTCTGGCTAATTGCAGATAAAAAGTTTTTAAATTAGCATTTTAATTCCATATTTATCCACATAATACTCGACCAAAGCAAGATAAACTTGAAACGTATATGCTCTCCACCAAACATTCGGTTAATCTTTTCTTTGAGGGATGCAGCCTGCATTGTGGCAAAGACAACATTAATTAGAAAACACTATATTCACCCAATCTCTTCCCACCACAAGACACTAGTAACGAATGGGCAACCCCACCTCTGCCAATTTCCAAGGTTTCAGGCGTGGCACATTGCCGTGAGTAGTCCAACAGTATCCCGTCAAACTCACTATTAAGTGTTCTGTTTGTTTTAGGTGAACCTGCAGATGCTACTAAGGTTGAATCCCATACTCAAACTCATACAGATCCAACTATGGAGATCCAACAAAACATGTTACCATTGAAATTGAATGAAAATATGGAAAAATGGGTACAACTAATCAACCAATGGATCTCCCTGTCCCCATCCATTTCATGTTTACGCATTCTTTAACACATGTCCTGAAGATAACACATAAAACAATAAAAGTGGATACTCATGGAATGTAAACAAGTAACTCAGGATCACCCTCATTGCTCTCCAAGCGTTCCTGTTGCAGAAAGTAGGATCAGATGAGGCTTCATATGCCCAGTAATTGAAACATAAATTAAAACCAAAGTATATGGTAAACCTGAACTGAATCTCAACCAATGATTCAGCAATTTTTTGGCCGAAGGTGAGGGTTTTTCCTCTTCTACAACAGCTGTATTATCTTGCATCTCTCTGGGAGTTTTTGATTTCCTCTTTTTTGCCCATCTTATGGATCCAAAAGCTGCATTTCACCCAGATTACATTACTGAGAATTGACAAAAAAAGAAAAAAAATTCAAAAGAAGAGATGACTCAACAATTGGAGCCCCAGAACGCAGCATACTCATTTTGGGTCAGTTAACCAGACCAACTCAGTTTGTAACTAAACTAATCAATACAACAAAAGAAACATGAAACTGAATATTTAGGTAAGAGAATATTTGTTCATCATTAGCTTCCTAGCAACCAAACATAACATAAACCAAAACAGAAAATGGAAAATACTGATTTTCACAGATGCCTTTACGTTGTTGATAAACGTGAGCCGCTAGAACCCTACCTTGATGTATTTGCAGAGATACCAGACCCGCCAAGAAAAAAGAAATCTGAAGAAAAAAGGCGAGCCATTCGAGTTTTCCAATCGGCCGCCTAGGCGGGCTAGGCGGGTCCTTTTATTTTATAATAAATAGTATAGCCGTGTGGCTATAATCCTTAAATAATATATTCAAACGGTATAGCCGTGCGGCTAGACCCTTTTTATTTATTTATTTTTTTCATGCTTCATGCCTCAGTTTGTCTTTTCAAGGAAACTGCAACTTTTGAGTATGTGACTTTAAACCTAACCCATCATTTTTCTTACGTAGATTGATGCTCACTTGGGAAGTGTAAATGATTTGGCATCCTTTTCCCCTCACGACCAACTTTTGGTCATAACTTGTGCTGATGACAAGACCATCAAGGTTGGTTTCATTAGGGTCATAACTTGTGGGATGTGTTTTGTGGCCAAAGACTCTGTACTTTTGAAGGTCATGAAGCTCCTGTCTATTCTGTCTGTCCTCATACCAAAGAAAATGTCCATGTAAGGGCCACTTTGGGTATTGATGTTGCGGTTATGGTGATGTTTAAGTTTTGAATCATCTGATTTACTTTCCGTTTCCTGCATAATATTATCCAACACTTTTTTTCATACTTCATGCCTCAGTTTGTCTTTTCAACATCAGTGGATGGCAAGATCAAAATATGGTTATATGGCATGCACTGGCTCATAGTGCTCATATGGCCTGCACCGTAATTGCCATCTTTTATTTCCTGATTGATATCTTAGGATGAATACAGTAATGTTAGTTTTGATTGAGATCATGTAGGCTTTTTTCATGTGTAAAAACAAGGATTTGTTTTTTGTTTTTGATATTAAGAGAGATTACATGAGCCTCAACTAAACCAACATCTTCCATTGCAAAAATTCGATGAAGTGAACATTGAACACCTATCAAAGACTGTTTTGATATTTATTTTGTTCGAACTACACCAATATAAGAAATCCAGGCCTTAGGTAGAAAATATTAAAGTTCGAACTTACGCCCTCATGATCATCTTGGAAGGAGCTGATCTTGACATCTGATGTAATTGTATCAGAAATAAATGAACAAAATATAACTCAATCAGAATGTAATGTAACAACATCAGTGATCACTTCATCTAGAATGGTAGGTTTTAACAAAATTTCTCAAGATGCAACACAAAAGTTTCAAAAATAAGTACAGCTATATATATGTTTAACATCAGATATAGCAGATGAGCACAAGAACAAAAGATAATTATAAATGACACACAAATTAAGTGTTATGTTTGTTTTAGGTGAACCTGGAGATGCTACTTCGGAAGGTTGAATCCCATACTCAAACTCATACAGATCCGACTATCTATGGAGATCTAACAAAACATGTTACCATTGAAATTGAATGAAAATATGGAAAAATGGGTACACCTAGTCAACCAATGGATCTCCCCTGTCCCCATCCATTTCATGTTTATGCATTCTTGAACTCAAGTCCTGAAGATAACACATAAAACAACAAAAGTGAATACTCACGGAATGTAAACAAGTAGCTCAGGATCACCCTCATTGCTCTCCAAGTGTTCCTGTTGCAGAAAGTAGGATCAGATGAGACTTCATATGCCCAGTAATTGAAACATAAATTAAAACCAAAATATATGGTAAACCTGAACTGAATCTCAACCAATGATTCCGCAATTTTTTGGCCAAAGATGAGGGTTTTTCCTCTTCTACAGCAGCTGTATTATCTTGCATCTCTCTAGGGGGTGCCTAGGCGGGAAAAATATATGTTTGGTTTTTACACTAAAAAACTGTAATATTAAATACGTTCGAAAAATCGGCCTAGGGGGTGCCAAGGCGCTAGGCAGGAGGACACCGCCGCGTTTTCACCCTAATCATTAGGGGTAGGCGCTAGGGAGTTAGGCGGCGACGTTTGAGGTTGTCCAAGAGAGATTCTATCCTATTGCGGAGACGTAACAGCATGGCTCTGCATTCTTTAACAGCATGACCCTAAACCCTAAACCCTAAACCCCATTCTTCAGTTCGGAAAAGCTGTGAGTCAGAACTCTCCACGCTTCCATATATGTTGTCCATGCAAACAATTCCCAAGGGTTGTGAACGATGGGAGTTAGGCGGCGCCTGGGCGCCCTCCTAGGCGGCCTGGGCGGGTCTAGGCGGTTCTAGGCGGGTCTAGGCTGACGAAGGGCGGTTGAAGCGCGTAGGAGCCGCTGCTTGTTAGGAAGAAAGACAGAGAGAAAGAAAGAGGTCGAGACAGAGAGATGAAATCGAAACAGAGAGAGGAAGGAGAAGAGACGCTGGGAAGAAGAAGATATATGACCTCATTTTTAATAGAACTAACGAGTTGGGTTTTGTAAAATGGCCTTAAACATTGTATTAAAATGGGCCTATTTTTACTTTTTTGTTTCACCTTTTTTTTTTTAAATATCAAGGTTATTGAAAATACAAAAATAAAAATCAAATAATATCAAGGTTGGAAAATATTAAAGTTTTCTTTTATATATCTTATTATTTTACATGATTTTAGTATAAATTTATAATTTATAATACAAAATCATTATTGAAAAAATAAAGGGTGCCTAGGTCCTGATTACTCCTCCAGGAATGCCTGCCGCCCACCTACTGCCTACGGATTTTTCGAACATATATTAAAAAGAGACAAGCATATATATATGAAAATGGTGTATCATAAAATACAAATGGGACATATAAAAAATATTTATTAAACAATTTTTTTTTTTTAAAAAAACCCCTAGCAAAGTAGCACGGCTATACTGTTTTTTTTAAAAGGGTAATGATTTCCCCACTCCAATTTTATCCACTTACACTCCTTTTTTAGTTATAAAATGGAGTGGGAAAATCACCACTCTTTAAAAAAACATTTGAAAAAAATGGAGTACAGCCACACGGCTATACTATACTATTTATAAAAAAAATAGAGGATAGTGCCTCCCACGTGTCAAAACCCTTATAGCCACTCGGCTATACTTTTTTTAATTAAAAACCAACCAAAGTATAGCCGCGCGGCAATACTATTTATACATAAAAGGGAAGTCCTTGGCTTCTACTCTTTAAAGGATTTTGGTATAGTAGGCAGCAGCAGAAGCCACTGTGCATGGTATTTGGAAGAAGATTTCGTCCCCATATCATCCATAATGAACTCAAAACTTATTACAACTACTTCTCCTTTCTTTTATTTATTTTTCATTAGTTTTTTTACTTTAGTTAACTTTCATCAATTTTGTGTAAATCAGGTAGGCCTCCGCTTAGTTAGTTTTTCTAACGAGATTGATGAACTTAATCGCTAATTGCAACTACAGCAACAACTGATGAGGTCGATTGAATTATATATAAATAATACAATTCTTAGAAGAAACACAAGCCGGCATTAATAACGTTCATTAAGTATTCTGCATAAAGAAACCGCTACTAGCAATCTTCATCTATTAGATAACCAAGCTCTCTTTATAGACTTTTCTAGATTCAGCTGCCTAATGAAGACATCAGTTAGAGCAGAGCCGCTCAGAAAAGCAGCCAACAAAAGACACAAAGCCTACGATATCAGTAACAACACAAGAATCATCGACGGTTAAAAGGGGGAAGGGTGCAGAGGGGCAACCTGAATTCTATAAACGTAGTTCAATGAAAATTATAAAAAATAACTCAACTCCTTCTTGCCAACCTCAACAGTTTCCTCCTTTATGTCAGTCAAAGGTACCTTAAGTAGATTTAAAATAAAAAAAGCCAAAGGCAGGAGATATTGGTGTTATGAACAGATAATCAGTTACCATAAACACTGTCTAACCTTTGAAATAACCTTGAGGACTTTTATCATGCTTCAATTTGAGTGGAACTGTCACAGCGTTAGAAGGGATGAGGGCTGCATCTGTTTTCAATATATCTTTCAAACGCCCCTGATCATCCTTCCAATATGCATACAAATATGAGGCTACTGGGCCATCCTACATTCCTAAAAGACGGTTCTCATAGCAAAACTCAGGATAAATCTTAGGACTCAGCAGAATTTCCTTGTGGTAATTTGACTTCAAGTGCTGCTCATCAAGATCTTTGACACTATTGTACAACTGATCAATGCATCCTTTGAAAGAGGCATCCCTCAAATGCTTTAATACGAAACCAAGTGGAACAGTCAAAAAACTGAGGAGCAAATTAGCAAAATCCTCCCCTGCTTCGGGATAACAAACAATATCCTTTGAGACGCTAACTGTCAGCTTAACAACAATCTTTTCTTCTTCCTCCTCATTCATTATGTCTCCAAGCAGTAGAGATTCAATACTTGTCAATATTAGTTGATCCCCTTGTCCACCACAGCCTTCAAGCTTATAATATTCTTCACATGACTTCTGTTATTTAACTACGTCATTTTCGCCCTGCAGATTTGTGTGTGGGGTGCTGCTGGGTGGGAAAAACAGAGAAAGCAAATTGTTGCAGATTCCAGATGGGAAGGAGTTGAGATCATTGTCAGATACTTACATCCGAAGTCACCAGAAATATGATTGAAATATATGAAATAATGATCAAAACCAATATTCTAGATGCAGTTAACTGAAGAACTGGAGTCGAAGTTACGAAAAAAGAAACGCCATTCAAGTTTTCGAAAAATAGGCCGCCTAGGCGGGCTAGGCGGGTCCTTTTTTATTTATAATAAATATTATAGCCGCCCGGCTATACTCTTTAAATTATATATTTAAACAGTATATCCGCACGGCTATACGCCTTAAATAATATATTTAAAAAGAAATCTAAGAAAAACGCCATTCAAGTTTTCGAAAAATCGGCCGCCTAGGTGGGTCCCTTTTTTTTAATAAATAAATCGTATAGCCGCGCGTCTATACTCTTTAAATAATACGCCTTACATAATATATTTAATTATATATTTAAACAGAAATCTGAAAAAACGCCGTTCAAGTTTTTGAAAAATGGGCCGCCTAGGCGGGTCCTTATTTTTTTAATAAATAAAACGTATAGCCGAGCGGCTATACTCCCTAAATAAATATTTAAAAAGGGTAGCCGCGCGGCTATACTTGGGTTTTTTTGTTGTTGTTTCCATTTATTGTAATTTAGAAAATTATCCATTACTATTAGGTCATTATGCGAGTCTCTATTGTCCCCTTTTAATTTTTTACTTATGAATTTGTTATGTATAGATTGGATTACAAGCTTTGATATATGCTGGAATTTCTTTTCAGCATGTTTATAATTAAGTTTTGGTTATTAATCAGTTATAATGAATCTGGATATTCTGATATGCTTTAATGCAACTCTAGTAAAAGGAATATATAGTATACAACCAGAAAAACATACAAGGAAAAGCCTTAAACTGTTAGGGCTGTGCATCTAAAATAATTGATTTCAGAAAAACTATAAGGAATAAAAATAAGGAGAACTAAAGCTCTCTCGATCACACTGCAGAATCCACCCCCTCTAGCCCCATTGATTGTACTGCATAAGGAGATCGTAGAGTTGCAGAAGCATCTGTCATTGAAGCAAGCATGCCTTCATCATGTAAGTGATCAAGAGGTATTGTGAGTTTCCTAAAGACTATATATAGCAGATTTTTTTTTCAGTCTTACGCTAGTTTCTTCTGGTGCTGATGCATATTGGAAACTACAATTACTTTCAGACATGGCTTCTACTCTAATGTGACTTCTGTTATTTAACCACGTCATTTTGGCCCAGCAGATTTTTGTGTGGGGTGCTGCTGGGTGGGAAAAACAGAGAAGCAAATTGTTGCAGATTCCAGATGGGAAGGAGTTGAGGTCATTGTCAGATACTTACCACCAGAAATATGATTGAAAGGGACGAAATAATGATCAAAACCAATATTCTAGATGCAGTTAACTGAAGAACTCTGTCGAAGTGATCAAAAAATAACGCCATTCAAGTTTTCGAAAAATCGGCCGCCTAGGCGGGCTAGGCGGGTCCTTTTTTTTATATATATAATAAATAGTATAGCCGGTCGGCTATACTCTTTAAACTATATCGGCTATACTCTTTAAATTATATATTTAAACAGAAATCTGAAAAAACGCCATTCAAGTTTTTGAAAAATGGGCCGCCTAGGCGGGTCCTTAATTTTTTAATGAATTAAACGTATAGCCGCACGGGTATATACTCCCTAAATAAATATTTAAAAAGGATAGCCGCGCGGCTGTACTCCTTCTACACTCTTTTTTTTAATATATAAAATTACTATTTTTCCCTAATTTTCCTTTATCGTAGTTTAGAAAATTATTCATTACTATTAGGCCATTACCCGAGTCTCTATTGTCCCCTTTTGATTTTTTTACTTATTATCCGTATAAAGAATTTAGCATTTTCCAGTTTAGTACTTGTATTATACACGTAAGTATGTATTTTTCAATATTACTTTCATTTTTCGTATATATTTTAAAGATTCGGTGAAATACACATTTAAAAAAAATAATATATATTAAAAATTTAAAATAAAAATATTATATATTGGCCAAAGTTGTAACTTGCCAAAATTTTGCAGAATAAAACACGTATGTATTTTATTCGTATTTTTCCCATTCCGTAGTTTACTAACTATGAAAGAATGTGAAAGGCTAAGATTATTTCTTACTTTTTGTAACAAAAATGCAAGATGGTGATTTTGCCATCTCTTTCCCAACCAGAACAACAATTTCAAATAAAGATTTATGGGTATAGTAGTAAGAGGTGGTAGTATTCTTGTAATTCTTCATGTAAAGTGTTGTTTGAAAAGTGAAGCAATTACCAAGACCACTCCAACTTATCATGCAATTCTCTACGAAACATAATTTACTATGAAATTTCTCTCTCTTCATAATTTACATAATTTACTATAAAAAAAATTGTAGTGATTACCCAAAATCCACTTCGAATACTCTCAGAAACTTTTGGATCTTGTCCAGAACTTCCCAACCAAAGATTCAGTTAATCTTTTCTTTGGGGGATGCAGCCTGCATTGTGGCATAGACAACATTAATTAGAAAACACTGCATTGTGGCACATTGCTGTGAGTAGTCCAACAGTATCCCATCAAACTTCCTATTAAGTGTTATGTTTGTTTTAGGTGAACCTGGAGATGCTACTTCGGAAGGTTGAATCCCATACTCAAACTCATACAGATCCGACTATCTATGGAGATCTAACAAAACATGTTACCATTGAAATTGAATGAAAATATGGAAAAATGGGTACAACTAGTCAACCAATGGATCTCCCTGTCCCCGTCCATTACGTGTTTATGCATTCTTGAACTCATGTCCTGAAGATAACACATAAAACAACAAAAGTGAATACTCATGGAATGTAAACAAGTAACTCAGGATCACCCTCATTGCTCTCCAAGTGTTCCTGTTGCAGAAAGTAAGATCATATGAGACTTCATATGCCCAGTAATTGAAACATAAATTAAAACCAAAATATATGGTAAACCTGAACTGAATCTCAACCAATGATTCAACAATTTTTTGGCCGAAGATGATGGTTTTTCCTCTTCTACAGCAGCTGTATTATCTTGCATCTCTCTGGAAGTTTTTGATTTACTCTTTTTTGCCCATCTTATGGATCCAAAAGCTGCATTTCACCCAAATTATATTACCGAGAATTGACAAAAAAAAGAAAAAAATTCAAAAGAAGAGATGACTCAACAATTGGAGCCCCAAAACGCAGCATACTCCTTTTGGGTCAGTTAACCAGACCAACTCAGTTTGTAAGAGCGTATTTGTTCATCATCAGCTTCCTAGAAACCAAACATAACATAAACCAAAACAGAAAATGGAAAATACTGATTTTCAGTTTGTATGGAGCTTAGATTCAAGTTTTCCAAAAATGGGCCGCCTAGGCGGGCTAGGCGGGTCCTTTTTATTTTATTTTATAAATCGTATAGCCGAACGGCTATACTATTGGAGTAATATATTTAAATGGTATAGCCGTTCGGCTGTACTCCTTCAATAATATATTTAAACGGCATTGCCGTTACTTATTAAAATAGTATATTTCAAGAGTATAGCCGGGCGGCTAAACCTTTTTTTTTATTATTTTTTTATTTTTTATAAATATAAATAAATTTTATAAACAAAGAGGACCTGTTTGAAGATGACCTAAGAAGCTGCCACCAATACCAACAGCAATGACATCCTTCAAGGCTTTTCCTGTGGCACCAACCTGCCAGAATTGCCAATTACTTCACAATTCAGACAATAAGGACACTAAAAAAAATTGTAGTGATTACCCAAAATCCACTTCGAATACTCTCAAAAATTGTAGTGATTACCCAAACTTCCAAGGTTCATCCTAATTTATGGAAACCAAGGAGTGGCTTAGAGGTGATGAACAATGACCTTCCCAGCACCAACCCTGAAGAGGCTATGTCCTGCTTTAATTTGTCAAGGAGGGATGATCTCCATTTTTGACATGACAACATTTAAGATAAACCCAACGCAAATAGTATTCTTGAAATTTTCTTTTCCCAACCAAAACTTCCCAAATCTTGTTTGTCAATATGCTTAGCTTCTATTTGCAAATTTTTCATGATCTAACTCGTAAAAATCTATTGTGTAAAAACGCAGACTATGAAGAAAGTCAAGTTTTCGAAAAATTAGCCGCCTAGGCCGGCTAGACAGTTTCTTTTTTTAATATTTATTTTAATAAATCGTATAGCCGCGCGGCTACACTCTTATATTTAAAAAGTATAGCCGCGATATACTTTTCCCCTAAAATAATATATTTAAACAGTATAGCCGCCGGGCTATACTATTTATTAAAGACAATTTATATATATTAAAAAACCAGTACAGCCGGCCGGCTATACGTTTTATAAAAAAAATTAGAAAAAATCTAGTATAGCCGAACGGCTATACTATTTACTTGAAAAAAACAGAGCAGCCATTTCTCACCCACGCTTTAGGAACAGATGTGCCTAGCTGCCAATCAGTGTCGTTGGCCAATCACGACTAGTGTAAATTTCTATCAACACCCATTTCTCACCCACACTTTAGGTTCACTCTCTGGTTGTGGAACATGGCCGGAAACTTGAGAATTAAAACTTAAAATCTATGCTCAATACCCTAACATATCAACTCTGTCAAGAATGGAGTGCACTTAAAATCTAAGCTCCATACCCTAAACTCTGTCAAGGATGGAGTGCAACTTTTATTTCACTTTGCCACCACTCACCAAGAGCCACTTTTTTGTATGTATATTGACAGGATTATTACACAATTCTGATGGGTCGAGATTGAGTCCAGATGATCTTGATCACATTTCAACCTTGTCACTTGGGCCAAAACTCACCAATCTCTCTTTAACAAAGAAGAAAAGGGTCAGGATGATTGATCGGGATCACTAGTTATAAGTTTGGGCTCGGGTGGGATTGAATCTCTAAGAAAAATTAAAGATAACCAATACATGATCTGATCTGCAACTAAATATAAGAAATCGGAGGGTATCCATTATTAATGGCAATCTACAAGCAGGAGGAACCCTATGAGGGTTCATGAAATGCGTATTTACTTGAATTAAACATTACAGTCAATTTGATGAAAATTAAATTGCTTAATGTCTCAAAGGAGAATACATCTTCAAGCATCTACCTTTGCCGCTGCAGATGCATAACTTACGCTGCTGTCCCTCATAGTTCTGCACTGACTCGACTGCTCATATCGGAGAAAATTGATCTTTATGCTCGTTGAACAGTTCTTCAGCATCTGAATGCATTGAAATATGATTGAAAGGGATGAAATAATGATCAAAACCAATATTCTAGATGCAGTTAATTGAAGAACTGGAGTTGAAGTTATGAGCAATGAAAAACAAAACCATTTTGCAGTCTAGGTAAACTAAGTTTAATTCTTCAAAAAATTTCTTCTCCCTCCCATTTTTCCTCTCAACCTGATTTGATGTCTCCAATATGTCAATATGAAATAGAAATAACAAGGATATCTTTAGGTTCCTTTCATCATATTTGCTGCTACTTATGATAGCTGCATCCCTCGCATGTTTGTTAGCAAATGCCTAAAATTTGTCTCCACAATCCAGACACAGTAGTATAAAGGTGACTGAAACATGAATGTAACTGGTGTTTTTCATTGATAGGCATAGCCTTTCCAGCTGAAAAGAGCAATATAATCCTCAAACAGGTAAAAATCGCCTCCCTAATTTTTCAGGCTTTTACACTGTTTCATCCTAGGGTGTCATATTCTCACATCAGTTATAATATGTATTTTCTTTGCCAAACTTAAGGAACAATATTTGAACTTCAAGGAACAATATTGGAACTTCTTCCCTTTCAGGCACTGAAGCCAATACTTAAGGTACTTACATGCAGAAAAACGCTGATTGGGTGGCGCCCACAAATGGTGTTATCAAACTCCAACAGATACTCTTTGAATGCATCTGGATTTCCAGTTTCTATTATATCCATTCCCATCCTGTCCAAAGCCTCAATAGATTTGTGTATGGCTCCATGTTTCTTGTCATGGTGCGTGTAATTAAATCTGAGAGAGAATAACAAGATCAGGCATGGTTAACAAGTATCAGTTCAATTTCAGTCATATGTTGAGAAACCATGGCCAGGGAAGAGAATTAGCAAAACATGCAAATATCATGTAACATAGCAATGAATATAACCATGAAATAGCATCCATGAAGCAAAATTTAAGTCGAAGCCAAGCAATGCAATAAAAGTCGTGTGTGTGTGTGTGTGTGTGTGTGTGAGAGAGAGAGAGAGAGAGAGAGAGAGAGAGAGAGATAAGCCCAGAATGCATATGTAGATAGACACTGGCATTTTGGACAACACTCCTGTTAGCTAACAAGGACTAAAATCTAGCAAACCATGAATGGAACATACCGAGACCCCCAATGACAAAAATCTGACGACACCGAGAAGAAATTTTGTGGATCATCCACATATTTGCCAAGCAACTGTCCATACATGGCTTCACTTTCAGCCTTAAGAGCACCAACGAGAATGGGTACAACTTTAACTTGGTGCCTGCATCAGTGTCGTCAAAAGTCAGCCATGCCATAAATAACTATAGAAGAGAACTGTGCTATGAACAAAATTAATAAAGTTATATTGAAAAAATACCCCTCAAAAACTTTAGCAAGATATGGTAAGTGCATTTCCATGCTATGTTCAGCCTCATCAACGCGAATATCCATCAGTTCAAATTTGCCAGTAGCTTTTAGCTCCTCAATTACTGATAAGTGAAAACAAACAGAATGTTAGAAAACCACAAATTAACAGGGATGAGTTAACTCCTATAAAAAGAAGCATTTGGTAATTCATTGCGAAGATATTTTATGCATTGATTGAAAAGGGAAAATGAGCACAAACAATTTTGTGCTGCTTGAAACTGGCTGGTTTAAAAGAAATTAACAATGCCCCGTAAATTTTGTTCTAAGTCATGCATGTGCAAATGTGGATTAGAAATTAATTAGTAATTGAAAGAAAAAAGTAAATCAACAGTGCGGAAGATCAAGACAAAAAAATAACAATTCCAAGTTACCCAAATTTAGACAATGAGATTCACACTACCTTCCAAATCGATAGTTAGGTCCCCTATGGGGGTCTTGTAAACTGTGGCTGTTGAAAGAGCACACTTTGGAGTGTAATAGTGGTGAGATGGACCAAGAAGGAACACCCGGGTACTGAACAAGCAAGTTTTTCTCACACATTAGCAACAATTTGACAGCTAATTGCCATACCAATCAATCTTTACAGGTTTAATTATGAGTCAAAGCACAATTACTAGAACATAATCAGCTCACATTATGATCCTACATTATCAAAATAGCATTAGAGAACTAAGGAGAAAACAACAAGCAACTCACATGTTTGTTGGGTCTATGTTGCCAAATGCATAGGCAGCAGCACGACCTGAATATGAATAACCTGCATGCCTGTAATTCCAAGGCCAAACACAGAAAAATAAAAATAAAAACAAATTATTTTCAAAAATAAAATTTCATCTTTTTTTTTTCCTTTTTTTTTTAATGAATTATAAGCCAAAATGAAGAAGAATAAGAAGCAAAGCAGGTCTATGTTAACTTACGGAGCAATGACACCTCGGACATCAGGAGATTTAGTGAGCCCAGATTCTCTCAGCCATCCTTCAAGCTCTTCCGACAACTTCCTAGCTGAAAAATGAAAAAATAAAGAATAAAAATGTATTTTTTTTACACAAATAATCTGATAAATGAATTTTCTCAAAAGCAACCAAATTTGATGACTTTTTTTAGTTTTATTGCCGCCTCGAACAATTAATTCAGCTGTATTTATATTCAGAGAGGCCAAAAGCATCAATCAGAGGGGTCTCATTTTCTTGGGATTTCTCGGTAACCAAACAGATACTGAGGATGGAATTAGAGTGTGTGTGTGAGAGAGAGAGAGAGAGAGAGAGATACTGACGGTTGTCGGTGTACCAGGAACCAGCATGCGATGCTCTTCTGGCTTTCTCCATAGATGGAATTTAGGAGGATGAAGATGAGAAGGAACTGAAACCCTAATTAATAATATGTGCAAATAATTGAAGTAACAGAGAGTGAGAAAGACAGAGAATAGAGATGCTTGTGTTGTGTGCTAGTCCCCTTTCTTTAGGAGAGCTTTGGAGTTGGAGAGACTTGGAGAGAGAGTGGGGGTGGGTGCGTGACGTGTTGAAACAAAATTAGAATTTTTTTTTTTTTTTCAATTTGATTCCGCTGAGCCAAACGTTTGTTGTTTGCACCCTTCTCATCTCACTCCTAATTTTCTCTTCTTCCTTTTTGTTTTTGGGTTATAAAGAGATTCCATTACGGTTTATCTTTCTCATCACCACGTAACATATCATGTGATTAAAAAAAAAGTACATATAATTTTAAGTATTAAAGATGAAAAAGTTTTTTATAATCACACGACGAAAGAGATACAAATCTGTAAATGCACATAACAGCTCTCAGTTAAATCGAATTAATTGGTGGTCGATCCGAGTCAGTTTTTTTAAACTCAACCTTCCGACCAATCAATGCGGAGATACAGGTGTGCATACACTTCAGTGTGGGTAAGTTTTTGTCATCAGTGTGGACCAGATTTTTGTTTCGGCCTAGCCTGATCGATCCAAAAAAAGACCAAAAAAATCAAACTCTTGTCATGAGTGTGGAATAAAGTGTTTTATCGCTCAAGTTATAAGCCCCAATACGGATTGGATTCAAACGAAATCCCCAGCATTATGTAGCCTGAAGCTGATACGATGGTATTCCTCTTAATGCATGTCCAGGGAAGAGCAGAAAATTTAAATTCAATCAAACAGTTGGGGATGAACAGAGAGGTAAAGGAATAATAGCATTCTCTGCTATTGTATAACAATCACAAATGTTACAACAATACAACTTACAAATGACACTGTATGATAAATGACAACAAACTTGGCCCAATAGGCCACAGCAAGTAGCAAAATAATGTTACTGCTGCTTATTCTTTGAATGAACAAATCCAATCATATACCCTATGCCCCCAAAACTCTGAAAATACTAAAGAATCTTACAACAAAACGAAACAAATGAGCTCACTGGCTTTTTGCAACCCAGTCACAAACACTCAAATTCAAAACACTACGGAAAACTTTCCGTTTGCTCCCAAAGCAAACAAGAAGCTGAACCTGAACACAAAAGTCCATTGACAGAAGAAAAGACCTGCAATCACCAAAAAGTAAAAACCAGAGAGGTTATGTTTCATTCAGTATGATATATGATTTTGCACCGACCATGAAGATTCAAAGAAGTATAAATCAATGTAAAACATAACCAGATAATGGTTGGTAAATTAACTACATAGAAGCTAGAGGCATGGATTCTGAGTAATGAGTCTGCTTGAAAGTTAAAACTATGTCTGTCTTCGGTTAAACGATGAGCTTTCAACATATTGTATGGTCTCAAAAATCCATGTAAATTCTATTACAATTCATCCATCTTCTAAAGAATAGCAAGGGCATGCCAATGTTAAATAGTTTTAAAAGACAGCATGATTATAAAATTCTCAAATTTCTAAAGGCAAGTTACCTGTGCAACCACACAGCCTGTGAAAGTTGAACTAAGGCAACCTGAGGAATTTGTTTTCGTGGAAAGCCTCTAAAGGATACCCAACTATCAACAACAAAATTCAAGCATGCTCCAATATAGAATGAAGTTTTGGAACCCGGCGACGCAGCAACGGCTCCAGCCGAAAAGAGGGAACACCAAACTGCCACCTCTTAGCATCATACATTTCATTCCACGCCTGTATTATCTCATCGATTTTGAAGCCTAAACCTGCATTTAAATGAAAATTGATCATATGTTTCAAATTCTAACAGTTGTAAAAAAATTTGAATTAACTTGTGTCTTTTACCTTCTAACGCAGTTTCATTGGAACAGTGGTTCTTCATCATCACAGCTATATCCGTTGGAGAGGCTCCACAAAGCTCAAACTTCTCAACAGAAACTTCTAAACATTCCTCCCAACTTGGTAGCCCTAGCTTATATTCCACAACAGAACGTTCATACAGCACGGTTCCCCATAAAAGGTATATCTGTGACTTCATATTTGCAGCCTGCTCTGCAGCTTCATCAGCAGATACCTCTTTAAATAGGCCATCCAAACCCAATTTCTGCAATTGCGCTTTATATTTATCTTCTTTGGCGAGTCCATTTAGACGCCGCTCTTCTATCTCCTCCCACATCAACATGCCCTTCTCCATGCTGTCCTCAGCCTTGTTATAAAGCTGAAGCACCTCCGAAGAAGGCTCCGTTTCTAGCTCAATCTTGCTTCCAACCGCATAGTACCAACAAAGCTTTGCTTGGTCGAACTGTTGTTGCCCGAGAGCAAGATAACCTTCATAAAAGTCAGGTTTTATTTTCACAGCTTCTTCATACCTACCCTCTGCCTTCTTATACTCTTTCTGTGCCCAGTCATAGCCCGCCTTGATCTGTTCAATAATGGAATCCCTTGAAGCATCTTCTGGAAAGGACACTCGCTTCCTTGCCTTAGACATGTGGACATTTCCCCAATTAAACAATGCCAAAGCCGCCATCTCTTGGAACTTATTTGCAGCAATGTCAAAAAGCTCTTGAGCATCCTCAATTGTTACAGTGTCCTCCATTGCCTCTGAGTATAGCTTCACTCCAAGCTCATGAAGATCCAAGTACGCATCAGAATCGAACCCAACATGGTTCTTGAATAACCTTGCAAACTGGATAATCCAGTCCTCAACAGAAGTAAACCTTTTCTCTACTTCTCTATCATTTTCACCATCCCCATTCTCTACAACATTGCTTGGTTCTCTGTCTTCCTTACTCAGCTCCTCATCACTCAATCCCTCATAAATTGGTTCTTGATCAGGACTAACTTCTGCTATAAATAACCTGAGTGACCCCTGCATATCACATGATGATTCAGCCATCCTCAACTCATCTGTAGTAGTGATTGTAACCAAATCACCCTCTTGGTCTCTATACTTAACAAGAACACCCTTCAAACCAGGAAACCGATCCCTAACTATCCCCCTGACCAACCTCATGCTGCAATTCAATGGCAGTTGTGCCCACCTTATATCCTCTCCAAACACCAACTTGACTGTCTTTGTAACTACTTTTTCTTCCTTAACATGCTTCATAACCACTTTCTCTTCCTCAACATGCTTTGTAACCACTTTCTCCTGCTCAATGGTCTTTGTAACCACTTCTTTATCCTTATCAGCACTCACATTCTCTTCCACAACGACCTTATCCTTCCTCTTCTCCTCAACTTTCTTACCCTTCTTCTTCTTCTTTAACTTCTCTTTCACCACTTTACGAATGCGGGCAGCAGGAGGCTGCGGTACATTAGCAATACCAATTTCTTTCTCATCAAGAACAATACCCTTTTCATTCATCACCTTCTTCACGCTCTCCAAAATCTCCAATGCACTTAGATTATTTGGTTCCATACTCAAAACAGTATTAACATCTCTCAATGCCAAATCCAACCTATTCAAAGCCTCATAACACTGAGATCTTCTTAAGAGTGCTTTACTGTATCTAGGTGATACCTCTAACGCCAAATTACATTCGTTGATTGCTCGAGGATATTCACCAAGACCCATTTGCATATAACATGCAGCCATGCTGGTATGCAGATGAGCAACTTCAATATGATTCTGTGGGAGGAGTTTGAGGGCTTTTTCAAACTTTAACATTGCGCCTTCATGATCACGCTTTTGATAAAGTTTGTTACCTTCATCTTTGAGTTCTTGGGACATGTTGATGAAGATTGCAGTGTCTTCATCAAAAGCTTTGGAGTTTCGATCCGAGGGCTTGCTCAGCTTACTGCCAGCATTCCCAGGCTTTTGTACCTCCTCATCTTTCCTCTTCCCAGTTGGCTTCCCCATTGATATTACAAAAATACGCAGCCAAGGAAGAAGACCCCCAAAAACAGAGCTTTTAAAGCTCTGGTTTTTATCTTATCCAAAAACCTCTTTCAGCAACTCATAAAATAAGGAACATTCAAATAGTTCCTTGATAATTAAGCAAAACCTTAATAAACTTGCAGCTGATAAAACCCAATTCAAAAGTATTTAAAACTGTGAAAAAAAAAAAAATAACTCCAACAATTTAACACACACAAAATAACAATAATAACAATAATAAACCAACCCAGAAATGGAAGCTTAAATAATTTTCATACACAAAGTTTCAATCAAAACACACTTCAGAAAAAAGCAATAACTAAAGAATAATGAAAAAACCCAGACCCCAAATCCTAATGCCAGAAATTAACTACAGAAAAAAACAACGGAAAGACAACAAAAAAATCCAGTCTTTTTAACCTGGCTGCTGTTCTCAAAGCTCCAAATCAGCAATTGGTGTATAGTGATCCAGAGACAAAACAAGAACCCAATCAAAGTTAATTGAATTAGAATGATTTTGCTCTGGAATTGTTGAGAAGAGACAGTGGATATCAATGGTGTCTCTGGCTGCAGAACAAATGCAAGGAAACGACACTTCATTTCATCCTGGAAGGGGAATTTCTCTCTCCTAGGGTTTCCTGAAGTAAAGGTCAACGTTCCAAAGTGGGGTGGTCGTCCCCCACCTTCCATGAGCGCGCGTCCCTCTAACGCCCCTCTCTTCACTCTTCAGCCTAATTCGTCGGATTTTATGCCCATATTTCTTTTTCCCCACCATATTTATTTTTTGGTGAAAAAAATGGTGGCAAGTGTGCAACCACTCCGAGCCGGGGAGGGGTTAAGGTTAAAGCTCTCCCCTGGGGTTCTTTTACACATGCGGAGCATCGAATGCAGGACCTCACTGAGGAGCCTGCTCGCATTCGGCCAAACATGGTGGACCCAGCCCCAACCACTGGACCAAACCCCATGGGTGCCATATTTATTAATATTATTAAATAATTTTCTAAAATTTTGCACAAAACTCCAAGAAAAATAGAGTTCAAGCCAGTAGCGTGTACACCACGTGCCTGAAGGAGCTGGGGCGTTGGAGTAGCGCCCAATCCAGGGGCAAACATTCAATTACCCAGCTGTAATTAATTTTATCGTCATTAAGCTTAATATAAGATATAAAATCCCAGTGGGCTCCACTTCCCTTCGAGACGACAGAGCATATTCCACTAAAAGAAGCACTATTAATTCCTCACGTGGATAAATATTTCTCTTTTTATTTTAGTAAATTCCCGTAATTAATTCCGAGTCGTTTTCCTCATCCAAATCCAAAATGGAGGCTTAAGGAATAGTATTAGGTTTTCTCTTTTATTTTCCAAAGGAATAGTATTAGGTTAGTCGACTAAAAACGGCAAAGGTGATTTTCTCTTTCAGTTGTAATTTAACGAAAATGATTACACAGCTTGTCATACAAATTATAATATTTCCAAGACTTGTCTATACGAAAACTTAATCCATTGAAATTAGAGGGTTGGTTTAAAGTTTGGTGAACATTGATCAATAATTTGACAATTAAATATGTTAGAGGTCTCACAAGAAAACATCATCATCCCATAATTTAATATATACAATATTAATTTTATTATATGGTAAGCATCGAGACTACACATACATCAGCAAACAGAAACCATCATCTATGGACGGCTAGTTAATATTCGTAGGTTGACACGAAACGACCTGTTAACGTAATGTAATAAATTACTAACTGATTCACTCGAAGCGATACACTTCAACTCGGACATTGGTACACCGATATTGCCAGTTTCAAATTGTGTTCATAAATTTGGTTTTGTAGAACTTAAAAATAATCGTGGGATGTAATGATTGAGATGAGCTAGCGAGGGGTCTGGTTAGTGGTGGCTCGTACATTAGTTGTGGTTACGGTCGAGAGATAATGCTGGGTAATAATGGTGGCAAAGCTGGCAATGGTGACCTACATGTGTTGGCAGCTCACATGGGACTGGAAATTTGGAAAGAGTAAAGCAAATGCAGATGCTGGTGATAGATCAACACTGAAAATACATTAGAGATTATTGGTTTAAACGAAACGAAACGAAACAAAAGGAATCTACGAATGAAAGCAAAATTGACAACTTTTCAGTTTCTTTTGTTGACCAGCAAGCTACATTACATAACAAAGGAAGGGTTGCTCGAAAAACATGCGAAACACACACAAAATGGAACTTTTTACATTAGAGATAGGAGCAAGAGGACGAGCACATTACAACAGCTGAAATATCACTGTTAGATAGAGCTATAACTTATCTAGCTACTTACAGGTTATATTTTACGAATTTACAAGAGGATTCACCCCCTTGAGCTATCAAACCAGTATCAACCTAACGTTATACATAGGGTCCATGCAGCCAAATCTAATTAGTCGAGAACCATGATTCCTGTATCCACGTGTTGAGCAATGTCCCTTCCCCGTTGGTGTAAAACTCTAAAAAACTCGGCTAAGCTTAAATTTCCATCTCGGTTCGAATCAAACACATGGAAGATGATTTCGACCACATTGTCAGTCAGAGATACGCCACAAACCTGATATTCAATCAACACAATCACGATAAATAATTTAGATAGGGAAATCTGTTGCCTATGGAAGATAATCAGAACCATATTTCAAATTAGAAAAAGAAGACTTATCAGTGACAACTTAAGGCAACAGTTCCAAAAGGCTCTGTAAACTTCCAAAAAGTTCTGGTAACCTTGTCAAAATGTAAACCATTAGCCATGGACCAATTAAAGAAAGTGACAAACAAGAATATCTTACATGAGAAGCAGCTCGCTGGAAATCCTCTCGTGTTAACATGCCATTTGCTTTTCCATAGCTGAAAAGGGCCAAAGACAATGGCTGCAATTTTTTCCGAAGCTCGGCAAAATTTTTGAATTCCTCAAATGTGATGCGCACGTCTTTAAGATGTGGTTTATTGTTCAATTCATCAACCCGATTGAGCAAATTGCTTAAATGAGTCATGTCAGCAGAAGCAACCATGGACAAGGCAAAGTCCTTTGCCAATATGGTTCCTCGTAATTTATAGTCATAGTGAGCAAACTCCAACCTTACCATCTACAAATAAGCTCAGGTAGTCAAATACAGTGTGCATTTTGAATAAGAACAAATTTCTGGGGTAAAATGCATTCCGAGCATACCATAAATTAAAGGATGCATTACGGCTTACCTCAATTGAAAATATATTAACCTATCTGCTATTGAACTCCACAATAAAAGTTAAAGAGTACTTTTTTCTTTTGGGTGGGGTAGCCTAAACCTAAATGAGTAGAAGGTGAGGTAAGTTCTGATATAAACTAGAGGTCAGGCAAAAGCAAAGCAATAACACTAGAGTGGAAGGATAGCACGCACATAATGCACAAAATTAAACATTCTAAAATTCAAGGGAATCAAAGGATTGGGAGCTTACTTCATCTTGTAAATCTCTCAAAAATTTGACAAATTTATCAAGTTGGAGACAATCCTTCCCATCTTTACCAAAAAAGTACTCGACAAGCCCACCATTTTCTACAGAACCATTGAATTTTAGCCCAGTTCGAATTCCATGCCTGTGGTTAGCACCTTGTCTATTGCAGGCTCGCATCAAAGCCATCACTTTCTTGAACTCTTCCTTATCGATTTTTCTATGTATGGATATAAACAGTCAAAGTCAAGACCATAGCGCAAGTAAGGAAGAACAAGAAGGAAAAAGAGAATAGCCTCAAAGTTGTTTAATACCAACCCACTATCGTCAGTGTCAAACATTTTAAAGGCGACATAAAAACTTGATTCTGGGATGCTTAGTAGTGTCACAAAGAAAATATATCTGTTACAAAGAACATTGTTAGAGGAGAAAAATATCCATCATTGATTCATTGTTTACACCAAAGGCCATAAAAGCAGCAACTCACTCTTTAAAAGAAATATGCCCGTCATTGTTTACATCAAAAAGCATGAAAAATTCAGAAGGAGAACAGCGCAAATCTCCAGGATTTCTTTCCCCTCTCAAATATCCATCTCTAACAAGGTGGGACTCAGATGGAGGGAAAACCGGAACTACTGCCCTCATAAGATCTTCCGGCCTCATAAGTAACTCTCCCTCTTGCGTACTAGAGGATGCAAAATACTCAAAAACCTTCATGTAAAACAGCATACGTCATTGGACAAGAGGTAATTGTTCATTAACCAAAGCCCCAATGGTTAAGTTTTGCTCAACAAAGATTTAAACTTCAGTTTCAAGCAAATGCAAAGAGTTTAGGATTTGTAGTCAATAACCCCAGGCCATGAGATCTACCTCATCAGCATTGTCAACTTAACTTATATATACTAACACGAATCGAATTGTCATAGTTTTTCAAATTTGAAATAAACTTTTTGAACTGTATCCTAGTTCTTGTAATTCTTTTCAACAAGAGCACTTACTTTCTATGGCTTGCTTAACATACTGGTAAATTTGCCAATGACAAAAGATGCTAAATTAGGCGCTAATAAACAATTAAGCAACAGAAAATCAATAATTATATAAGCTCGTGTAATTATATTAAAATGGAGTACCTTCTCAGGCGGACTTCGCAACCTAATGCGTTTCTCATAGTTGAAGAAGA
This sequence comes from Prunus avium, assembly GCF_002207925.1. The sequence continues at coordinate 365,650 of NW_018922239.1, read as the reverse complement.
TCTTTCTTCTATAAGCATCTGCAATAATCCAACACCAAAATCAAACGAAATCCACAAGAAATTGAAAATGATCGAAGTAACTAGAAATGACTTGCCTCCGAAGAGAAACCTAGGGGTAATCTCGGGCAAAGACAGTTTCTGAGACAAGGAACGCGAAGGCGGATCCTCCAAAGTTTCTCCCGGGACCACCGTTGACCAATCGGCGAAAGTCAAGACCGAATTGGGAGAAGACCAGTAGAGAAGCCCTAGCCCCGAGCCCACAGCGAAGCCCGAGATCCATTTGATGAAGGAGCCATAAGAGGGGTTTTGGTGAGGGTTAGAGTCGAGGCTCGAGGCAGTGATCAGAGACGAGAGTGACGATGATGATGGCTGTGGTGCAGTGGACAAGTGGCGGACTGAGAGCCGCTGGTGGATGGACGGTGTGGATCTTGTTAGGGATTGTAAGCGGGACATGGGAAAAATTGCGCTAAATGTTGCAGAGAAGTGTGGACGGAGACGACGACGTTGTGAAAGTTAGTTGGAGAAGGTACGGTGATATATGGGGATTTGGGCCATCTGATTTTAGATTAAAACCAGCGGCGCGCGCGCACGTAGTAAAAAGGTCTGTCGGTGATTTGGCTATGGGCCCGAAAAGGCCCACGTTTGATTGAACCGAGCCCAAATTTTTTAATTTGATTTGGGCTTTCGGCCCAACCCATATTTTAATGCCCTAGTCCAATAAGTCTGACATGTTGTGCCCTAAATGGTAATTTAGACCCAAAATGGAACACTTGGAGATTTTCTCTCTCCCCTTTTTGAACCAGCGTGAGCCACAACACACGTTTGAATTTGTTGTCCCTACTTCTAAATGATGGCATTTCTTTTGGGAGAGTACTTCTGAAATGATTAAAAGCGTTTTAAACAACCACATGTTGCATTGACACTTCACTAAACCCAAGTGTTGGAGTGTTGGACACTCGGATACCCGTGTACAACGATTAACATCGTGTCCACAGTCAAGACACTCCTCATACACGATCAATACACTCTCCGGACACGAATCAACTAATATGTTAATTTACTTATAATTCATATAAAATTAATAAACTACATTTGAAAGGCTTGGAAAGTTTGAATTTCACAATAATATTGCGAAATTGGAGTATGAACATCAATATTTTGTTTTCTTTTAACATATATAAGTTTTATTTTATTTTTAATTGTCGAGTCCACATGTCCTAGTTTTTTGAAATTTGTCGTTTTCCTTGTTGTTGTATCCATGTCTGTGCAACATAGATCACAAATGCTTCTGATTGCATTTGATATTAAAATTTAAAAAGAGCTTATGAAAAATAAAACCACTTTTTAGAGAAGCACCTAAAATATGCTTATTCATAAAATGCTTATAAGCATTAAGTGTTTTCTTTACAAACTCAAAGAAAACGAACATAAATAAATAACTTAGAAGGTTTAATGTACTAATTTGTTGAATGCATAAAGGTCGCAACTTAAGATCAACCATACATATAATTTATAAGATTTTATCGATTTAACCCTTTTAATTATGAAATGAGAACAGGGGATCGGCCTCCTAAGATCACAAAAATGGATGGTATATATGTAAAGTTAAAGATTTTATGAATGTTTATTGATGTTTTGGTAGGTAAAACATCCCAATATGCACAAAAATGCATTGGTGGTTTTCTATGATCTCATATGGTCCCAATTCTTAGACTAACGCTTGTGTGACGAGGGGGTAGGGCCACAACGCTAAATATTTAAAGTCATTTTCACAACTGTGTAGGCAAAATTGCTTTGACAGTTGTCAGATTCTAGCAAATTAGATTTGATTTTAAGAGTAAGGGTGAGTTATGGGTTGTCGTATTGCTGAACCTTCGGGGGACCATGCGAGCATGCCGAGCCTATCATGTCTCCATATAGTCGGCTTTGTGACAAACACAGAGCCATTATCTTCTCACAACCCAAAAACGGCTAGGGCTCATGAATACAAATAAAAATGAGTGCAAATTTAGGGGTCGTTTGATATCCTATTCAAATAGGGAACTCAAAAATTTTGATTTTTCTTAAAAATAAGGAGTTTTTAAATCTATTTTTAAGATTCAAAAACTTGTTTGGTATCCAACTTGAAAACTGTTTTCAAATCTAAAAAATGTGAGAACTTGTGGGTTGTTAAAAAAAAACTAAAAAAACATATATTTTTTGTTTTTAATAATTGGGATGTTTTTTAGTTGTTCTTGAGTTTGAGTTTTTAAAAATAGGGCTACCAAATAGGTTTTCTTTGTTTTGGACTCAAATTCTGCTTTTGAGTTTAAAAAGTTGAATTCAAGTTGAATACCAAACAGGCCCTTATCACCCCTGAAAAAAAAATTGCAACAGTCATGCATATGAATAATTTAAATCAGTTATCCCTTAACTCTCGTACATGTTATGTTGCACACATATTGTGTGTACATTTTTATAGATTCATAGAGTAATTCAGTCAAAATGCATTCAAAGTGCGTGTCTTGTTCATTCATGTCAATTCGATTTCCACATTTTTCTTACTGTTCAATTAACAAAAATGTAGTATTTTAGGAAAATATGTTTGCTTCTTGTTGTTAAAAGCCACACCATATTAGTAAAATTTGATACTCTTCTCCTCAATTAACATAAATTATTAAAATTCATACTCAATAGTTTCAAAGTCATTAGCGTAAGGGTAGAGTTAAGAGTTTCATAAGAATTTACTATAATTTTATTTTATTTTTCATTTAAATGTACGAACTTGATAAAAATCATTGCTAAGTTCATATTTTCTAAGTATTTGCACCGCATTGGAGCACCCCTTAACCTAAAGGTGTTTTTGTCCTTAATTTAACGCATAAAAAAGAGTTTCTATAATTGTATAGATGATTTCTTAGGGGTGAACACGGGTCGGGTCGGGTCGGGTTTAGGCCCAAACCGGTCACCGAATCGGGTCATGTCGGCAGGCCCATTGGTCAAACCGCACACCTCATTTTGAGGCCCAATTTCGAATGAATTCGAAACCCGAATAAGTCGGGTTGGGTCGGGTCGGTGGAGGTTTCTGCCGAGGCCCAAAAAGACCAACAACTGAAGGTGGTTTTTAAAATAAAAAAATTCCGTGCCAATTTTTTTTGCTGCCGAGGCCCAAAAAGACCAACAACTGAAGGTGGTTTTTAAAAAAAAAAAATTCCGTGCCAATTTTTTTTGGGTAAGATTTTCAGGCCCATTCAAGTTTAGGACTCCTGTATATTTTCCAGATTCTGTACTTCTGCATAGTTTTAGCACATATCATTCTAATACAAATAAAAACCTGAAAATCATCATCCATCACATGTCCAAATCCACAGAAATAAAAATATATATTACAGACCAAGCAAATTGTGAGAGTAATCTGAATCACAATTTGCATACTTGCAAAGTTAAAAACCAAAGAAACATTTTTCGACTTTTTCCAAAGCTTGGTAGAAATCTAACTCATCCATTGCGGGTTCTTTGTAGTAGCTAAACTCATCCATTGCGGGTTCTTTGTAGTGCAACACTTCTGAACAACTCCTCAGAAACTAAATCAGGCAAGAACTAAGAGGAGACAGAAATTCATGACAACCATGGTGAATCAAAAAGTAAATACGTAAAATTTACTCTTAAATGGATTATTGCAAACCTTATCACCCAGTATAAGAACAAAAAAAAATAGAAAAATGGGGAATAAAAATGGGAAGAGACCTGAGACGAGATCTACCCCAAGGCTGCTCTTAAGCCCTTCTGTATCTGTTCAAAATCTCAGCCTCTGAGTACTCCACTCCAACGAAACCTATATTATGCTCTATCATCGAAACCAGTACACATACATGAGCCTGGCAATTTTCAAAGTCAAATAAGCATAAAACATCAAATAAAAGACAAATATGCAGAAACCTAAAAATCAAGAAAGACCCATGATTTTATGAAGAGCATACTCAGAATGTCAAACAACCAGGTTTTGCAAATATGGGAGAGAGCGAGAGAGCGGCTTTTCTACTCAGAAATAAACACAGCAAGCCAATCCTTTTTCCTTAGCCTTCAAATCAATTCTGTCCAGACAAAATATATATACAAGTCAGACAAAATAAATAGAATTAACAGAAATCAACCAAAATCCCTAAATTTTGAATTAGGGTTTCAACATTTTAATACCTCAAACCAACAAAAATCGAGCGAGGGAGACGAGAGTGAGAGCGGGTGAGAGACAGAGTGAGTGACTGAGAGAGATCAGGTGAGAAATCTGGAAAAACAAAAGAGGCAGAGGCGAGAGAGAGTGGGTGACACAGAGAGAGCCACGAAGAAGAAGAGAGGCGAGCGTGGAAGAAGAAGTCGACGATTTGGTTTGGGGAGAGAAGGTTGAGTGAGAGGTAGATCTGGTGTTAGGGTTTGGCGACTCGAAGAAGAAGAGAGACTCGAAGAAAAGAAGAGAGGCAGAGCAGAGAGCGAAGTGAAATTTTTTTATGAGCGGCTGAAATGTTAGGGTTTCGCGAGCAATCAGGTGTGGCAAGGCTTACGCTTGGGATAAAATGGACGAATCAGCCGCTGCCACATGTATTATTTTTAAAAAAATAATATAATTTAAAAAGTTCGGTCCGGTCCGGTTTTCGCCGATTTAGAGAAAATTAAACCGGTTCAGACCGGTTCCTGGCCAGTTCGGTCGATTTTTTTACCGATTCTTGCATTTTAAACTATAAAAACCGAACCAAACCACTTAAAGCGGTCCGGTTCGGGCGGTTCGGTCGGGTTTTCGGTAATAATGCCCACCCCTATGATTTCTGGACATTGATGTATGTGAACCACAATAAATCAACAATCGAAATCTCCCACACATGTGTGTGACCAACTAACCGTAACAAACTACCAAAAAAATACACGTAGGAATTACATGTAAATCCTGCGAGTTTGCCTTTTGTTGTGTAGCCAGATTGAAAGGGTCTTAATTGGTAAGCTATCTTGTTTGGTCCAATTCGAGTTGAGTTAAATTTATCCAGTAAACTAAAGATGAGGCGTCGTCAACCTCAAACTCAAACATCTCGAGTGACCCCACATGCGTTTCATACAAGAAAAGAAACATACTCCTCTCTTATCCAACGACGTCGTGTATCGTGGATGCCACTTTCACAAGTAATTCAATGGAAAAAAGTGGACGTGTCAACAACCACCTCACAAAAGTTTTGAAGATGCTTTCTCAATCAAAGGTCGGCCCGTATTTGGTCCACATTGAATTTTGAAGGTCCATCCAACTCATTCGTCTTGTTTTCTCCTTTTTTCCTCTTTTGTTTTCTTTTTGGTCCTTGTATTTTCACTTTTTTCCAATCATGGCACCGATCACATTTGGCGCCGGATTAACATAATAAATGTCGGCCAGGTCATGCTCTTTGGCCTTTACTTCCTTTTCTGCTCCTCCATCATGTCAGCACTTAATGGAAGAGAGCTGTACTTTCTCTAAAAAACTTTCATTCAAATTTCTCCCAAATTGATACTTTCCTTTCTAGTATTGGGTATTTTTACTGCTTTACTTGAACAATTTGAGCCACACACTCTTCATAGTCACTTTTCTTCATAGAGTAAATATTTTTGTTATTTAACTGAGATTTTTTCTTTTATTTTATGCTTTAAATGATATTTTTTCTCTTTTTGCAAATAACCATATAATATTTCTTTTAAAGTCAGGAGTGTTGTAGAAGGTTCATTTGTCCATTTCCTCCACCCACGGCTTCCACAATTGAGTTCCAGGTCATATTTTTCAAATTTCAAATCCTTCAAAAGTGCATGAAAGTTAGTCAATAACTTCACACCTGCATCAAAACCGCCAAAAACAAAAACAAAGAGTTCAAAATTTTCAAACCCAAGCAACAAAAATTACCAAGTCTACAATATAACAAATAATAAACACAACACAAATGGTATTAACAAACAATAATAATTAATGGAGAATGAAAGAATATACCTTGCAAAAAGAGTAACGCAACCTTGTAAAGCAATACGGCAAACTGAACGGAACACACGTAACGGAACACGCTAACGATGATGATGACGGCCAACGGAACCCATAACACGGAACTGAACGGAACGGACGGTGACTGAAACGGCAAACATAACGGATAACCCCAAATGCTGCAAACACAAATGGATTGAGCGGCTGTGTAAAAACCGAACTGAACCAAGTCTTTGCAACTTCTGAATGCAAATTATTACTCTGTTAATTTTCCTTAATCCAGTTTTAGTTGGGAGATTTGTTTAGGGAAAAGATTAAATGTCCGAAAACTGTCCTTCCAATTTTCCATAGCAAATCATATCATTCAACTGTACAATATGAGAGTTTCTCTTTCATAGTGTTTCGGCGGGACGCTCCGTATCCCAGAGCGCAAAACTCGCCGGCTCGACTCGGGACCTCCGCTTCGTGACTCGCCCGAGTTGAGTTGAGTTGACCTCAGCTAAAACCGTCGGATCTGCTCGGATCGATAGCGGCAGGGCTGTGTGGCTCCGAGTTGACTCACCGGGTTCAAAGATCGGAAAAAATGAAGAAATGACCGGAAATTAACCAACCTGACCTGTGTCTTTCTGTTACTCTGTAAAACAAAATCAGAGAGATCGTTGCCGATGGTAACTCAGTCACTTGTTGTCGGCGGTGGACATGGCCGAGAAGCCGGCTCTTCGCCTCTGCTGGTGGGCGCAGGGACGGATCAGAGCGGTCAGGGCTCGCTTCACCCACTCACCTTCGACTCCACCGATTCGAACCAGCGAGTTCGTCATAGCAGATCTGCGCATGTTGAGCCTGTTCGTCGGATACGGGGCCGCGTTGTGACCTCCGCCGATGTTCTTGTGAAGACTGCAGCGAAACGACCCCGGATGCGACGTCGGCGAGCACATACAGGTCTTCTTAGGCATCGAGATCGGGCCGTTTTTCTTCGAAACGGTGATGGATCGATTCGAGTGGTTCGGAGAGATCGAACGGTGGTCGATGGAGAAGCGGACGGATGGAGATGGGGCGGAGGAGGTGTACAGGTTGACACGTGTCGGGGAAGCAGATCGGTGGTGATGGTGGTGGTTGATCTGCTGATTGTAGTAGTGGTGGTCCTTGTGGTGGCTGAAGAAGGCGGAGGCCGGAGATGAGAAGCTAGAGCTTGTGGACGAAGCAAAGCCCGAAGCGGAAGATGAGATGGAGGCATTTGAGGCTGTGTAAAACCTTCCAGAAGGTGAGAGCGAGCGGAGAACTGGTCCGCTTGACCTGGTTCTCGTTCTCGATGATGAAGATGATGCGGTAGCCATTGGAGAGTGTTTAGAGAGAGAAAGCAAGAGATCTAGGAAGAGAGAGGAGAGAGGAGAGAGAGAGAGAGAGAGAGATTGTTTTTTTCCCCTAAGGGCCCCTTAGGGCGTTTGGTTTGGCAAACCTAACGAGTCTCAAGGGCCGCTTTTATAGATTAGTTGCGTGCCGGTGGATGGTAATTCGGTTGAAGATTAGGGGTGGTTTGGGGTTTTCGGTTTACTACGTTCGGTGGTTTTTCCAGGCGTTGGGAATCTTATCCAACGGCTGGAGTGATAGGGACTGCGGGAAGAGGACGAAAGTTGGAGCCGCTTGTCCAACAGCTTTTACTGGGGCCAGTGCAGAGCCTGCCACGTATAAATTCTTTGGGAAACGCTAGAACTGAAAGTACGAGAAACCCAATTATGTTCTCTTAATTACGGCTTGCCATTGGCTTGTTCTTCGTGTAATGCCTCAACTGACCCGGACTTTTGGGTTTTATGCGCCTAGGTCCTTAGGATTATTATTTTTCTATTTATGAGAATCTGTATATTTTACTTTATTTTAATAAGAAGACTGGTAGTTTTCTCAAGGAAGTTTCTTTTTCTTTTTCAAACTTTGGAATGGAATATAAAAAATAAAATAAAATAAAAAGTGACTAGAATGTGCTAATTATGGAGTTGGTTTTTTTAGGTTGAATTTCAATTTCATTTTGTTAGGTGAGTGGCTCTGTTTTCCCAAAATAGTTGTGCCACTTTCAACCCCTTTTTTTGGTAACATTTTTACTCATCACATTAACCAAAAGTGTATGCTCTCCCCTTTACTCCCCTTCCTTTTCTTTTTCTCTTTCTTTTATTTCTTTCCTCCCCACCCCCGCCTCTTCTCTCTCTTCTTTCTCCTCTCCCCGCACTCTGTCTCTCCTTCTCTCTCCCTCACGTTAAATTTTGATGACGGGGTCCTGCATGAAGTTGATCTTATTGAGGATGGTTTTTATAATTTCAAATTAAGCTTTACTTATCCATGGTTTGAGCAGGGCAGGGATAATTTGTCCTCTTGTTCATGATTTATATGCATTGACTTCAGGAGAGTGGTTTTCATTAGGATAAATTTGCACTCAATTTATTATGTTTTTTCCAATGCTTAAGCTGTGAAGGTTTGGTTATACTTGCACATTTGAATCAATGTATTTCAACTTCAATTCTGGTCTTTATTCGTATTTCCATGGACTAAGTGTATGCAAGCGTTTAAATATTGCAATGAGAGATTTTGTTTTTTGGGACGAAGAGGGAGAGACAGAATCAGGGAAGAGTGAGAGAGGGAGAGACAGAGTCAGGGAGAGATTGCGGGGGAGGGAATCGAGGTGTGTACTGGGCTGCCGCCCCTTTTTCAATTGTTTTTATTACACCTTTAATTAATTAATATTGTGAGTAAAAATACTCTCATTTTATTAACGTGGTGGTGAGTAAAAATGCTCATATTCGTTTGTTTCTTATTTTCTTTGCCATATTTCTTTTGGCTCTTATCTTTGTTTAGAGAAATTGCAATCTTCAGATTCACTCAAAGAATCAAGACACAAATTTTATAAGAAAAATAAATAATCATACATGTATGGTTGGATCAAGAAATGGCTTCAGTTAAACAAACAACAATGTTGATATCATAGGACTACAAAAATGTGGTACATATGTTAACGGGTATAATCCAATGGAAAATTGTCCTAACTTACAAATCAGTAGTCTCATGTTCGAACCCTCATGATACAGTAGTGTGTGTGAGAAACCTCTTCCATTTTGTAGTTTAAACTATTACTTGTATTTATTTATAAATAAATTTAAATAAAATATAAAAAAATAAAAAGAGGTACCCATTTGAGTTAAATTTTAATAAACTAAGCTCAAATGGTGAGGTGAGGTGAAGATAGGTGTATGACATTTGTACAACCAAATTGGCTAGATCGAACCGATTAGCTGAATCAATACTGTTGAGTTGGTTAAGTTGTTTGTTTACAAATTTGAAATTGGCAGTTTTCCATGCATTAGTATTTTATTGGATTCCTAGATCTTAGATCTTAAATTTTGAAACCCTAATCTTGGTTTCCTATATTGCTCTATATTGTAGTCAATTCTCCTATCTATCCTTGTCATATCTCCTCACTTTTATCAACTGTCACAGTTACACAGTTATAATCAACCTTTCACGTCACGGGATTTAATTTGATCTCTCCAGATGTCGTCAAGTCTCATCGAATTTCAACAAATTTCACAACACTGAACCATAACGAACCATTATTTTGGAGATGAAAAAATAGTGATTATAACAAGTTTAGTCTTCGGTAACCCCAAAATAGGGCCAAACTTGTTGAGTGTGACTAAACCCCATGATCCAAGTCATAATTAAGTTGCTCGAACAATTTTTGACCAATTTGAATCCTCCCGTCCTTACAATTTCATGTAGTCCAATAATATTTCGAAACATGTCATATACTTTAACAATACTTCTTAAGTACGCAACAAACATGTATTCTCTATTTATTATTGTTAACCCAACAATGACACTTCTACTAATAGTTATTGAGTGTGAAAACGAGAATCCAAGTCGCACCCTATGATCAAATCGGACCACAAGAACTAGCGTATTCTCACTTGAATCAGATTGGACCAAACTTTGATTTGGTATGGCGAGCTGGCCCAAGTCATACCCCATGTCATGGCTCTTTCTTGACTAAGTATTATTAAGTTTTTTTCAATTTTATAATGTGTATGCTATAAAAATAAGTAACGGTTCTTGTACGGATACCAAGAAAAGTCTATATATGGCTCCATTTCCAATTCCCTATGTGATCGCCTATTGACCGTTGGATGTTTAAATGGCTGCTTTCATAGACCGATTCAAATTATATTGGTCAAATACGTCTTATGATTGGAGAGGTTTCCTATTTAGCCGGCAAAACATTAAACTAGAGAGAGCAGCGATTTCATTGACGGTCTAATTTATTTGATTTATTTTGGAGTAACTTAATTTGCACACATTTCACCGTACTATAGTGGAAAAGTATATTTGGCCTAACATCAGTGTTCGCATATTCTGAAACTCCTAAATAAATACCAATGTGCGTGAATAAATTCCCCTCCCCTCTTTTAAACCTTTTGACAACAGAAAAAAAAAAAAAACACATTTAATCTTCGAGAAAGGTCTTAAGGCTAAAGGTGGTTATCTCTCTTTTCTATTTCTACAACATAAGTTATATTAGACATTCATTATTTAATCAAATCATCACTAATGCTAATGATATGACATTGGAATTTTGGAAGAAGGTTAAGCTATCCCTTATTATTTCCAATAACTCTTCACCTACTTGAAAATTGGATGATGACTCACTTTACAACTGGCAACATGTATTGAGGATGTTATGCTCCACCACCTATGTGCTCTACTCAAGTGACATTGAGACGCGGTATAAAAAACAGGGAGTATGTCTTTGATTTAAAACAATAATTGTTTTTTTCCTGTCAAATAATTTTACATGTTATCATTATATCGTTAGATTGTTAATCAAAACTGTTCGTCAAATACAATTACATAGAATAGGGTTTAGGAGTTGAACCTAAATTCTTTGAAGGAAAAGGTACCTCTCTAAGGTGATAAGGTTAGGTGGTGATGATGATTGTGAGGTCAGTTCCCAATAATTTATGCAGCACTTATAGCTCATAGTGATGGAGGGAAAGCTCCTTGTGTTTTTTTAAAAAAATTTCAATTCCTAACCCACATACAACCTAGCCTTGTGGGGTCCTAATTAGCGTTTGGCAGCTAAAGCTTAATAACAACATTTGTGAATATCCTTTAGCCCACTTGCAAGTTTTGCCATTATATGTGGCTTCAACATTCAAAGGCCAAAGTCAAAGCTTAATAATTTGCTTAAAAATGAAAAAGATGCACTGCTCAACATTTTTAATTTTTTTTTTTTTGTGTGTGGCAGTAGTATTAACTGTTTAATTAATATCTGTCTGGGTATGAATGAACAATCAGGTTAAAAAGAAGATGCACACATGAACTTAGTTAAGTTAGTTATAACGGATGTGCTCCTTACTCTGAACTCAAGTTCGAATTTCATCTGCATAGTTTAGATTAAATTAAGGGAGATTCACTATTATACCAAATATAGGAGCCCAAATTATAAAAAAAACCCTATATGAAATGAACTTTAAAAACACACCCAAAGCCCATTTACAACATAACAAACAAGTTTTTAACTTCTTTTGAATTACAAAACTACCATTGATTTCTTAAAACAAACCCAACCCCAAAATCTCATAAAAAAAAAAGCCCAAAACACTCAATAGAGCATCAAAGTAATTTAATAATTAAAATTAAATTCAATAGGCCAGCTGTCATTTTTTGGGGGTTTTTTTTGTGTGTGTTTATAGAAATTAAATGGTGTACGGTTTATTTATATTATTAGTACTAAGAATAGACACTCTTAAATTAAAGTAAAATATCGCTTAGATTAAAAAGAAGATATATTTAACTTTGAGTGATCAAATCTATTAGATCTACTTTTTGCATATGATCCATTTGAAATCTCACAAAGGGTTAGCTAATCATTGAGGGGTTTCAAAAGGAATAGATTCAACTGTCCTATATACACAATAAGTCACTTAACGTTTGTCAAATACGGATTGAGTGAAGAGGAAAAAAAAGATATTTTAAAACCAATTAACTTGGTACACATCTTTAACTAGGTCTTTGTTGTCACTTAGTGCACTTGAAGGAAAAGATTATTATGAGTTTATTATAAAAACAAAGTTGAGCAAACTGCTACTGTTATCATAATAATATAGGTTGAAATGGCCAAAGAAAGAGATGTGAAGGAGACAATATATTATTTTAAAAAATGACAACTGTGGTGATGGAAGTGACCCAAACTAATTAAGTAGAGCAAGGTTTTATTGTTTATTGTTGCATAGGAAACATAGGCTAAGCTGTAAGTTGTTGAAGAAAAGAAAGCAAGCCTTTTGTTTTATTTTATTTTTTTAAGTATTACCTTTAACTTTTAAGCATGCCCTAAACTTTAGGCAGCAAGCACTTGTTCTGTAACTGTTCCTTCATCAATGGTTTTCATAGGCTTCTTTGTTCATGTCCAATACAAAAGTCAGGGCATATATATACCATATTGATTGAACAATTCCCTGAAGCTAATTTCTTTCCTTCAAGTTCAGAAATGGGAATAATCTCTCTTTCTTGAGTTAAAAATATATATATTTGCACAGATGATGCAGGTCAATGGGTATGACTTGGTTGCCACTTTGCCCTTTGGCACACTCTAGGGTCAGATGGCTCTTGAATTATTAATGATGCTGCAACTTACAAGTAATGAATTGATGGAAGCAAAGAAAACTTTCTACCATTTGCCAACTTCATCAGCTTTGTATATTTTGGTGGCATAGAATAAGATGTTGCATTATATCACCATAACAGCAACATGGGTTGTCTTTCTTATAATGTAAGAGAATTAATAGATACTCAATATAAAATTGGTTGGTGGTTGGGAAGGTTCTAAGGTGATTTGTTTTGGAAGAAAAATTAAAGATCCTTAAGGTGATTTGGATGGCCAAATTGGGGGTTACAAGGCTTGTAAAGGAGGCATACTACTGCCCAGTGGCAGCCAAATTAAGAAACTGTGCATGTCTTCTTTGAAAAGATGGACTTACTCCAAAAAAAGAAACTGTGCAAATGTTCCTTTTGCCTTAACCAAGCTGTATTATTGAGAGCTCTCAATTCAAACACCAGAGTGGATGAATTGGAGATCATGGTGTCAATTTTGTGTTTTTATGAGACATAAGTGATGATAATGAGTTAAATAAGGGGGGTTGCCCATCCTTAATGTTCCTAGTTTTAAGGACAGGGAAATGATTGCAACCAAAGCAGTGACATCCAAAGATAAAGAAAGCCAACTACTTTGCAACCAAAGCAATTATCCAAGCCATTCAACAGTATAAAGTTAAAATTTCATAAAAACAAAGATTAAAATAAAAATGTAAATAACAGCTTCTTTAAATAATTTAAAATTATGCGGAAAAGAAAAGACTAACAGAACTTAGACCTATGAGGGCACGCATGTCCAAAGAGGTCCAAGTAAAAAGAGTTCACAACCGAGAGAGGAAGACTACAAAACCAAAGTTCACAACCAAGGTGCAATGAGGGTTCTAACTTGAGAGACCTGCAAGTGAAATTCATAAAAATTAAACTTCTCATTTTATTATAAAAGTTATTATATACTAATGGGGCCTTTGTTCAATGAGTAACCAAAAGTTGGCATTGTTGATAGAACAATAGGGCTGTATTGCATTATTTTTGAATAATTGTTTTGTTTTTTTAATAAGTATATTTGAAGAGTTGTTGTTTACTACTACATTGTATATGTTCTTGTTGACATAAGATTTTATTTGCATTATGTCACAGAGGAGTGCAATGTTTGCAAGCATTATGACTTGTACAATGTGCTATAGAAACAAATCATGCCAAATCATTATACTGAAAAATTCACCTTTAAGCATAAGATACAATTTGAAACAATAATTCTGTTTTATTAATAATTGGTCCCAAATAAAAACCAACTTAATTATTGAAGTTATATTATAATTTCCAATTGCTGATTAGGTCAACTCACCAGTACCTACCCCCCCTACCCTCTTAACCTTGAGAATGAAGGTTGCATCTGAAAGTGGTTAAGCTGATTTTACAAAGATACTTTAAATTCTCTAATCTTGATTAGGATGCTGTCTGTTTTTAAAATAAAAACATAAAAATAGTGTAATGAAAGACATAGTTGGGGCCAATCAATCCTCCACATGTTGGAGCTACAATAATGGGGAATTTGTTGAAAAAAATTTCAACTGAGCACATGTATGGCTGCAGAATGGGTGACCAATTGGAGAAGACAGCTGGGGCATGCATCAACTTTCTAAAGCACCCACATGCATCATTGAATTTTGTTATTTTTGCTTCTTGTCATTGAAGCCATGATTAACATAGAAGTTTTCACTCTTTCTTTTTTTCTTCCCCAAATCTGGAGACAAATGGAATTTTATCACTAGATTTTATCCATGAGGACCACAACATTTGGTTCATAATTGTAGGTTTGCACTTGATTTTGATGGCTTCTAAATCAAGATAAAAATTTAATTAGTAAATTCAAAACACCGAGAATTAAGAAATAAGATGTAGGGAAGAAAGAAACCCCGTTGTGGTAACACCACTCGATCAATTTTTAATCTTTTTGGGTACTGAGTGCACTGATCATTTTGTCGGGTGCATATATAGAAGCCCGCTAGATTTTATTATCCATATGAGCACCAAAACATTTTGTTCATAAATTCTGGCTGGCAATTGGGTCCTAAAGAGTTAGGCCTTCTTAATGGCAAATTGGCAAAAGAATGCAATCGCATACCAAGAAGCAGAAGTACAAACCTAGCATTCAGTATGTACAAATCTGAAACCAAATTGAAACCAAATGCCATGTTATAATTTTGAGCAGTGGAATGCTGCAAAAACTTCCATCAAGATTCCTTCTCTCCTTCAGTACCTTGAGCTGATTCAGCCATCAACTCTTTCGTATAAACGCGGTGGCGTCGTTCTCTCCCATATATCACCCACAGTAGGAGTGAGAGCATAACTGAAGTAGAGACCATGACCAACCCAATGTAGACCCATCTACTGTATCGACTTAGACCGGGACAATGATCCCCATAAATGTCACTAAAAGTTTCCCTAACAAATGTGCAGTCCTGTAGTTCAACCAGTACAGGGGCATAATTATACAAGGCATTACTCAGGCTTACTCCAGTACTCATCTGGCTGTAGAAGGTAGGGGTTAGCCGCCCCGTTGTGGTGCAAATCCCATTTGGCGAAACCTGGCAGACATAGTTCCCCCATACCTGCAAAAATTTGAGTTCAGTATTGAGGTTTCTGAAGTCTTAGCAAAATTGGTCTGTAAATGTAATGCAAGTGGTGCAAAATTAGTCTATGAATGTAAACTCTACTTGCATTACATTTATAGACCAAATTTGATGCATCAAGTATTTATGTACTAATGTTGCAGAGTTTAGATGGCTTTACCTCTGTTGCATTGTTCAAGTTCACTTCGCCAGCAGTGCAAGTTCGATCGGCCATGTTAGGAAAAAATGGGTTGCAGAGGATTGGCACCAATGGACCAGATTGATTGAAGTACATTGGCACAAAGTTGGCTGCGAAATTTATGTTCGAGACATTGGTGATGACCTCGTTGATCAAGTTGACTAGTTGAGCAGTTACTTCCTTGCTTCGCAACAAGGTTTCTTGGGTAGTTGCACTGTCAACGCAGGGCAGTATATCATCTAATGCTGTATGAGCAGTGGGGTTTTGAACCCATTCATTCATTGCAACACAAGTATCAGCAGCCACACTAGTATTTCAAAGGGAAGAAAAAGTTAGCGTTCTAGTTGTAAGCCATGCAGATATATTGAAGCAGAAAAGCATTATCACTAAATCATAAGGCTTACTTATGAAGAAGTAGGAATGTGCCACACAAAATGAATGTTCCAGCCACAAGTATCCATCCTGTGATCACCAGGCTGCAACAATTAAATTATAAATGTTCAGTGAGGGAAAAAACAGAAGCATACATTTAATGCAAGGACACTCAACCAAAAATAAACTAGGAAATGATAGAAGAGGAAGATGAGGTATTGGAACTAATTCTCACTCACATGTACACAAGCGACTGCATGCCGAAGATTGAAAATACTGGAACAAAATGTCATAATAGAGGAATGAATAAGTACCACAATCTAAGATGTTTGGAAAACCAGAATATAGTATCTTAATAAAGATATCAAAGCAACTCACAGAATCCCAAGAATGTCAAGAGAAGCATGATGGCAGCAATTATGATAAGCGCCAGTCTCCTGCATGTACATTGAGATAATCCAATTTATGATCAGATTAAATCTCAAAGAACCAGGAGAAAAATAAATGGAAAAAGAGGCCTTTGAATTTTATCTTACACGGAATCTAAGAGATCGCGCATGTCATCTGCGTTCTCCTCTGTTCGCTCAGCAAGGGTACTAGCAGAAGAATTAAGCTTTCCTCCAATCTCATCGATGTCAGTTTGAATGTTAGAAGGTAAAAATACTTGGTCCACTCCAAGCTGCTTGGCTGCAGCAAGATAATCTGATGCATTCTTTAGTTGTTCAACCGTAATATCTGCCTGATGTACAACATACTCCAATGTATTTGTTGTACTACTGTGAAACCTCTTTTGGCCAGTGTATAACACAACACATCCAATCCTGTAACCAGTAACCAAAAAATAGCACATCAGTTTTTAAACAACTGTAGCTAAACACTAAGCAATAAATATTTTATATGAGAGAGAGAGAGACGTACATTGCCGCAATGGTGAAGAGTATGAGGAATATGAGAGAAAGAGCATATGCCGTCCGAGAATAGCCATAAGTCTGCCTTTTACAGCAAAAGTAGCAGACACAGATGATCAGCAAGCACAAGCCAAAACCCAGGAACCAGATTGCAGCAATGGCAAAGAGGGGAGCTGCAGTAAAACCCACAGACTGCATTCGAACAAAAAATTGGACCAAAAAAAAAAAAGAGTATATGAAAAGAAATTCAAGATTTTAGACTAAACACAAATGAAATGTTATTAAGTGATAATAAATAACATACATGCCAGAGAAACACTTGAAGAATTAAAAATTTAGGATATCAGAAAATCAGTTTATGATATTAATATATTTGAGAGTAGGTGTTTGGATGCTACGAAAATGGCACTCTTAGTCAACATGAAGTCACTAAGTGCTGAAAATAGCGCCAAATTCTAACAATTTCGCAGAAGTAAATTTCTGTATCTTGTTTTAACTACAAAGCAACAAGGAAGTAACTTTCTCCCTGATTTCAAAAGCACTTTTAATAAAAGACAATTAGTACAACAAAAGACGGCAACATTAAAATTCAGTTTTTTTCATATATTTAGAAGAAGAAAAAGCAAAAAGCAAAGTTCTTCAAAAAGAGTGATGAACTTACGGCCCAGTAATGATGGTCACTAATATTCCAGCCTCCTGTGTACCTCTTGAACCCATTAAGAGGATCTTTCCTTTGTGTTCTCTGTGCAGCTAACACAATCGATGAGCTCTCAACTGGTGCACCGAAGGGCCCTTCCACAAGGGACCTCCCACTCCCCCATTGAAACCCCACTTCATATTTCTCCCCAAAATCCCACCCTGCAAAAAAAATAAAATAAAAAAATCAGTACAAATATGGAAAATGGAAAGGAAAGACATTTGTACTTTGATTTGTTGCTTAGAATAAAAGGAAAATAGCCAAAAAGATTATAAAGGGTAAGTATTGTTATAATTTTCCACTAAAAAGGAACACTCCATTCAAAGCAAAAATTACAAATGAAGGAGCTTGATAGCAGAGGACAGTGGGGAATGTCCAAGAATGAAGAACAAAAATAGGCGCAGCATCAAAGAAACAAAGAACCCAACTGAGGAAATGCGTGGCAAAGTGAAAGTACCTGAAACGGGTGGTGTTTGGACGGGTACAAAGTGAGAATCCCCATGAGAGAAGAAAATGAAAGTTGGAGAAGAAAGGAAGAGGAAAATCACCAGAAGAAGAGAGGAGGGCAGAGAACAATAACATAACATCATGAGAAGTATAAGAGAGAGAGAGAGAATGGGGAGAATGGAGAGGGAGGGAGGGAGGGAGGGAGGGAGGGAATAGTAACGGTCCTGGAATGGGAATGGGGGGAGAGAAACGTTGGATGCTTTCAGCCCCCAATTAATAATACCAGTGTGGCTTGTTGCTTTCGGTTTTGTGCCGCGAAATATTTTGACAAAGATACCCTCACCATTTATTATTTCATAAGGACATCAAATATTCTTTTTCTTAGTTTTTTTTTTGTCAAAAGGACATCAAATATTCTTATGATAAATAAGATTTAGTTATATTTCTCTTATATATATGATTATTAAGAAAAAAACCAACATAATTTATTATTTTAAAACATAATGAAAATGGTATACCTATAACCAAGGTGGTTGGTGTGAGTAGTTCGGCACTCTCATTCCTTAAGAGAGGTTAGGGGTTCGATCCCTGCTCTCGTATGGAGTCACCACTTTGGCCAGCACTTTACCCCTTACGGGCTGACCCGGTGTGAGCAGGGATTAGTCTGGGTTGTGGTTAAGGCTTAAAGGTGCCACCCATAATTGGGGCCCATCTAGGACCACCTCATGATTCAGACAAAAAAAAAAAAAGTGGTATAACTACATTTTTCTCGAAGAACGCTAAATTTTACTCATGAAAAGTTTCTAGGTGTATAAAAAATCATGAAAGAATCACGTCATTCACAAGCACATACTTTTCACTATGTTCTGAATTCGAATCTCTCTTCATATAGTTTAGATTATATAAAAGTAGTATGTTGTTTGTATAAATTATTATTTTTATTTGCTTATCAATTCTTTAGATTAAATTTGTAAAACAAACAAAATTTTCTTTTTTGCATAACCGTAAATATACACTTAAAATGTATCGTGACAAAAATCATGGAATTAGATCCACCGAATGAGAAGCGTAAATTCGTCAATGTACATCGAATTTAAAATCACGAAAAGTGGTCTGCTGCGGAGCAGCGGAGGTCAAGAAATTCAAAAAGGCAAAAGGGGTTGGGTCCCAAAAACCGCGTCAAGCTCTAACGGCTCGCTCCCCAAGGAATTTCCATTTTCTTGAGTTTCTTTTTCTTTTTCCTTCTCGTGGGCTGTAATCCACGTAGGACCACAATATCAGCCTGTTTTGTCGGCTTTCTGTTCTTCCCGCCTTCCAAGTCCGGGCCTTAAAATGATCCTGGGCTTAGTAAAGTTGAGTCATCCTGTTAATTTCATTTTGGGCCATGAGTGTCCTTTTACATGAGTCCAACCGGTCAAACATTAAGGTGTTTGGGTTTAACTTAATTTTGACCCAAAATTTTCACTTGATTATGTTGTCCCTCGTCTCTTTCTTCTCTAACCCAAAATAAAAAATTGCGAGCCCAAAAGGCCGAAATTTTCATTAAAAAGGACGAAGAAAAAAGGCCCAATTCAACTTTATCTTATTTCTGATCCAAGGCCATTTTAGTCATTGCAGCGATTAGGGTTCCACATATATTCGCCTCAAGCATCGCCCTTTTCGGTTCCGCATAGATTAGAGTTTTTGCTCATCAGTCTCCCTTCGGCGTCGGCTTCAACCAGTCTCCACAAAGCAGCTTGAAAATGGCGGAACAGGTAGATCCCTCTACTTCTCTCTCTAAGCTTCCCTCTGTCAGAAATAGGCTCTAATTCAATTCACTTCGCTGTTACTAATTCATCGTTTTATGCGTGTGTGTGCTTCAGACCGAGAAGGCTTTCTTGAAGCAACCCAAGGTTTTCCTGAGGTAAGCCAGTGGTTTCAAAATCTTTTCTTTTTAGTCATTTTAGAAATTGAGATCCGATATAGTGCGTGTTCTTGTTTATCTGCTTCAGCTGAAATCTAGTGATTTTTTTTTATAGAAATAAAATAACTGTTAAATCTTTGAGAGAATGAAATGGATGCGGTGGTGGTTAACATATTGATGTGATGTAAAATTTTGCAGCTCAAAGAAGACAGGGAAAGGAAAGAGGCCAGGAAAGGGAGGCAATCGCTTCTGGAAGAGTGTTGGATTGGGGTTCAAGACACCCAGAGACGCTATTGAAGGTCTAATTTAATCCCTTATTTGTTTTACAGTTTACTTTTCTCATGGTTGCTATTCATTTTTGGGTTTGTCTGTTTCAAATTGTTGTGGATATGGTCCAATTTCCTGTTTTTTATTAGTCTCTTTGAATAGTGAAGCATTGGGCTATGTTAGCTAGATGTTAGCAGTGGGATACGATTGTTAGACCGAACTCTTATAATTGGTTTAAACTTATGTTTCTCTACAATGAGCTTAAATTTCAGAAATCAAGAGGGTGGATAATGCCTCTAAACTGGAATTGACATCATGTTTTATTTTGGAATAATGTAGTCAATGTCAATGTCGCTCAATTTAATAGGTAGCATCTGCTAAGTTTGGTTCATGTCTATGCTTAATTAGATATACCATGAAGTGCTCTGGACTGTTACTTATTATTCATTGATTGAATGTTGCTTGTTAGCATTTCGTGTGTACAGTTTGAGTGTTCTGTGATTTGAGTGGAGTGGGAGGCAGTCTTGTTTGAAGTTGTTCTGTAAACCTTATGGTCAAATGACTTGGGATATCAACTTTGGTGTTCATCTTATGGCTAAAAGGGTTGCTTGCCTGTAACTGTAGGAACTTATATTGATAAGAAATGCCCTTTCACCGGCAATGTCTCCATCAGGGGTCGCATTCTCTCCGGTACTTGCCACAGTGCCAAGATGTCGAGGACTATAATTGTTCGACGTAATTATCTTCATTATATTAAGAAATACCAAAGGTGAGGTCATATTACTATGAAAAGGTCAAGTTATGCTTTTTCTTAGAAACAGGAAAATTGATAAAATTGATCTCACTTATTTGTAGATATGAGAAGAGGCATTCCAACATTCCTGCTCATGTGTCACCATGCTTCCGTGTGAAGGAGGGAGATTATGTCATCATTGGCCAATGCAGGTTAGATCCTAAACATGTTGCTTGTTAAATCTGTTGCAACTGTTGCTGATTGGTTTTTCGTATATTTCGTTCTTTGCTTATGTATTAGTCAAAGGGTGTTCTTTTCTTTAATCTGTACTTATGGTTGTTAAATTTTGCAGGCCATTGTCAAAGACAGTGAGGTTTAACGTGTTGAAGGTGACTCCGGCTGGTTCTTCTGGAGCTGGAAAGAAGGCATTCACTGGAATATGAGCTTCATGTTTTGGGCAGTATTGGTAGTGTTACGTTTGTGCAAGAAGTACATTTAGATTGAGCTACTGTTGACAGATGAACTGTTTTTTGCCATTTTATTTTGATCCTTAAATATTGAATCCATGTACGGTGAATTTTAAGGTTTTTCTTCTGTTGAACCATTATCTTGGAGTTTGATATCCATAATGTCATTTCTATTCACAATGTTGCCATGCTGATGCTTACATTCCTACTATTTCAGAATGTCTAAGTGGTTTATGTTGTGGATATAGTTTTAGATCGTTTAGTAGTCTTGAAGGTATATGGTATATGGGTGTTTGTTGTCGAATGTGGTCATGTCAATAAGAGAAAGTGACCTCAAAATGTTTCCAATAGGCTTAGTGTAAGTAGAGCTGTGAATGGGTCGGAGATGGAGTGGAGCTGCTTATCTCTGATCCTTCACAAGCAAATCCACATCCGATATGTTGGATAATTGGATGTCTGATCTATCTCTGGAAAAAAGAAACAAAAAAACAAGCGTTCGAGAGTACACTCTAACATTGATATATTACGGGTTGGGTTGGATTGTTCGTTCGGTTAGGTGGGGTGGGAATTTTGATAGGGCAGCTGAAATGAGCGAGGAGGGGCAGTTTTTTTCTTCTTCTTTTGTGTTTGGGTCTGATGTAGAGGTGTCAAATGGGCTGTGCTGGGCCAGCCTGTCCCATTTAAATTCGTACTTTTAACATTTTCGTGCTGTGCCGGGCCTACCCATTTAATTTATCGGGTCGTGCCGTGCCGGCCCATTTAATAAAATCATTGATCTTGGCCCGGCCCAAAGCCCAGGTCCATATTCAAATGGGCCGGGCTGGACTCGTGCCATACTTGGGCCCAAAAACCAACCCATTTAATTTGAATTTTTTTCACTTTATTATTATTTTTTTCCACTAGATAATTCAAATTATAAACATTAAAAATATAATTTGAGGCGAGAAATTATGAACTATTTGAAAACATTAATCAATTAAACATTCAAACAATATGAAGGGGCGGAGGGCAAAAAGTGTCCAACTCCACAAAGTCCACTTGAACTTTTCATCTTTAAACAACTTATTATTTTATATGTGAAGAAATGTTTTGCTTTGATTATAGGAGAAACATATATGTCATATGTATTGATTAGATATCAAGTCCAATGTTGTTTAATTAATTTGTAGTTGATATGTTTAATTAACTAAGGACCCAAGTAATTTCCCTAAAATGAAAGACATCAAATATATGTTTATGATTTTTTTTTTTAAAACATATAAACAATGACATTAGATGTCAAATTATTGCATTTTGACTTTTTGAGAAAGAAAAAAAAAAGCTAAATGGGCCGTGCTTGAAGCGGGCTCGGGCCAAGCCCGGCCCAGTCCATTGGACCTATTTCTTAATCCCAGCCCGGCCCAAGTTTTCGTGCCGTGCCGAGCACGGCCCATTAATATTCGTGCTTGTGCCGTGCCGTGCCTCATTTAAACGGGCTAGGCTCGTGCTGTACTGGGCCGGCCTGTCCCGTTTGACACCTCTAGTCTGATGTGGTAGGGATTAGTTTAAAGTGGGAGAGATGTGGGCTTATTAATTGGGCTTAATGTATACAGTATTGGGCTTAAAAGTAAACATCTAATAAAATAAATGTTAAATCAGATTGGATTAGGGAAAATACAAATTTGTTTTGTTAACTAAATGGGTTAACGAATTCGGAACATAACCGGATTATCAGACTATGCCAATAGATCTATCTCCCATTAATTACATTGGATTCAGATAATTTTGTTGACGTGGATGATGACTGGTTACCGACAAAAGCTTAGCTTGGGATCAGACCTCAAAACCAACCAATCTTATTGAATGAAATTGAACTACAACAATAAAATCTCACTTGCAATGGTGTGATTTAGTTCAATACAAAAATAACAAAATGAAAAACCTGCCTAATTTTTAATTCATCTTTCAGTTTTATGTGCACCAAGTTAAAATATTTGAGTTCTAGAAAGTTGAAACACACTTGCCACTAGATCACAGTCCCAACTTGTCTGGACTGAGTAGCACCAACCAAGAAAAAAGACATACATGCAGGGGCACGTTACCACATTTAAAAGTGTATCCGACTAGAAAAACAAAACTATCCTCTTTGAGTCATCATAGTCATGCATTTTTAAACTATTGAAAATATACTAATTTCAAGATTTTGTTTTTGTAGCCGCATATACTTTTAAATGTGGTAACGTGTCCCTGTCAATGGATCAGATTTGAGTGATTGCTTGAAGTTTTGCTGTAAGTACACCGAGAATGGACACAAATTAGTTCCATAATCTCATGTTTCCCACGTCATGTCCATTGTGCCTAGTGTCCTTCAAGTCCTAGTCGTATCTATAGGAGTGGTTTCGTGAACTTCAAGGGTCAGGAAAATATCACAGTTGGTACATATTTCCGTCTGCGTTTTCCGTTGTCAAAGTCTTGTTAAGCTTTTTCTATTTGATCCCTGCACCATACGGCAATTTAGATAATCGAGACCCCTTCATTAGTCTTCTGAGGAAGTTATACTAGAGCTTAAGATCAAACTCAGCGAAATTGCCTGTCCTGTTTTATGTCTGCAGACTTTTGTCCTTCATATCTGTTCTAATTTACATGTCTAGATGAGTTGAGGGACCAAACTGTTGGCCATATGGAACCTCTCCCAAAGAATATACCTGCTTGGTTGGAGTTGGGAAACAAGAAGAACAACTGGGCATATATAAATATGCCAGCTTTCCACGGCCGTATACATGAATTCTTACTACTATCAAATCCCAATTGTTGGCTCGACGTGAACAGACCATGCCGGTTTGCTAATTGATTCATATTAGACAACTGGATCATTTCTGGCTTCCTGTACACCGACGTCAAGTTTCGATTGCAATCGACGAACCGTTCGTCGTTGACAGTTTCGACCCAATAACAGAAAAGGGAGAAAAACAAATACCGTGCAATTTCCGCTGTTAGACAATTTCCAGTACATTAAAAAACAGGATTAAAATTCCCCTTGAAAAGCTGGAAGCCTGCAACAAGTCCCATGCAATTTCCTCACAATCAATCTATATTTTTCATTGACAATATCAAGGAGATTCACATAACATGCACTCAAATGACAAACAGATAGTCTACTACAAACAACTGTATTTAAACAAAAAAAGATTTATTATGAACAATTCAAAGGAAACTTGAAATCACTAAAAAGATATTAGCTGATCACATAAATACGGCAGTTGATGTGTACCTAGTGTATCAATTATTATGAAATTTTGTTATTCTTCATTAATACGTAAACTAATGTAATAAAATATGTAATCTTTTATACCCTGCCCCCTCATATGTCTCGAAGTCTATAGATAAGGAGTTTTTATCAAAAATAGCCAAAATTTACCCCATACTTTCATAAATGTTAGTTTTGTTAAAAACTTTCAAAAATAACCAAAAACCCACTTAAATAGACTCAAATGCCCCCAAAACTAAAACCCACATAAGTTAAAACTACTACTATTTGATTATATATATATTTTTTGGACAAATTCGGGAAACATTAGGAAAAGGAAATCGCACTTGTGGATCCCGCTTCCATCTTCTAACTATCCATTCCATTACTCACGTCCTCAGCCCAGAGGCAGTCCCCTCCTCCATCTCCATGTAGAGCACTGATCACTTACAATACACACTTTTATATTCAAGTCCAAGTAGCTAATTCCTCAAGACCATCTTGGTTGTGCAAAGTTTCTGAGAGAACACTATATAAGTTTTTTTTTTTTTTATAATAAATAAAAGTTCTTCCATCATGAACATTAAAGAAGCATGGTGGATTCCAGTAAAAACAAGAAAAAGAACCATGTTGTCCAGTAAAAGGATGAACAGATACGGATCTGATACTACAATATTTAAGAAGACACTATGCAGTATCATATCATGTATGTATGACTCACTTCATAAACAGGTCCAAATGATTATAAGCATATAACGAGATAGTTAAGGATCAAAACCTATATATATATATATATATGTTGTGGACTGTTAAGATCCCATGAGCACGACTATGCTTGGGCCTGCATATGTTTATTAAAAAAAATGGTAGACCGAACAAAGAAGCAATGGAAACCCAAAAAAAAAAAAACGGCACTTACCGTACAGGG
>NW_018922239.1:327263-339879 GCF_002207925.1 Prunus avium | reverse complement strand
TATTTTAGTTACTTGGGGCAGAAGACACAGATGGAGGCGGCCAATCAGGCTAAAGTTGACGTTGCGGAGGCGAGGAAGAAAGGGGAGATAGGGTCCAAGGAGAGGGAGGGGTTGACACTGCAGAATGCCGCGAAGATTGACGCTGAGACGAAGATCTATGCGACGAAGAGGGAAGGGGAGGGAAAGATGGCGGAGATAAAGGTGAAAGCGGAGGTAAAGGTGTATGAGAATGTGAGGGAGGCTGAGGTCGCGGAGGCGAATGCTGAACTGGTGAAGAAGAAGGCTGGGTGGGCGAAGGAGGCGCAGGTGGCGGAGGTGGAGGCCGCGAAGGCGGTGGCGTTGAGGGATGCGGAGCTGCAGACGCAGGTGGAGAGGATGAATGCCTTGACCAGGACGGAGAAGCTTAAGGCTGAGTTTTTGAGTAAGGCCAGCGTTGAGTATGAAACAAAGGTATGTACCTTGTTTTGCCAAAAAAGAATATTGAATACACTTATAATACAAATTAAGTTGGTAAAATATTCTGATGATGTTTACTAATCATATATGATGTTCACATAATAAGGGAATGAAAATATTGAATGCTTATATCAACTTGTGAATGTGACCGGCTAGCTCTTAGTTGGTACTTTTCTTCTTAATATTGGAAGAGATTTCGAGTTCAAATCTCATTTCTTTATTGATAAAAGAAAATTATAATCAATGTGATTCATAATCACATGTATAGAGGAGTGCGATCAAAAGTGATCAAAAACTATTTTTGGTTAATGGATTATTGTTCATAAACAAAGGTACAAGAGGCAAATTGGGACTTATACAACAAGCAAAAGGCCGCCGAAGCAATTCTTTACCAAAGGGAGAAAGAGGCTGAGGCACAGAAGGCAATTGCAGAGGCAGAATTCTATGCTCGTCAACAAGTTGCAGATGGAGAATTTTATGCAAAGAAAAAAGAGGCTGAGGGTCTCATAGCCCTTGGACAAGCCCAAGGTGCATATCTACGCAGTCTTTTGGACGCAGTTGGAGGCAACTATGCAGCCATGAGGGACTTCATGATGATCAACAGCGGCATGTTTCAAGAAATTGCTAAAATTAATGCCGAAGCCGTGCGTGGACTTCAACCCAAGATCAGCATTTGGACTAATGGGGGTGTAGAGGGCGGCGATGGCTGCAGCAATGGGGCCATGAAGGAGGTTGCTGGAGTTTACAAGATGTTGCCACCATTGTTCAAGACAGTTCATGAACAAACTGGAATGCTGCCACCGGCTTGGATGGGCGCTTTGCCAAATTCTGGTTCTAACAATTGAATTCGAGAGTGTCACTATCTGAACTAGCCATTTTGTGTATATCATGTCTTTTATGAGACTAAAATAAGTGTGGACAATATCATTCAATCAAAGAGATGACACACAATGTGATTAGTTGAGATGGTACCACGTATAATATTGTATTCATATAATTAATTAATGTTGCTTTCATATGGGTATACATTAGCCAAATTTGAATTGCCATTGTAGTGCAGCCAAAATTGTACCAGCTAGGCTCGTGTCATGCTGCTCTTCACATTTGAGGATTTGGTTGGCATAATGTGGAATCCAATGGAGTCATGCCAATATGAGAAAGTGACCTCAACATGTTTCCTTTGTCCTCCAAGTCCTAATATAGTATCAATGGAAATTGAATTCTTGCCCATGTTCGCGCCTTAAAAACTGTGTGAGCGGGATTTATAGTAAATATTTTATATGAAACTGATGAAAGTCTACAAGTCTTGCTAATATGAAAATGATCTCTATTTGGATAGTGAAGTTCAAGTCGTCGTCATCAGGAGCTATATCTTACTTTTATCATGCAGCTCCGGAAAATGAAGTGCTTTTGCTAGTGAGTTTCGTAGCTTTTTTTTTAAAAAAATTTCTTTTTTTGATCTTCTTGCGTACAAGAAATATTGGGAAATGAAAAATCGAAGCTTTTGCTATGTTTTTTTTTTCCTTTTCTTTTCCTCCTTCTTCTTCTTCTTGTGTACAAAAAATATTGAGAAATAAAAAATCGAACACAATAATCTTGAGTGCAGGGATAAATCGTCTTAAGCGCTTTATATAATGTACAAAGCATGTTTTGATTACAAGAGAGTGAGACTACTTTACCAATTGTTTGGGCCTAAACTTGACGCACTCAGCCCACCAACAAATAAATCAGGCCAAGGCTATACACTCGACCCAAACATTGGAGGCCCAGAAACTATCAAAACCGCGAATGACTTGGGCCTCGAAGGAACCCAAATTAGGCTTGAACCAAAATTGGGCTTGACAAGTTTTTAATTAAAAGAAAAAGAAGCCCAAAGCAGAAACAGACCCACGTGACCCTCTAATTTGGAAAAGTCAACAATTTCAACTGAAATTAATAAGGAATGAATAGGGGCAGATATAAAGAACATCTCTGAAAAACTCTGCTTCCAGGAGATCAAAATCTGTTTTGTTTATTCAGAGATATTTTTTCTGCTCCAAAGAAGGCACTATTTTCAAGGGATACGCAGACTATGATTTATGAAAAGGAGATAAGTGGGAAACAGGGAGTTGTTCAAAACTGAAAACTTACCATCACAGTTTTGAGATTCTTACAGGAGCAATTAAACTGGAAGAAGGGTATGGTGCCCCATCAAAATACAGGGAAATGATCGCAGACTATTGAGTGTTTATTTGCCAGGATTGATAAAACCCCCTTTTCTTTGCATTTAAAATTGAAAGATCTTTTGAGAATTTTTGCCGCCCATTATTAAAAGAATTAAAACCCCCATTCCAAAAGCATCTCTTATAAATATAAGAGAGGGTGAACAGAGCAAAGGACAATCAATCAGACAACCAAAAAATCAACCGAAGACAAAATCTCAAAATGATCATTTGATCTCAAGAGCCTTCAAACAGCCATCAATCGAGACACCCAACTTCAGTCCAAACTTAGAGAAATAAATCATTCAAAACGAGATTTCTCTCGTTACAAATTTGGTTTAGCATAAGTCAAAGCAAGCAGAGTTCAAGTTTCTACGAATATGAAAACCTCAACAAATTTATGAAGAGCCCTGATTAAGCAGGATAGATACCACAGTGCAGCTCCAGCTCAGTAGTCAGTTCCAGCCACTTCTGCCTCTTCCAGACTGAAGAAGTCCCAATTCTGCCCAATCAAAAGCTTTCCAGGGTTTGAAATAAATTAAAGCTCTGCCAAACTCGAACGTTGGCATCGATTTGCAGCTGAAACAGGCCAGTTGAAGTTGTCGATAGTCCAGTCCAGCACAGACATACCCAATCCAGCCCGAATTAGAAGCATCTGCCCAGGCAGAAATGGAAGTCCAGTCTTCTTGTTCTCTTTTTGGAGTCAAATTTTCCCTTTTGAGTCTTGTAAAAGAGAATTCTGTCTAAAAATAGCCCATTTTCTCATTATCTATTCTAGCCAGAACTATCAGTTTTATACTGTGAAAAATTGTGAAGTCCTCACCAGACTGAGGCAAGAAAAGAACTTACTTGGGAGATATTCCTCACCCAAATTCACAATCACTTGTTTAGAAGTCAGTAACTTGGGGTGCAAGTTATCTATTTTTAGAAAGTCTGCTAGGATTTTTATTGCTAGCAGTGGCACGCTCGCACATTAAAGAAAGTTGACTTGTTGACTAGTTAATGGTTCTCAAGCCAATGGGAAACTTTACCCTACCATCACAGGAACAAAAGCAAAACGGGTGAACACCAATAAATACGTGATGGTACAATCTGTCCTTTGAGCTTCATGTCTATATTTTATAAATACAAATATAAAGACAAATTGCAGTGGGGGCAAGTGATCCCACATGGGCCTGATAACAAAGAGATTTGGGTGAAGAACTTGTCATAAAATGGAATGTTGAACAACTTGTAGCCATAAATAAATTTGTGGAGTGAAACTATCACACTTGAATGTCTTGGGGTGTCGCTCTATGTATGGACTATGGAGTGTGATAGTTCCATTCCACAAATTTATGTATGGCTACAAGTTGTTCAACATTCCATTTTTGACAAGTTCTTCACCCAAATCTCTGTCATCATGCCTATGTGGGGTCACTTATTTGTCTTTATATTTGTATTTATAAAATAACATAATTACTTATTATAACACAATGTTGTTAAAATATATATAATTGTTTATTTATTTATTTTTCATTGACAATATGAATCAAGGAGATTCACATAACATGTACTCAAATGACAAACATATAGTCTACTACAAACAACTATATTTAAACAATAAAAGATTTATTATGAACTATCCAAAGGAAACTTGAAATTGTTAAACAAGTATATTTAAACATAATACGGCAGTTAGTGTATCAATTATTATATATGAATTTTTTATATTCTTCATTACTAGTACTAACATTGCTTGTGTATTGGCTCCTCCTTGTTTATGTATAAATAAGTATCCTAAAAGCTTGACCTTAAAGTAGCAAGAAGAACCAAGTAAAAAAGAACAGCCATCACCATGTATTTTTGTAAATTTTGTTTCTTTTCGGAAATTTGATAATGGGTTTCCCAAAATATTCATATCCAATGCTCATGGCAATTGAGGACACCATGCAACCTTTCTGCCCTCGTTTAGTTCCCCATCAATGATTTTTAAGCAGTTCTCTGTGATCTATGCATTGCTCATATTGTCATCTCCTCATTCACGCCCGTCCTTCCCTTTTTTCCCATTATGATTTTTGATATCTGCATGTGTATTTATTCTAAAGCTGTATATTGCATCTCTCTAGTTGTAGAATTCATCTATAAGCAAATCCGATTTAAGTAGTTCATTTGTTTTCATTTATTTAAAACTTGAAAAAAAACTTCTTATCTGATTGTTGGTTGCTCATTGTTTTGAAGTTACATGTATCAAGGACTATACACAACACTTAGTTTTTTAATCTATTACATAAAGATTTTTTTTAGATGTCACATCCCAGGTGCTTGATTTAGGAAAAATTAAGGCTCATTTGATATTTAATTTCCCGCATAATGGATGTTGGTGCTTGTTAATATTTTTCATTGCCTTCTTGCTTCGTTCTGTTTGTTGATGGATGATATATCCAAAAGCAGGCAGCATTAAAGTATTCTAGCCATTTGTGTGATATATGCGAGATGAGTTCGAATCAAGGTAATGATTTATGACTCTTCTGATGCAATGCATTGAAATGTTAAGGAAAAGCCTAGGTAGTGTTTGAGGAAAAGTCTAAAAGAAAAAAAATAATTGAAATGTTAAGGGTCAGAGAGGTAGTTTGCGAAAGCTGGATGTGATTTGAGTTAATGCCTGAACATATTTTTCTTTTTTCTTTTTTTTTTTAGAGTTGGTTTCAGATGTATCTTAATCATTGTTCATTTATGAAAAATTGGGCATGGTTTGCTGACTCCCTTTTTCCTAAAAATTTCTGGTGGTGCATAGATCTTTTTGCTAAGGTTAGGTTGATGATCTAGTGGTGACAGATTTTCTGGTGTAGCTTGGAACAATTCAGACTTTTGGGTGAGCGATAGTTGTTTTTGTAAAGTTGGGTCAACACTAGTTGTAGTGTATGTTGTGGTTGGCTTATCTACTGGTTTTTATTTTGTTGAAGTGTATAGAAATCTTTCAGTGAAGGGGTACGCAGAAATGGTTGGATTCTTCTTATTACTTGCATATTTATTATATTGGTTTTTGAATTTCATTTTAGATATGTCCAAGTTTCTTTTAAACATAGTTTCTTGAAAATCCAATCTAAGTTGTATGAAATATTTGGTGAAATATCAAGCCAACTTAAATTTTAGATTTCTGCAACATATGAAACTATTATTAATAGTTTGAAACACTTTTTGAACTTGGAATTTAATAAAAAGAATTACACCAATTAGTTCCACATGTCTTCTTTTGAGCTGATGTTGTGTTGGATTTCCTGATTGCTTCTATTTTTGTATCAATTGTTTGGTTTTGAAGCATGTTGTAAATTTAAGTTCTATTATTTCTTGGTTTTGTTCAGCCTCAATGTTTATTTCAGAACTAGCATCAAGGTTTCAAAATTTTGTTTTCTGCTGTTTGTATGCTCTTTTAATTTCCTTGATCTTACACTTGAGTTTTGGGGTGTGACAATGGTTACTTATGAGTTAGTTAGATTTGGGTCTATCGTAGGTGGAAATGATTTATTAATTTTGATTTATGTGAGTACTTTTTCCTTTCAGGTTTGTTTGATATTGGGGGTCTTGTTTATTCATTGGTGAAAAGATGAGGGGAGCTGTGATGGTGGCCATTGCTGCTACAATTGGTAGCATTCTACAAGGATGGGATAATTCTACAATCACAGGTACTTGTAAATGCATAAGTTGTATTGTTTCTGCATTGCTCTTGTATTCAATTTTTGTAAATTTTGTTTCTTTTCGGAAATTTGATAATGGGTTTCCCAAAATATTCATATCCAATGCTCATGGCAATTGAGGACACCATGCAACCTTTCTGCCCTCGTTTAGTTCCCCATCAATGATTTTTAAGCAGTTCTCTGTGATCTATGCATTGCTCATATTGTCATCTCCTCATTCACGCCCGTCCTTCCCTTTTTTCCCATTATGATTTTTGATATCTGCATGTGTATTTATTCTAAAGCTGTATATTGCATCTCTCTAGTTGTAGAATTCATCTATAAGCAAATCCGATTTAAGTAGTTCATTTGTTTTCATTTATTTAAAACTTGAAAAAAAACTTCTTATCTGATTGTTGGTTGCTCATTGTTTTGAAGTTACATGTATCAAGGACTATACACAACACTTAGTTTTTTAATCTATTACATAAAGATTTTTTTTAGATGTCACATCCCAGGTGCTTGATTTAGGAAAAATTAAGGCTCATTTGATATTTAATTTCCCGCATAATGGATGTTGGTGCTTGTTAATATTTTTCATTGCCTTCTTGCTTCGTTCTGTTTGTTGATGGATGATATATCCAAAAGCAGGCAGCATTAAAGTATTCTAGCCATTTGTGTGATATATGCGAGATGAGTTCGAATCAAGGTAATGATTTATGACTCTTCTGATGCAATGCATTGAAATGTTAAGGAAAAGCCTAGGTAGTGTTTGAGGAAAAGTCTAAAAGAAAAAAAATAATTGAAATGTTAAGGGTCAGAGAGGTAGTTTGCGAAAGCTGGATGTGATTTGAGTTAATGCCTGAACATATTTTTCTTTTTTCTTTTTTTTTTTAGAGTTGGTTTCAGATGTATCTTAATCATTGTTCATTTATGAAAAATTGGGCATGGTTTGCTGACTCCCTTTTTCCTAAAAATTTCTGGTGGTGCATAGATCTTTTTGCTAAGGTTAGGTTGATGATCTAGTGGTGACAGATTTTCTGGTGTAGCTTGGAACAATTCAGACTTTTGGGTGAGCGATAGTTGTTTTTGTAAAGTTGGGTCAACACTAGTTGTAGTGTATGTTGTGGTTGGCTTATCTACTGGTTTTTATTTTGTTGAAGTGTATAGAAATCTTTCAGTGAAGGGGTACGCAGAAATGGTTGGATTCTTCTTATTACTTGCATATTTATTATATTGGTTTTTGAATTTCATTTTAGATATGTCCAAGTTTCTTTTAAACATAGTTTCTTGAAAATCCAATCTAAGTTGTATGAAATATTTGGTGAAATATCAAGCCAACTTAAATTTTAGATTTCTGCAACATATGAAACTATTATTAATAGTTTGAAACACTTTTTGAACTTGGAATTTAATAAAAAGAATTACACCAATTAGTTCCACATGTCTTCTTTTGAGCTGATGTTGTGTTGGATTTCCTGATTGCTTCTATTTTTGTATCAATTGTTTGGTTTTGAAGCATGTTGTAAATTTAAGTTCTATTATTTCTTGGTTTTGTTCAGCCTCAATGTTTATTTCAGAACTAGCATCAAGGTTTCAAAATTTTGTTTTCTGCTGTTTGTATGCTCTTTTAATTTCCTTGATCTTACACTTGAGTTTTGGGGTGTGACAATGGTTACTTATGAGTTAGTTAGATTTGGGTCTATCGTAGGTGGAAATGATTTATTAATTTTGATTTATGTGAGTACTTTTTCCTTTCAGGTTTGTTTGATATTGGGGGTCTTGTTTATTCATTGGTGAAAAGATGAGGGGAGCTGTGATGGTGGCCATTGCTGCTACAATTGGTAGCATTCTACAAGGATGGGATAATGCTACAATCACAGGTACTTATCAGCTGCCAAATTATATATCAGTTTGTTCTAAAGTTTAAAGTTAGAGATGTTTGAACTAAAATTTCAAGCGGCCTCCATTTTCTACTGATATAAGCATTTTGGGCAGGCTGATTTTAGTAAACGAATTGAAGAAACATAGAAGATTTGGAGCTGGGGTGTCATGGGTTGATGTGCTTGGGATGGGATAGTAACTTAGCAAAGAGGGGTATGAAATGAAGAGAGGTACAGACCATGCGAGGAGCACTTGAGGAGCAAACGGTGCAAAATGAAGAATAGAGGAAGAAAAATGAGCAACCTGAAATGGAGATGCTGAGACTTGGTGAGGAGCAAATATACTGGACTATTTCATCCAAAATTCTTTTATTTATTTATTATTATTATAAATTATTAAATAGAAATCAATATTGAACGTGCACTAATTTCAAATTAGTGCACTTTTTTTAAAAAACTAATATTTGTGAATGGGGACTGATGGCTTTAACTGTATTATATAAATAATTTTATTAATGAGTTAATGATACATTGAGGACTGATACCCAACGTGAATAGTACAAGATGGCTCACTGATGTGATTGATGCGTCCCTATTTTAAAAGAAACCATTCCAATATCAGTAGGCAAACTTGAAGCCATTCAACATGGCTTGGCTTAATTGAATGGCTTGTATCTTAAAAATGTATTTCTTTAAGGGAAAATAGGGAAGGACTGACTCACTAAATGGTGCCCTATAACCAATAGCAACCCCAAACTAGGACACTGATACAACAATGGTGGCTGCATAGTCTCTATTGCTAGTGGAGACAAATAATTGTCTCAAAAATCAACTTAGGGGACAAATCATAATCAGTAGGTAGTGTGAGTTTTTTTAGTAGTGAGTTTTTTTAGTAGTGGTAGTAGCAAGCCCTTCGGAGTATTTAGTGATCAGCGGGATCGGGATCACCGACATAAAGCTTGCGAAGAAGGCATGGATCTTCCCGGGCCAGTCCTACATCATCTTCGACATGTCCCCCGTCAACTACACTTTTGAAGTCCAAGCCATGAGCTCCGAGAAGCTCCCCTTCATGCTTCCCGCCGTCTTCACCATTGGCCCCCGCATCGACGACACCCCCAGCCTCCAGAAGTACGCGAAGCTCATTTCGCGTCACGACAAGCTCTCCAGCCACGTGAAGGAGCTCGTCCAGGGCATCATCGAGGGAGAGACGCGTGTCCTCGCTGCCTCGATGACCATGGAGGAGGTGTTTAAGGGGACAAAGGAGTTTAAGCAAGAGGTGTTTGAGAAGGTTCAGTTGGAATTGAATCAGTTCGGGCTTTTGATATATAACGCAAATGTCAAACAGTTGGTGGATGTTCCGGGACATGAGTATTTTAGTTACTTGGGGCAGAAGACACAGATGGAGGCGGCCAATCAGGCTAAAGTTGACGTGGCGGAGGCGAGGAAGAAAGGAGAGATAGGGTCCAAGGAGAGGGAGGGGCTGACGCTGCAGAACGCGGCGAAGATTGACGCTGAGACGAAGATCTATGCGACGAAGAGGGAAGGGGAGGGAAAGATGGCGGAGATAAAGGTGAAAGCAGAGGTGAAGGTGTATGAGAATGTGACGGAGGCTGAGGTGGCGGAGGCAAATGCTGAGCTGGCGAAGAAGAAGGCTGGGTGGGCAAAGGAGGCAGAGGTGGCGGAGGTGGAGGCCGCGAAGGCAGTGGCGTTGAGGGATGCGGAGCTGCAGACGCAGGTGGAGAGGATGAATGCCTTGACCAGGACGGAGAAGCTTAAGTCTGAGTTTTTGAGTAAGGCCAGCGTTGAGTATGAAACAAAGGTATGTACCTTGTTTTGCTTTAGTCTTTTTTGAAAACAAAAGAATATTGAATACACTTA
Source organism: Prunus avium (assembly GCF_002207925.1). The sequence continues at coordinate 329,805 of NW_018922239.1, read as the reverse complement.
TAATACAAATTAAGTTGGTAAAATATTCTGATGATGTTTACTAATCATATATGATGTTCACATAATAAGGGAATGCAAATATTGAATGCTTATATCAACTTGTGAATGTGATTGGCTAGCTTTTAGTTGGTACTTTTCTTCTTAATACTGGAAGAGATTCCGAGTTCAAATCTCATTTCTTTATTGATAAAAAAAAATTATAATCAATGTGATTCATAATCACATGCATGTAGGAGTGTGATCAAAAGCTATTTTTGGTTAATGAATTATTGTTCATAAACAAGGTACAAGAGGCAAATTGGGACTTATACAACAAGCAAAAGGCCGCCGAAGCAACTCTTTACCAGAGGGAGAAAGAGGCTAAGGCACAGAAGGCAGTTGCAGAGGCAGAATTCTATGCTCGTCAACAAGTTGCAGATGGAGAATTTTATGCAAAGAAAAAAGAGGCTGAGGGTCTCATAGCCCTTGGACAAGCCCAAGGTGCATATCTACGCAGTCTTTTGGACGCAGTTGGAGGCAACTATGCAGCCATGAGGGACTTCATGATGATCAACAGCGGCATGTTTCAAGAAATTGCTAAAATTAATGCCGAAGCCGTACGTGGACTTCAACCCAAGATCAGCATTTGGACTAATGGGGGTGGAGAGGGCGGCGATGGCAGCAGCAATGGGGCCATGAAGGAGGTTGCTGGAGTTTACAAGATGTTGCCACCATTGTTCAAGACAGTTCATGAACAAACTGGAATGCTGCCACCGGCTTGGATGGGCACTTTGCCAAATTCTGGTTCTAACAATTGAATTCGAGAGTGTCACTATCTCAACTAGCCATTTTGTGTATATCGTGTCTTTTAGTAAATGTGAGACTAAAATAAGTATGGACAATATATCATTCTATCAAAGAGATGACACACAATGTGGTCAGTTGAGATGGTACCGCGTATAATATTGTATTCATATAATTATTAATTAATGTTGCTTTCATATGTTAGCCAAATTTGAATTACCATTGTAGTGCAGCCAAAATTGTACCAGCTAGGCTCGTGTCATCGCAAACTATATGCCAAAATTGCTAATTGGGATTGATCGAAAGAGCCAAATTTCTATGCTCGTCAACAAGTTGCAGATGGAGAATTTTATGCAAAGAAAAAAGAGGCTCAGGGTCTAATCATGGCCCTTGGACAAGCCCAAGGTGCATATCCACCATTCTTCATCTCTCTTTTCCAACATGTATTTTCTCTTTGATTCTCTTTAATTTTAAGTTGTTTTCGTTTTCTACTACTTGCATCCTCCTGGCAATTTCCGTGGTTTCTTGTTGGAAGAAACTGATGAAAGTCGAGAAGTCTTGCTAATATATGAAAAGGATCTCTATATGTGGATTGTAAATTCGTGATAATGAGGAGCTCTTACTTTTATTCATTAGTCTCTTGAGTACGTTATCAAGCAGCTCCGGAAAATGAAGTGCATTTGCTAGTGATTTGTGAAAGGTACATATTTGAAGCTTTTGAGCTGCAAGTGGTAGCTAAGCACGAAGCTCCTTTTTTTTTTTTTTGGCTTCCTTCATATAAAAGCAATAATGAAGAGGGAAGAATAAAAAAGCGAATGGGTAAGCCCATGCCCCTGTCATTTTTCTTCACTTAAAAATTTACGAGTATTTTTAGGTTGAGAGACAAAACTACATCGGACAGCTTTCCTAGGCCGTACATATCATGCGGTATCAAATCCCAATTGTTGGCCGTATATAAATGAAGAAATAATTCATCATACTATGCCAAATTTGCTAATTGGATTGATTGATCGGTACAGCCAGATTTGTATGGCTTACTTGTGATATAAGAAACCCACCAATCAACCCTCGTTGACATTTCAGGCAAACATTAATATATATAATATATTAGTAAATTGAGCTTAGACCCATAAAATTCATTTGTAATCACCTACAACCCTTTCTTTTATTTTTCTATTTAAAATACCCAATTTTTTCAAGTAAAACCGGCTAACTAGGATCCAAATAAGCAAGTTACCTAATCTAGCTTAAAATCTGATTTATTTAGCTTAAAATTTGATTTATTCTATTTTTCGGATTCCAAAACTACCCGTATTTACAAGTTAACGTGTTATGTGGAGGTGTAACTAATGACACACGTTGAATTTGGAAAGATCTTCAAATGGTTGTAATGGATGTATGAATTAATTTAGAAACTTATTTGAAATTAAATATTCAACTCAACATTAACATATTAGTAACGTTTTGGTTTATTTTATGACCAAAAAAAAAAACGTTTTGGTTTTCATAAGTTTTTGTTGTTGTTTTCCTTTTATGAATTATACAACTAGTAATCTATTTTATTATAGTTTTATGAATAATAGTGTACATTCTAATTATGTTGAAAAATATTTTGATAATCTATTTATTGTTTGTTTTATGAAAAACATTTTTTTTAAATGAACCTATTTTTTCTCTAAATAATGTACCTATTTTTTTTCTCTAAATTATGCACCCTTTTTTCTCTGAATAAAGTACCTATTATTTGTTTTATGAAAAA
>NW_018922239.1:268209-326504 GCF_002207925.1 Prunus avium | reverse complement strand
TATATATATATATATATATATATATATTATTTATTTATTTATAGGTACATTATTGGATATGTAATTTACATATATTTTTTTTCAATTTGCAATTTTAGGAGGCGGTATGTGAGAGGGAATGACAACCAAAAGAAATGGGGTGATTGATATGCTATTAAAAGGGAGTGTTAATTACAATTATGACAGTTAATGAAATGCTTGAAATAAATTATAAATAAAATATGAAGTTTGGTGGTAACGATGTAAAAATATAAAAATACTATGACCTATTATATCCTACTAGTCATTTAAATTTGAAATTGAGTTTTACACATAGATTTATAGAGTGATGGGTATATATCTAGGAAATAGAAAATGTAGGAATCTATATTGGACAAATATATAATATTTCCTTTTATAACAAAAAACAATTGAATGGGAGTATCACAAGCTTGCGTGCATCTCTCGAAAACAAGGAACAAGGGCAAGTACCATGCAATTTCCATCGTTATTTTTGTCATTGACAATATCAAGCATATTTGTATAACATGTACGTAAGGGCCAAACAATCATGTTTCGTGGCGGACATTATGCCACTCTCAGTGTGTGTATGTATATATACATACATACATACATACATGTAAACTGGTCTTCAATATATCAGAAAACAAGTACCAAACAAGAAGCAAGCATGTATAGAGTAGCAAGCCCTTCAGAATATCTGGTGATCACCGGGGCCGGGATCGACGACATAAAGCTCGCAAAGAAGGGATGGATCCTCCCTGGACAATCTTACATCATCTTCGACATGTCCCCCGTCAACTATACCTTCGAAGTCCAAGCCATGAGCATCGAGAAGCTCCCCTTCATGCTCCCCGCCGTCTTCACTATCGGCCCCCGCATCGACGACATGCCCAGCCTCCACAAGTACGCCAAGCTCATTTCTCTCCACGACAAGCTCTCCAGCCACGTGAAGGAGCTCGTCCAGGGCATCATCGAGGGCGAGACGCGTGTCCTCTCTGCCTCAATGACCATGGAGGAGGTGTTTAAAGGGACCAAAGAGTTTAAGCAAGAGGTGTTTGAGAAGGTTCAGTTGGAATTGAATCAGTTCGGGCTTTTGATATATAACGCAAACGTCAAACAGTTGGTGGATGTTCCTGGACATGAGTATTTTAGTTACTTGGGGCAGAAGACACAGATGGAGGCGGCCAATCAGGCTAAAGTTGATGTGGCGGAGGCGAGGAAGAAAGGAAAGATAGGGTCCAAGGAGAGGGAGGGGTTGACGCTGCAGAATGCCGCGAAGATTGATGCAGAAACAAAAATATATGCCACGAAGAGGGCCGGGGAGGGGATGATGGCGGAGATAAAGGTGAAAGCAGAGGTGAAGGTGTATGAGAATGTGAGGGAGGCTGAGGTGGCCAAGGCGAATGCTGAGCTGGCAAAGAAGAAGGCCGGGTGGGGGAAGGAGGCGCATGTGGCGGAGGTAGAGGCCATGAAGGCGGTGGCGTTGAGGGATGCGGAGCTGCAGACGGAGGTGGAGAGGATGAATGCCTTGACTAGGACGGAGAAGCTTAAGGCTGAGTTTTTGAGTAAGGCCAGCGTTGAGTATGAGACAAAGGTATGTACGTGACTATAACGTGGGTAGCTTGTTCTTTTTGTGTTTTGTTTTGTTTGTAAAAAAAGATGTTACTCATGATGTTTACTAATCATATTATGTGGTATCTGACCAATTAGCTCTTAGTTTGGAGAAATTTTTGTATGTTTGAGGTACACTATGTGTTTGGTGTACCATCTAATACACATACGACAAGTAGATATACGGACATGTTTTATTTTTATGTCCTATATGTATGTTATAAAATATTTCCACATGTTCCATGTGTATTGGATGGTGTACCTGTAAAAATTACTTCTTAATTTATACTTTTCTTTCAAAAGTGCTAGTAGATTCTATATTTAAATATATAGTAAATTTGACTCTTCCCCTTCAAATTAATATTTTCTAATCTACAACCCATCGTTTTATTTTTCTATAAATAGAACCCAATTTTATAAAAAAAAACCCGATGACTAGGATCCAACTCATCAAGTTTCCGAATCAAGTTTAATGTGCTAAATGTTATATTTTTAAAATTCCTATAATACCCTTGATTACATTTTTAATGTGATTTGTTTAAGAAATTAGCTGCAATTCAATGCCTATTAATTGTGCTTCAGTTTTGTATAGATTCCAAGGATTTAATGGGTCAGTTTTTTCCTTATTTAAAAAAAAGTAATTAAAGCTTGGTGTAATTACTGCCGTATGGTTTGAATATACTCGTTGTTCCTATAAAAAAAACTAAGAATATACTCGTTTTTAAAAAAAAATTTGACCACTTGATCATTTCGTATTTTAATTTTCAAATTGATAGCTTATTTATTTCCTTTTATTTATACAAATTTCCAAATTTAATAATTGTTATGGTTTGAAATTAATTTGTTCAAAGGGAAATAACATGTTGCTCTCTATTTGACCCCTATGTGTTTAGGTACATGAATTTACCTACATTTTTTCTTAGCAACCTATGCCTCTACATTTACCTATACGCATTTATAGGTATATTGTAAAATAATTTACCTATGAGTAAATAATGTACCTATATTTTCTATAGGTAAATATGGGTAAATAATGTACCTATTGGATAAAATATTAATTACAATTATGGCAGTTAATGAAATGCTTAAAATAAATTATAAATAAAATATGAAGTCTTGTGGCAACAATATAAAATCATAGGAATACTATGACCTCTTATATCCTACTAGTCATTTAAGTTTGAAATTGGGTTTTACACATAGATTTATAAAGTGATGGGTATATGTCTAGGAAATAGAAAATGTAGGTACCTATATTGAACAAGCCCTTAAATATATCATCATTTTCTTATGGAAAATGGTAGATTTACCACATTTTTATACCACATTCTGTATCACCTCTCTAATAGAGGTGGGCCCCATTGTATTGGTGGACTCCACCTCTATTTGAGAGGTGGTACACAGTGGTATAAAAATGTGGTAAGCCTAACATTACCCTTTTTTTATTGATAAAAAAAACTTTCATCAGTGTGAATCATAATCATTATCTATACTAACGACAATATTGTATAGCATATCCATGATTATAATCTTTGTATATTCTTTAGTATATACTCTTGAATATTTTAGTATGTATATATAAAATCTTTGTTCTCTCAATCTAGGTATACTTAAGTTTTACTAAAAAAAATATGATCAATATATATGATGCTCTGGTACATATTATAAGTTAGAAAACAAGCTTTATATTTTGTTTGGGAGGTTCCCAAAACATGAAATTTTAGATGAGTTGCTTTCTAGCTCGTTCTTGTATAAAGGTTAAGGATAATTGTTTATCAAGGCAGTTCATGATATCAATGCTTTATCTAACACTAGTGTTCATAAACAAAGGTACAAGAAGCAAATTGGGAGTTATACAACAAACAAAAGGCCGCGGAAGCAATTCTTTACCTAAGGGAGAAAGAGGCTGAGGCACAGAAGGCAATTGCAGAGGCAGAATTGTATGCTTGTCAACAAGTTGCAGATGGAGAATTTTATGCCAAGAAAAAAGAGGCTGAGGGCCTCATGGCTCTTGGACAAGCCCAAGGTGCCTATCTACGCAATCTTTGGGACGCAGCTGGAGGCAACTATGCAGCCATGAGGGATTTCATGATGATCAACGGCAGCATATTTCAAGAAATTGCTAAGATTAATGCCGATGCCGTGTGTGGACTTCAACCCAAAATCAGCATTTGGACTAATGGAGGCGGAGAGGGCGGCAGAAATGGGGCCATGAAGGACGTTGCTGGAGTTTACAAGATGTTGCCACCATTGTTCAAGACAGTTCATGAACAAACTGGAATGCTGCCACCGGCATGTATGGGCACTTTGCCAAATTCTGGTTCTAACAACTAGTACTCTCAATTGAGTTCGAGAGTGTCACTATTTGAACTAGCCATTTTGTGTATCATGTCTTTAAGTACATGTGAGACTAACAGAAGTGTGAACAATGTCTTTCTATTAAAGAGATGACACAATATGGTCAGTTGAGATGGTACAGCGGATTGTGAGATTATTATATTATCATAATTAATGTTGCCTTTGTATGGGTATATATGTATAGCCAAATTTAAATTGCCATTGTAGTGCAGCCAAAATTGTACCAGACCAGCTAGGCTGGTGTCATGCTGCTCTTCACATTTGAGGATTTGGTTGGCATAATGTGGAATCTAATTGGAGTCATGTCAATAAGAGACAGCAGTGACCTCAACATGTTGAATTCTTGCCAATTTTTGTACCTTAAAACTGTATATGAGCGGGATAAGTAGTAAATATTTCTTTTTAGTTGGTACATATTTGTCACGCCCCGGACCCGGGGGTAGGCGGAAACCCCGCGCCCGGTGTGTGAGAAAAAAAAATAAAAATAAAAATAAAAATAAATAAAAAGGAAGCCGAAACAGAAAATAAACTTTTCTTATAAAAATAGCTCCCAAAAATCTTACAACTTTACAATAAATAAATAAAGCTCTATCACTCTCATCTAATTTAGCTTGAACTGGTTTAGTCCTTGTCTTGCCCACTAATTCATCTGAAAAATTAAACATGGTGAGGGATGAGCAACCACCGCTCAGTAGGGACATGAGACCTTACCACAGGAAATTGATATAAATAAATTAAGTGACATGCAATCACACAACAAAATATCATATTAATAATATTAATGCATGAATGAATGCTCTTCATCTAATCCCGTTAATTCATATAACTGGACAAGCAGACCTGCACGTCCCATACCATGCTTATACCACTTGGTCCCGAATGCCCATTTATATGAACACCCATTTCAACCGTCCCATAATTTCCCCTTTTGTTAGTCATCTTGTCTAACTCCCTTTCGCCAGTCCCGAATCACCCAATAAAAACCATGTGCACTGTGGGATCCCTGAGACCTGGTACCTGCCAAGAGTTAGACTCAACTACACAAAAGATCTTTCCCATTACCCTCTTTTCCATACTTTCTTTATCAACCCAAGAATTCTAGCCATCACCGATAACATGATATAATTATGCATTTCAAATAATAATAGCATGCATAATATAGTGCTCACGAAATTTAATTAGATCAATCCCCGTAAAGGCACCCCAAGAAATCCCTACCTCGATTCCAAGGCATTGCTCCAAGTTAAGAAAATACAAGCTACGTTCTATATCTCCCGCAAGAAATTCATCACCTCTCTCTCTCTCTCTCTCTCTCTCTCTCTCTCTCTCTCTCTCCATTTTCTATGCACAAAGTGTCCTATATATATATATATATATATATATATTATATATAGGAATATGTCGGCAGTGACTTCCTTCTTAACAATTAATAGATAAGAACATACTAAGACTTACCATTCAAGTTATATTCTAGCTATGTTTACTAAGCATTGTTTTTCTTTGACACGTACAACACTACCATGACTAAGCATATCAATATATATATACAGTGTAGGTTATTTATGTAATACACACACACACACACATATATATATATATATATATATAAAATAGAATAAGATATTTATCTTAATAGAATAATATATGTAATAAAATAAGATATAAATATTTATTTCTTCAAATTATTAATATATATACTTTTAAAAATACGGTCTTCACAATATTTATGTGCACGTTTCAGGTTATTTGAGTTTGTGAAATGACTGCTTGAGGGCCTGTTTGGGAACCTTTTTGTTTTCCATTTTTTGAATTTTTTAAATTTATTTTTTATTTAGTTTTTGCTTTTTTCAGGTTAGAGATAGAGAGGAGATATATGAATAAAGGTACAGATGAAGGAGGAAGGGTTGGTGTGAGGGAGGTGGAATCAATTGTGCATGCATCAAATGCTGTACTTCAAATGAAAACTATTAAAACTAAGTGCCCGTTTGATAACTTTCAATTTTAGTTTTTAGTTTTTAATTTTTGTGCTAGAGTATAGAGAAAAAGGAGGGAGAATGGAAGTGAGATTGAGGGAAGATGAGAGCGGAGGATGGGAGGGAGAAGTAACAAAAGTGAAAAGCAAAACCAAAAATTGAAATCTATTTAAAATTGTTTTCACTTTTGTTACTCCTCCTTCCCATCCTCCCCTCTCATCCTCTCTCTCAATCTCATCCTCACTCCTATTCTCACCCTCATTTTCCTCATATTCTAGCACAAAAAATACGAAAACTAAAAACTAAAATTGAAATGGTTATCAAACGGCCCTAAACATATGTTCTAGCTTTTGTTTCATTCATACTCCTTTTCTCCCCCATCTCTCTTTTCTTCCGTGCATTTTCTCTCTAATTCTAAAAGAAAAAAACATGCTACTTCAAAAGACGAAAAATGTTGGCAAACCTTTATACCTTCCTGCTGGCAATTTCCGTCTTCTTGGAAGAAACTGATGTGAATGTCAACAAGTCTTGCTAGCTAATATGAAAAGGATTGAGTGCAAGCAATCTGTCCTTGTGAACTTCATGTCTATATTTTCTAGAAAATATTTACAACTAGTTTGAGTTGGGAGACAAAACTGTTGCCCAGCTTTCCTAGGCCGTATATATATATATGAAATATTTCATCGGAAACAATGCCAAATTTGCTAATTGCAATTGATCGAAAGAGTCCGATTTGCAGTCTCAGATTTGTCTGGACACCCGAATTAATGTACATAATTAACAAGTCGTATGATACTCAAACGCATTTCAAGCCGACAAAGAAAGAAAAAACTATAATATCCCCTTCGATAGCGGATAACAAGGAACAAGGGAAAGCAACACGCACCATGCAATTTCCATCGAAGAGCAATCCAATTTTCTCATTGACAATATCAAGAGATTTGTGAAACATGTACGAAAGGGCCAAAGAGAAAGTTTGTTCCAAACAATTATGTTGCGTGGAGGACACGCCACTAAGTGTATATAGTTATAAACTGGTTTTCAATATCACAAAACAATTAGGGGGAACAAAAAGAAAGCAAGCAAACATGTATAAAGTAGCAAGCCCATCAGAATATCTGGTGATCACCGGCGTCGGGATTGAGGACATAAGGCTTGCAAAGAAGGGATGGATCCTCCCCGGACAATCCTACATCATCTTCGACATGTCTCCCGTCAATTACACCTTCGAAGTCCAAGCCATGAGCTCCGAGAAGCTCCCCTTCATGCTCCCCGCCGTCTTCACTATCGGCCCCCGCATCGACGACATGCCCAGCCTCCACAAGTACGCCAAGCTCATCTCACGCCACGACAAGCTCTCTACCCACGTCAAAGAGCTTGTCCAGGGTATCATAGAGGGGGAGACGCGTGTCCTCGCTGCCTCAATGACCATGGAGGAGGTGTTTAAGGGGACCAAAGAGTTTAAGCAAGAGGTGTTTGGGAAGGTTCAGTTGGAACTCAATCAATTTGGGCTTTTGATATATAACGCAAATGTCAAACAGTTGGTGGATGTCCCGGGGCATGAGTATTTTAGTTACTTGGGGCAGAAGACACAGATGGAGGCGGCCAACCAGGCTAAAGTTGACGTGGCGGAGGCGAGGAAGAAGGGGGAGATAGGGTCCAAGGAGAGGGAGGGGTTAACGCTGCAGAATGCCGCTAAGATTGATGCAGAAACAAAAATATATGCCACGAGGAGGGTCGGGGAGGGGAGGATGGCGGAGATAAAGGTGAAAGCGGAGGTGAAGGTGTATGAGAACGTGAGGGAGGCTGAGGTGGCGGAGGCAAATGCTGAGCTGGCGAAGAAGAAGGCTGGGTGGGCGATGGAGGCGCAGGTGGCGGAGGTGGAGGCCGCAAAGGCGGTGGCGTTGAGGGATGCGGAGCTGCAGAAGGAGGTGGAGAGGATGAATGCCTTGACTATCACGGAGAAGCTTAAAGCTGAGTTCTTGAGTAAGGCCAGTGTTGAGTATGAAACAAAGGTATAATTTGTTTTGTTTGTTTTTCTTTTCTTTTTAGGAAAAAGTATTGAATAATTATAATAAAAATAAATTAATATTGATATCATCTAACATGATCAGTGTTAATAAACAAAGGTACAAGAGGCAAATTGGGAGTTATACATCAAACAAAAAGCCGCGGAAGCTATTCTTTACCAAAGGGAGAAGGAGGCCGAGGCACAGAAGGCAATTGCTGAGGCAGAATTATATGCTCGTCAACAAGTTGCAGATGGAGAATTTTATGCAAAGAAAAAAGAGGCTGAGGGTCTGATGGCCCTTGGACAAGCCCAAGGTGCATATCTACGCACTCTTCTGGACGCCGTTGGCGGCAACTATGCAGCCATGAGGGACTTCATGATGATCAAAAGCGGCATGTTTCAAGAAATTGCTAAGATCAATGCTGAGGCCGTGCGTGGACTTCAACCCAAAATCAGCATTTGGAATAATGGAGGCGGAGAGAGCGGCGATGGCGGCCATGGGGCTATGAAGGAGGTGGCTGAGGTTTACAAGATGTTGCCACCATTGTTCAAGACAGTTCATGAACAAACTGGAATGCTACCACCGGCTTGGATGGGCACTTTGTCCGATTCTCATTCAACCAACTCGGCTCTTAATTGAGTTTGAGACAATTCTAGACACCAAACGTGGCCTTGCCTAAAACTTTGTTCTATGTACTTAGTTCTACTTTGACATGTATGAGTTTAGGGGCAAAACTGTTAGCCATAATGGAAGTTTTTGGGAACGAATTTACCTGCTGTCTGTGGAGTTGTGGAACAAAACTGTTGTTGGCTGTATAATAAGAAATTTATAATCAAGAAACAAAACATGCCTGTGTTGATTAAAAAATAATAATAATAAAATAACATGCCTGTGTTGGCCGTGCATAATAAAATTATAAGACCAAATCCCAATTGTTGGCTGTATGCAAATGAATTAATAAGAACTTACTCGCAAACATATGGCCATGTCCTGTACAATGTTACATTATATAGGAATGAACAAATCAAATGTCGTTGACAATTTCAAGCCGAAAAGAGAAAGGGGAAATAATCCCTTGAATTACTGAATCCAAAAACTCGCTACTAGAAAACCTCATTATAGGACTATGTACTGATATACACTTGTGGCCTATATTCATGTTAGTCAATCCGTGGCCCCCGGTTGGACACAAATCAAGTGATCTACTGCAATGGAAGTGGGTGTTGCTAGGTTAGGGTTTGTTTATATTTAATTTAATGTACTCTCTAGTTGGTTGTGGGGCCTTGGGCTTAGAACACTAGATGTGTTTAAGTACTCTCTAGTTGTTTGTGGGGCCTTACGTTTAGAATTGTTCCAAAATTCCAAACAAATAGTAGTACGATTTTGTATAAACGAGTTTGAGACTTAGGGATGAAATCCCAATTTGACATGATTATTAATTCGTAATTGAAATTAAAATAAGGAGTTGAATTCCTATTATGATACTCATGTGTTTACTTTACATGGAGGAATCAAAAATGCAAGTGGGACTCACACAAAATTAGGAATTCAACTTCTGATTTAGGAGGAATTTGATTCTTGGGTGCGAGGCGGTATTCTAATTCATGGAGAACTAACCCATTAGGAATCCATCTTTTTTACCCATTATATCCTCACATAATTTTTAAAATTCTTTGTCATCTACTTTAACCCAATAACAAGCGCATTTTAGTAATTAATTTGATTTCAATTCCAATTCATGACGATAATTTTTACGGCTTGAAACCTGATAGTCATGTCTCATGTCCATGGGACAAGAAACCTTCAAAACCTGGCAGTATCATTCTCCTGGTCCACGGGACCAAGCAGTTTCTTGGGAAAGTGCCATTGGATTAAATCCAACGGTGGATAGGAGTCTAAACAATAAACTCAGTTTATAGCTTTTAATGTCCATTTTTTTGGGGAAATAATTTTGAAAGCAAATTTTCAAAAAGAAAACTAAAGGACTTTAGCATCAGTAGTAGTACGCCTCCCAAGTTTATAGAATTTTTCTCCTTCAATTCTCTTATCGAAGGGTTTAGTCTCTTTCTTGTCTCTTCTTCAACCTTAACAATTTTTCTCCATTTACAACCCTTTACGACATGCATTTCTCTAATATGTATTTTGGGGTCCTTATTCCTGTTTGAAAATTGCTTTAATCAAGGTGGTTGGTGTGAGTGGTTCGGCACTCTCATTCCTTAAGAGAGGTCAGGGGTTCGATCCCTGCTCTCGTACGGAGTCACCACTTTGGCCAACACTTTACCCCTTACGGGCCGACCCGGTGTGAGTGGGGATTAGTCTAGGTTGTGATTAAGGCTTAAAGGTGCCACCCATAGTTGGGGCCTATCCAGGACCACCTCATGGTTCAGACCAAAAAAAAAAATTGCTTTAAATATTTTTTACCGAAAAATATTGACATTAAAAGCTATAAACTGAGTTTATTGTTTAGACTCCTATCCACCGTTGGATTTAATCCAATGACAGTTGCCCAAGAAACTCCTTGGTCCCCGTGGACGAAGAGAACGGTACTGCCAGGTTTTGAAGGTTTCCTGTCTCATCCCATGCACATGACATGATTATCAGGTTTTGATGATATAGGAATATCCATAAATCAAACACATTGTTGACAATTTCAAGCCGTAAAAAATGGAGGAGTAAAAGAAGTTGGATGTGACATGACCACCTTGTAATATGTCGACGTGGTATTACAAGTCTCCCATTATTAATATCCAAATTCTTATCCTAAACTATATACGAGTATTCTTTTTTCATCTCTCTCATAGCTTATTTTTTTGTTCAACATCTCTCTCATATCAAAACCCTAATATCTACTGCCGTCTACAAACAAGAGAAACACAGAAGAACCAACCATGTGGTACAGAGTTGCGAAAGCTTCAGAGTATCTAGTGATCACCGGGGCAGGGATCGACGACATAAAGCTTGCAAAGAAGGCATGGATCCTCCCCGGACAATCCTACACCGTCTTCGACTTGTCCCCAGTCAACTACACCTTCGAAGTCCAAGCCATGAGCTCCGAGAAGCTCCCCTTCGTCCTCCCCGCCGTCTTCACCATTGGCCCCCGCGAGGACGACATGCCCGGCCTCCATAAATACGCCAAGCTCCTTTGCAGCCACGACATGGCCTCCAACCACGTCCAAGAGCTCGTCCAGGGCATCATCGAGGGAGAGACGCGGGTTCTCGCTGCCTCGATGACGATGGAGGACGTGTTCAAGGGGACCAAAGAGTTTAAGCAAGAGGTGTTTGATAAGGTTCAGTTGGAGCTGAACCAATTCGGGCTTCTGATATACAATGCGAATGTGAAACAGTTGGTGGACGTCCCAGGGCATGAGTATTTTAGTTACTTGGGGCAGAAGATACAGATGGAGGCGGCGAACAAGGCTAGGGTTGATGTGGCGGAGGCGAAGAAGAAAGGGGAGATAGGGTCCAAGGAGAGGGAGGGGATGACCCTGCAGAACGCGGCGAAGATTAATGCGGAGACTAAGATCTATGCAACGAAGAGGGAAGGAGAGGGGAAGAAGGAGGAGATAAAGGTGAAGTCGGAGGTGAAGGTGTATGAGAACATGAGGGAGGCTGAGGTGGCGGAGGCAAATGCTGAGCTGGCGAAGAAGAAGGCCGTGTGGACTAAGGAGGCGCAGGTGGCGGAGGTGGAGGCAGCGAAGGCTGTGGCGCTGAGGGATGCAGAGCTACAACAGGAGGTGGAGAAGATGCATGCCTTGTCTAAGACGGAGAAGCTTAAGGCTGATCTCTTGAGTGAGGCCACTGTTGAGTATGAAACCAAGGTACGTCTTGTACTTGTCCTTTTTCTTTCCTTTCTTTTGAAAATATAAAATTGAATGCATATATAAAAACTGAGTTGGTTGGTGATCTGTATGAAACAAAATTAGTGTTACATTGATCATAGAAAAATATATTATGTGACAGTTGATGTATTTACTATATATCAAGTGAATCACAATCACCATTAACCCTAATAATTTATGTCGTAAGTACGAACATGATCAATCGATGATTATTAGTAAATGTGGTTGATATTGTAGAATTAGTTCATTTTATTAATCTGTATTCTTGTACAAAACAAAAGTCTGAATCTAATGCTGTTGGATAATTATATATTAATTAGTATAATGCTTGCTTTTTCTAACATATATATTTATATATTTATGAACAAAGAAACTAGAGGCAGATGGAGCGCTGTTCCAAAAACAAAAAGCAGCAGAGGCAGAGCTTTTTACCAAGAAACTAGAAGCTGAAGCACGACTCTATGCCAAGAAACTAGAAGCCGAGGCACAAAAGGCAATTGCAGAGTCCCAACTTTATGCCAAGAAACAAGAGGCCGAGGCACAGAAGGCAATCGCAGAGGCACAACTTTATGCCAAGAAACTCGAGGCCGAGGGGCTCATGGCTCTTGGGCAGGCTGAAGGTGCGTATCTTCGTAGTCTTCTGGAAGCAGTTGGAGGCAACTACAATGCCACCAGGGACTTCATGATGCTCAAGAATGGCACGTTTCAAGAAATTGCTAAGATTAACGCCGATGCTATTAGGGGACTTAAACCCAACATTAGCGTTTGGAATAATGGCGGCGGAGACAGCAGTGCCAATGGGGCCTTCAAGGAGGTTGCTGGAGTTTACAAGATGTTGCCACCATTGTTGAAGACAGTTCATGAACAAACTGGCATGTTGCCTCCGTCTTGGATGGGCACTTTGTCCAATTCTCCTTCTACCAACTCGACTCTCGATAGCACCTAAATTCTTTTAAGTTCTCCATTTTTGTTTCTGTTATAAAGAGATGGTCACAGGTATAACTAGTTTCGTACAACTTTTTCTATTTGCTTTATTCTATTTGTTGATGGGATACTATTTGCTTAATGGTGTGGAACCTTTTTTGACTTTTGGTACACGAGATTGCATGATGCAATGGATTTACGAAAGAAATTACAGACTTGAGAAAGAAATATTCCTGACCTAGACTGGAGAACCCATGACTAATAATAATATTAACATGGCATGGCTGCCGGGTGAGGGAGAAAGAGAACAAAAGCAGCTAACAGGGATTTTGCATTTAAGCCTTACTTCCATCATAAACAACCGCAGGTCATTCTTTGAATTGATAGTCTTTCCAGTAACATTTACAACAAACAAAAGGTATTAATTACATGATTCAGCCTCAATTCAAGAAGCGCCTGCAATTCTTTGAATTGCAAAAACATGGAATCTTCTTACCTTCATCCTCATGGTTAAAATGGTAGTCATATGTTATCTCTTCTCCAGGAAATATGTCCCGCTCTGCGAAAAATACCACCTGCAGCGAATTGGTAAAATCAGTAAATACTCCCAACAAACGTAAATTCTGTACATCACAAAATTGAGAAACCACTTCTACTAGGTGAACTCAAGTGGCCAGGCATAGCCAATTTTCAAAAGAGAAGAAAAAATCAGTATCATAATAGAATATCCAATTACCTTCTTCTCATTCCTCACAGATATCACTTTGGCAACGCAGTTTGGCTGGTCCCAGGTACACCAACAACAAAGTAAGAAAACTGAGTGAAGTACATAAAGCTAAGAAATTACTCTAATCTTTCATAAATTTAGGAAAGCCAAATGCAGTCAGTAACATCGAAAAATAATAAATAAACCTCAAAATTCTTTGTTGTGCTTTCCATGCTCAGACAAAATTGCTTCCTAAGTTTTCTAATTGCGATGAACTGTAAAATTATCCAAACCCAAATGCATAAGCAGAGCCCAACAAACATTCATTCTTGAACATGAAAATTTTGAAGAAAAAAAAAAAAAAAGATTGGCTCTGGGCTTAACAAGAAGCTGAGACCCAAGAAAACCAGCAACAACTGGTTCACGACTCAAACTTAAGAAGAGAGAATTACCACGCATGAATGGTTGACAAAACGAGCAATCCCTCCTTTGCATGTAGCATCAATAATATGCTCTTTATCTATCCTGAAGAAGTAGCAAGCGCTCTTGTACTGAAGCTTTTTCCCAGATTGGTATTCATTTTCCCTTTTATCAGCAACACGTAGCCCCACAATCTCTCCAACATACTCAACAACCTACAGAACAGAAGCACAAGGATACATCATATTTGGAATTATAGGAAGCATGTATGTGCCTCGATCTTTAAATATGAGAACATCAAACCATTTCACTGCGGGAAATGAACCGAGACGTGTAAAGGCCAAGGGCATGTATGCCAGACTTGTACACTACAAGATGCTTCCAGAACTTTGCCTGCTTATAGCGTGCATATTCTTTCTGCAAGTGACAGTAACACTATGTGGTTAAGTAGTCTTAGAAAGGTAAAATAAAATATCATAGATGCAACACAATCAGCTGAAGCGTTTTATCTCACCATTAGACTGAACAATCAAAAACTGGGTATCTCATTTAATTGCAAACTTTTGCATTAATATGTTGCATGGATCATATCAGTCAAATCACATAATTAAAAACTGACACCCTGTTTTCTATGTCTAACACTACTATCAAGAAATGAAACATAAGTCTACATTTGCAAAATGTGTTAGCCATAGAGTTTTAATACATCGCTCTTTATACAAAACAAAATGAATAACCAAAAACAATCATGAGGTAAAGCAGCCTCATCCCTAATGAACATACCCGACAATCATGCTCTATATCTGATACTGGCAGTTTTGGAAGCCCCTGAGTGGATGATTTCTGCCCATTAATATGAACCCAAGCATTTAACTGCTCCTGAGGAACAAGGCATCCGCCATTGCCCTTTGACTTATCACAATAATTATGTCTGAACCCATCACGTTTACGGCCCTTGTAACCCTACTCACAACAAAACAGCAAAATACAAAGAACTAATTTAGAAAAAGCACAATATGAAAGCCTAAGACTGCAGGTAACCAAGTGACACCCTCACACATACAATACCAACAAAGAAAAATGACAGAACAAAAAAACCTCAAAGAAAGGTCAAATACCTCAGTTCTAGCGCATGTTAATTCTTCTTCCTCGATGCAACCAGCTTCAGTGTTAACAGGGTCATGATTTGATTCACATGTTGGGTGTGTAGCATGAAGCACACATATTCCATAAAAACCAATATTTTCATTGTCAACACCTTCAAGTTCACTTTGCAACAGACCCTGAATGCGGCATGCACAAAAAACCAATGACAACAAACACAAAGAATAATGTTAATATTGACCAGTCAATGCTTCAACGTCTAAACTATAAAAATAAATTGCCTTTTAAAAGTAGGCACCAATAGCCTATTTTAAAGAAAATGTTAGATGCTTAAGCATGACAGGTTGACACTTGCATATATTTGACAATGCCAATTCAAAAAATAGCAGCATTATGTTGGATTGACCCTATATCAATCAAGCAAAGTTTTTGTTCATCTTCATATTCTCAATTTCTCACTGAGAACATAAAGCAAAGATCATGAATTTTGTGTGAGTGTAAGGATCAACAATTAGGAAGAGTCAAGACCTTCTGATGAGCACACCAAGGGTGAAATTGAGCAGAACAATTTGCAACTCTGCACTGTATACATGAACCGCCTGCTCGCTTACATATACAGCAAACCTGAATAAAAAATAAATGAAAATGAGAACTAATGTCCAACCACACATGACAAAATCCCGGGGGAGGGGGTTGACATAAACATATATAATTGGTAATTAATACTAGGAATGTCTTCTTACTATATTGTGTTTACTTTTGTATAAAATGGTATGTTTGGCAAAGGTTAATTAATTTCAAAGGGTTGCAATAGGTTGTCATGTTATGACTTCTTCTCTCCCAGGGAGTGACTCCCTAAACCAAATTGTGATTTACAAGTTTTGCCATGCCCAATCCTGATGGTCTGTCTAATTTTTCTTGATTTCTAGTCAGACTGAAAAATGCACTCTAATGTGCCAAACTCCAGTTCCATTTGTTACATATCCAGAACCCAAGTCTTCCAAAGCAAAGAAATCTTCATTGACATCCTCAATCAATATTGATACATCTATTTTTGCCTCAATTATTGATTTTAATGCTTACCACATCTGCTCTAGGATGTGCACCAGAGACATCAAAAGCACTCATTGTGTCAACATTTGGGCATCGTGTTCCAGGAGTCCAAAGCCCACAAACCATATGAACCCACTGCTTAGTTGCCGAATCAAGTAATCCCACTGTAATGCTGTTATGCATGACATCAAATTTGTAGGACATACCCATCTTACAGACAGCTGAGACCAAGGGCTGACCGTTTTCACGTTGGAGCACAAAGAAGGAGGAATTATCTTGATGTCCATAGCCAGAGTAATGCAACCCACTTGAGTCTTTTTGCAAAGTTTTAACAGAAGAAAGCTTGTTCTTGGCCATGCATTCTGTTTCAGCATTCCAAGCTCTCAGAAGGCTTTTCGCAACTGTGCGACTTCGGAGCGCTTGAGTCATGGCACCACCACCATAACCACATAGAACGCAAACCTAGATGAAGAAACAAATACATTACAAAACCACGAGTTAAAAAAGGTTAAGAGGAAAGAAAATCCATCTTCCATTCTCTCCCGTGTCTCACAAAATTTGGGTTGAAAGCAAAAGTTTCTAGCAGTAAGATGGGCAGACAAGATTTTAGTCCAACTCAACTATGAATTGTCCAGATCACCTATTAGAATTACCTTTGATTTCCAATTCAATTATAGCCTTAACAACACATGTAATAACTAAATTCCACTTGTAGGACCATTTAGATTGTTGGAATAAAATTCCAACTGAAAAAAGTTCACATTTGAATTACTGGCAACAATAATTTGAACAAGAAACAAAAAAAAAAGGCAAAAATAGAAGACAAGAGTCTTATAAGAGTAGTCTCAATAAAATAAGCAATTTACCACTGGCTATAGTGTGGGTAAGAAACCAAACATATAAGAAGTTTTTTTCTAAATGAAAGTTATACTAAAATAATAGCCTTCCTCTTACAATATCTTTTGAACTGGTCCGGCATGGCCTGCAACACCAATGGCCTTTAGGTAGTTTTGAGACACCGTAACAAGCCTGATGCACCTGTTCATCATGAAACTTCTGAATATCACCAAATGATTGCATAAGAAATAGGATGAAATTCAAGTTGAATATGCTCTGGGTAGCCACATACTTTGATAGAACATTGACTACACGTCAGTAAATTATTGATTTCATCTTTGTTTGAACTACCACAAACACAGCAGAATGCATCTGAATCCAAATCAGAATGGCATTGGTGCTCTAGAGTAGAACTGTAACAGAATTTACCAAAATTCAAAACCAATCATCAGTATTTATAATTTACATTCTTAATCACCATTTATATAAGGTGCCAAGAAAGGAAAGATCATTATTTATACTGCCTTCCAAGAAAGAAATAAGACAACTTTTGAAGCAAAATAATTAGAGGATCAATTTGCTCGCTCACCTTTTAGAACTAAGTTTGCACAATCCAAGCTTACTATCTTCAGCAGTCTTTAGAAGTTTCCCCTCTTTCTTTGCCGGCAGACAATTTGAAATCTTCGAAAAGGAAGAACTGTCAAAGCTGGGATCCTTCCCTGATGAACAAGTATCATTTATGTAAAACAATTAGAGCCAAGGACAAACACCAAAAAAAATAGAACATAATATGATAATGTTGATACGCATGTCTATTAAGTATGGAACAATTAACAAATAAGTATCATCACACAGCAAAATAGGCATCAATTGTTCTTCCAAAATTATAAATTACTGGACCTTGAATAAGTACTATTGGAAGAATTAAACTGTTGAACCAAGTACAGCCTCATAGCCCATCACTTATGTTTTTATACGCAGGTGAACAACATTAATTTGCAATCATTTCACAAGGCTCCTTTCTTAACCATCACAATTCGTACAACTGATTCCAACCCATGTCAGTGACTTTATATTACGACTCTCGCAAAAGTTACAAGAATACACTACTAACATGGTGAAAATCCAGGATAAATTGATCGGAAATGTAACACTTCTATCCAATACGCTACTTTTGAAATTCCCTTCTATTTCATCCCTTAAATGTCTTTTTGAAAGGAAATAAGATAAACAATACTAGAAATTTTATGTAGATTATGATGTTTTAAGGAAACCAAAAGTAAAAAATATGTGAACTAAGGTTATCTTATCAAACTCAAAAGCCTTCCCACATCGTCCGTATTCTGGAGTAAGTGGTGTACCACATTCCCCTTCCCATTCCTGTTTTGCATACCAAATGAAGGTAAATATTTTGCTTAACTACAGCTCATTTGCATTCACTTTACTAATGAAAGAAACTCTTAATGGTTTCTGAATTTACCCTTGCAGACACAATTAATTACATATACGGACACCACTCAACAAGATTACAATTTAAAATATGTCAAGATATGGGGACTTACATTTTCTATTTCCTTTTCTTTTTTGCTAATACAAGCTACAATCTTTAAAAAAGAAAAGCTTGTGCCATGGCTTTCCACAAACCATACAGGTAGGCCACGCTTGGGACAGGATGCCTTATAAGAAGCTTAGGCTTGCATTTCTACCATAAACTAGAACTCTTTCTATATTCAGGGGAGAATTTTGAATTTCTAGTATACTAACTAACAATAAAAATGGAATACATTTGTATGTTTACCTTTATCTGTCAACTCATAAATGCTGCGCTTGCGAATTTCCTTTGACTTCAGCTTCAATTGAGCAGGGCCAATACCACCTAGCTTACTATGATCTTTTTCACTTTGATCATCTCCCAAATGGTCCAACTTGGTCAACTCTTTACGAATTTTTTTATCTCCAACGGAGCATTCTTTCTTCGCTTTTTCCATGGGAGTATCATTTATTTTACCACAACCTGTATCATTATGGCATACATCAGAGGATACAACAGCTCCATTGGGGCTTGTCTTCTTCAACTCTCTCATGGAAGTTGATTTAGGATTACAATTTTTTGGGAGTGTGCACTTTCTGGCAGAATTCAGGACCCTGCTGAGAGGAACAACTTTTGCTGGTTTTGGCACGTCTCCATCCAAATTTCCATTAGCTAGTTCACCGTATTTTCCACATACTATCGGTCTTGCCTTCCTATAACAAATATTCACCTGCTGACTAGAACATGATTTCAAACCTACAGAATTGTGCTTTCTTTTTCTAGCACCTTCATGACCTGATTCTCGTGTCAGGAACTGCCTAAAACCATTAGAACTGAAATCCCTTTTACATTTCTTTCCCCCAGAAACTTCGGAAATTTCACAATTGTCAGTTCCCCCATTTAGTTCTGTCTGGTTAACATCATTTACCTCTCTGTCATTGTCATCATACAGTCTGCGGAGATCTCTTTTACGTGAAAGCTTCTTTGCCGAACATTTAGGCAGTCTGGGTTTGGAACTGGGCTGAGTAACACAGGTTCCAAAGGTAAGAGTTTTGGATTGCCTCAATGGAAAGAGCGTCTTCACACTTTTTGATGGACAGGAGGGGAACTGTGCACTGTCATTACATTCGGGGTTTTCTTCTTGTACTGTATAAGGACCTGAAGTGGGACATGACTCGGAACCCATTTCTCTCTTTTTCTTCCCATCTTCCAAGCCTCTCTCAAAGTTCTGGGGATATTCGTCTTTTTCATGAAGGGCAAGCCCAGCTGGGAGTTTATTTTGACCCTTCAGCCATGTTAAAGAATTTAACAGTTTAAGCTCGTCAAGAAGACTACAGGATGATTGATGATTTAAATTCTTAAAAGAGCCAACTTTTCTCAAGCTGGTATTACCAGTAGAGGTAAGGAACTCGGCACTCTTTTCACTTTCAAGTGCATCATCTGATGACCAGCATTTATCAACGCCTGATCCTTCATCAACAATAAGATTGCTTACGCATACAGTATCCCCAGCATCAACAGTTGAAGAGTCCATCTTATTAACCTCAATTGATGCCTGGGTAACGGCCGGTGCAGAACCTCCAGAAGAATTATTATAAATTTCATGATCTTTCGAGGAGTCCACCATCTGCACAGTGCCATTGAAGTGATTAACATAATTATCTCCAAGCTGCTCACTATCTCGTCTTCTTGCATCAAACAGATTAGCTAAACGGTCCACACGTGTCACATCAGAAACCCCTTTGACCTTACTCGGAACATCTCTCCACTGTGAAGCATGACAGACGTTCTTGGGTATTTTCCCATTAACCTGTCCCCTGGGATCTAAGGAAGTAGCTTTATCCTTTGGAACAATATGGTTGTTAGCAAATTTTGGAGCAAATATCATGGAGGCTTCACCATTGACTGTTCCCATTTGTTCCTTAAAGGCATCAGGAAAACATCCAACTCTTGACTCAAAATCCCTTCCTAAACAGTTTATGCTGGCTGCACAACTGCAGCTTCCACGAAAATAACCATAGGGAACTTTGTGACAACACCTTTCATGCTCGCTAGGCTCAATGATGTTCTTCCCACTTCTACTGTCACAAACAATAAAGGAAGATAACTGTTAGAGAGAGCAAATCTCGAACTGACTTGTTTAAGGAAAAGTATATTGCATATGCAACAGAGTAAGATGAGAGCAGGTGAGTAAACCAAATTGCTTAAGAGAGCACATCTGAATTGCAAAATATAAGACACTCAGGACTATCACTGAACTTATAACAGCTAACATGCCAAGTATTTGCTAACATGATTCAACATCTTCAAGAGCACCCATTCACATGCAGTCACAAATGTAAATCCATTAACAGATAAAAGGGTGTTCAGACGTACAATACGTTCTGACAATCAATCAATACCTTCAAATTTTCAACAAATTTTTTCACAACAAACTGCATGAGATCTGTACCAAGTTCACCTCATTTAACAATCTTTAAGAACTTTCAAATCTTGCAACTTTTACTTGATGTCAACAAATTCGACCAACATTTCAGTGTCAAGAAACCATAAAGCAGAACCAGTGAAATCATCCCAGTCAAAACAATAAGAACAACTCCAATAAAATGTGATACAGAACAAAATGTTAAAAACTCTACAACCAATTTGCCATTCTAGATACTAAACTAACCTCAGTGAAGGTTGCTCATTACATAGAGGAACAAAGGAAATTTGATGTTTCAGATCAACTTCTTTAGAATGTAATGCATTTCCTTGTTTCAATGTTGAGAAATGACAGCAGGTGTTAACACCTGAATAAACAAAGCCATTGTAAGATTCACACTACAACGGTGGAAAAAAAGATTCCTGCTTAACCAAACTTTTACATTGGCATTCAAAAAACAAATATTGCACTTGCCAGTCAGGGAAGTAAAACCTTCATCACTTCCATTCCTACAGCTAGCACCTGATTGGTGTGATTTAATGGTAGCTTCAGAAACAGCATTTTTACGGGTAAGACTAAGTTTTCGCTCTTGCTTCCCAGATGCTGAAGTGTCCACCAGAGAATTCTGCATATAAGAAGAGCAATCAAATATCCCTTTCCCTCGGTTCATGGGAAGGGAAGGCAATGCATGGTGTTGCTTCGATAACTCCATTATTTCCCTCAGTGCAAGCAATCGTGAATTATCATCGGGCAACTGAGCGCTTACTTCAATTAAATTTTCTCTAGACGCTGCAGGTGTCTGATCTGATACAGAGATTGACGCACTCACAGGAGGAATACCTTTCGAGACAGTCTGTGATGGAAAAATTAGGCCAGATCCTACTGATGAAGCCAAGGGTCGATGGTTAACATGACCAACTTGTCCCCTATTTCCAAAATAAAGAACCTTGTCAGGAAAATTGGAATATTTTCTGGAATCAGGTCCATCAGGTGCTACACCAGACAACTGGTGTGAGTAGCAGCTATTTTTATGTGCTGTTAAGAAACGAGGATCACTGGTTCCACTCAATCCATTGAAAGAGCTTGAGATCTCCATCTCCTTGCGAATTCTAAACCCTAAATCCTTTGAAAGGTGAGAGTCGTCAGTAACAAAACTCACCCCTTTAGCCTTGTCAATCAGTCTGTAGGAACCCAACTGAGACATGTCCAATTGCCTTTCTACGCTATTACTTCCATTCCTGGGCACATTAGCGATGCCATACTTGGCAGACTGAGGTTCATAATGTAGTGCATTTTGCATAGCATGCTCACCAACATTACATATATACTTATTGGCTTTTGGTCGTGTATTATCCTCAGGTGGAGCATTGAGATTGGTAAGAAATGAAATCACAGAATCCTGGCCCTGGTTGCTAGTGGATTTCTCAACTCTTGCAGCATCTATGGCATTACCGATTACAAAAGCATTATTTCCACGGTTTAACTGTTTGTGATCTCTCTTTGTGCTGGGAGATGGAACAGCAGAAAAATAAAGAGATTGCCTAAATTCCATCTCTTCCCTGCAATTGGCTGCGAAGAAAGAAAAAAAACTGAAGTTAAATGTTATATGGTTGATTAGCCATAATGGGCGGGAGAGAGAAAATAAATAATAGAATAAAATATGCACCAAAGGTATTAGGCTTAAGGGGAAGAAAAAGAAGAAGAGCTTTGACGCACTGTTAGGAATCATCTGTTCAGGGAAGAGAGACTTCAGTGGATTTACAAGTGTGTCCAATAGCTGTGGACCTACGGCCGGAAGATTTGAATTTCCTGAACTTTGACCCAACTGGTATGGTTGACCAAGCCTCAGCTCAATATTTGAAATTGCAGCATCCCGGAAGGCACCATCCTTCGCATTTACAGTTCTGCAAAAGTTTGACTCTTTACCCATGATTCTTCGATCCTTTAAAGAGGGGTGGGTAATAGATGAATTTCCAATTTTCATGGCGGGGTAGATAATGGATGAATTTCCATTTTTCATGGATTCAATGTAAGCAGAAACGGACTGACCACCATCTTGCAGTCCACTACCAACCAATTTTGACATTGACATAGGGCGCTCCAATATCAGGTTGTCAGCCATACCATGAAAATTGCTCTGTGGAGTGCCAGTAAAACCTTTGAGAAAAATGGTGTTACCATCCTGAATGTTCCTTTGCTGTTTATTTTCTACAGCACCAACAACTAAATTTTGGTTTGTAAAAAGGTTCTTTGATAGTGCAACACCATCTAAAGACTGTTGAGAACTTGCTGAACCTCCAGATGAACGAACCATATGAGACAAGTCATTGGATATGTTGGGCATAGACACACTAGATTTCACCAAACCGGCAGTTGTTGATAATCCTTCAGGCCAGTCCCATTCACTCCGATCTCCCGGAACCCTAATCTAAAGCATCATAAAAATATCACGATCCATTGTTGTCGTTGCTTCAAAGTTCAAACACATGCAAATAAGAAATCCAATTCTCAATTCAAAAGACAATGATAAATTAGTCAAAAGATGGGGGCAAAGCATTGTAACTGACAACATGGCAATAAATTTCTAAGCTCAATAACTATGGTTCTATCAAATACAACAAGGAAAACACCACCATTTCATACTCACCTCACCCCTTTACCACTTAATCCAAGGCCCTAAGGGTAAGAAGGTAGGCACCCGTGTGGAAAAACCTAAGAATACTTACACACCATTGGATCTACCTTAGGCAGAAAAGAGTTCATAAAACTCCTGATTCATAAACTTAAAGCAAATACTATTTTTCTTGTGGAAAATGGTTATTCCTTTTCTAAGTAGGACTGTATATGATGGGTCTAAGTAAAGTGGATATGATTGAGGTTCCTAGAGTAAACACCTGTGATGTGATCTTACCTACAGGAATAGTTCTTTGCATCACACACACCGTCTACACACACACAGAGGGCAGACAAACCCACTAATGCGCCCATGCATCTACGCATATGTAAATAAGCATGCATGTGCTTGCACTTAGACATGCACGCAAAGGTGCCCGCACAGAGAAATAGGGCATAAAGCAATAGGGAAAGTATTTAACATGAAGATCTTACCCCAGAATTTAGGAAGTAGAGCTTGCACCACTGGGCAATGGTCTCTCCATTGTCCATACAAACAGCATCCCCTGGGTTGACACCATATAATCCTGAATGCTACAAAAAAAAGTTATAGCAATTTTTAAGCAAAATTACAAGCCAAATGCTTTGCAAATAGATATCACAATTAGCAAAGCTGTAGCATCATGGAATGACTAACCTACCTCGCAAAATTTCAAGACAGACATGTGGAGACAATGGCATGAGCAAACAATACCAACAAGTCCTGTATTGCTGAGAAGTAGATAACCACCTTTTCAAATAATAAAAATATCAAATCAAATTTCAGAAGAGTATCAACCAAATAGGGTATCGATATATTTCAATAACAAGATCAATGTCCTTAAAGCACTCACTAGTAGTCGAGCAAAAAACACGAGGGCAACCATTCATAAAACTCGATGCCTGGTTAGATATAACGAAGTTTCCTTCCACTGGCAATTTTTTTGAAGTTTGAATATTTGCTCCACAAGCCTTCCCAGTATCTGCAGGGCTAACACCACGCCATTCCCCACTCAAGGAAAAAGAACCCTTTACTTTCTCACTACCCAGGACCATGTTACGGGTGACTACTTTGGCTAGGTCTGAACTCTGCAGATCGTGCAAAACAGAATTGCTCGCACAACTGGAACTTGGCACTGACCTTGATGAAACCTTAGTACAAGAGGCTGCTCCACTTTGCAGGTTTTGCCCACTAAGATTTTCTGACAGTACCCCACTGGATGTCACTGGAATGGCACTTCCAATACCATTCACTATAAAATTATTACTATCAGGCAGAATCTTACAAGATGTACTAATAGGTTTTGGATTTGATAATTCTTGGAAATCACACTGGAATACTGATGGTGACCCAGATAGAAGAGCTAGAAAAGAATTTCCCGAATTGGCATGTTCTGATCTGTGGGAACCTGAATACAGCTTGCTGGCAAGTAGGGGATCTTGTAACCTACCAATCATTGTGGGTCTTAAATCTTGTGAGCCATGTGGATAAGAATAATAACCTGTATTGGTCTCCATCTTTATTGCAAATCAAAATCCATTTTAGTAATGTGAGAATAAACATGCCAAGGTCACAATATAAGAAATTTTAAATGCATAGAGGAATAAACATTTTCACAATGGTATATAGTACAACAAACTAATAAATAGTCAAAGCATATATGGGTTTCATGTACATTAGAACACAGGTCTGTTACAGTCAACACTGTAATTTTAAACCAAAGCACGATATCTCAGGAACACCATTACACCAATGACTGCCACCTTCACAACTCCATGGACAAAATTCAAAATTGGTGCCACAAGGATCATTTCATATGAGATGTTGTTTCCACACCACAGGTTACTGTCATGATTGATAATCGCATTGTATATGCACATTCCTTATCCTAGCAAGCATGCACAAATACACATTTTTGTTCCAAGGGTGTAATAACATCAGAAAATCAGAATTACAGTTACTGGGCAATGAAGCTACTAGAAGCATAATATCCTAGTTAAGAAATATCTAATTATAATACTGTTAACACACTCATTGCCAAGTAGAGATCCTTTGGAAAAAGAAGAGAAAAGTTTCACTAAACAAATTTTTTGATAACTAATGTAGTAGCCCCTTCACATTGTCTTAAACTTGATCATTCCAATATCTTCTATCAAATGCACTATATACACATACTACTTTTTTTCTTTTTTTTCTACACTGGCTGAAATGTGCTTTCTCTGACATTTTAACACAGCCATCTCAATGTACAACACATTAAAGCACAAGAATCAATCAACAGCAACTACAAAGAAAAAGTAAAGAGAAATTATCATCAAAAGGACACATAGTACCCGATTCCGATGCTCCTGAGATGAAGAGGAAGCCATTGACAGTGCCGACGACTGCAATGTCGAACTACATTTGGTCTTCCACGAGTTCTCCATCATTCTGAGCTCTCAGAACCCTAGCCTCCCTCCATCAGAACCATCAAATGCAGCAAAACACCTCCCAGAAATGAAAATCGGCGATCAAAGACCGATTATGTCCTTTAACGGCTACTAAGACAAGGTCACGGCGGTCGAGGAAATCGGTGAGGTCAAAAGCAACAGAGAAACCCTAGGTTTCAACGGAGAGGGGAGAGGGTAGAGAGTAGAGAGAGAGAGAGTTGCAGAGTAGCAGAGTAGCAGAGGAGCTGTGAAGCTTTGAGAAGCAAAAGCCGAGAGTTAGAGAGAGAGCATCTCTGGTGGTGTAGTGGTTCGAGGCAGGGGTTAACATGGCACGGACACTCACACGTCGACGCGTGTGCTGGTTTAAACAATTTTGAACCGTTAGATTTGCTGGTTGGTGAAGGGTGGGAGAGCGGGGCGATCTGGACCGTCGATTGTGAAGACAGCTTGGATCCGGTGGTTTGCATTGGTTGGGAAAAAAAAACGCAAGGGTCTTGTTCTGGTCAGATACCGTAGTGTCACAAGGGCCCACGAATACACATTAAAAGTGGTGGATACGTGGGAGGATACGATTGGTGGGGTAGGAGAAGGGTTGGGGACCACCGAAAGATTATGTTTGTGTTTGGATGAGGGGAAGCATTGCAATTATAAAGTCTCGTCCAATTTTGGGGGTGGGAAATCCAGGTCTTGGATTTGGATAACCTTTTTCATCCGAGCATGATGCCTAAAGAGACTAAAGACTAAAAATAGTACTTTGTATCCAAGTCATTTTTGGCATGCATTAACACCACTACTAAAAATTTTAAAAGTTGAAATCTTAAGAATTATGGGCGAAATTAGAAATTTTCACCAAACTTGAGTAAGGTAAGGGGTTAGTTGTGATTTCAGGTAAATAGGGTGAAATCACAATAAAATTCAAGTAGGCGGTTGCATTACTCGTACTCATAGTATATGTAATGGCATGTGAATTAGTACAATATGAAGAGGGTTTGATTAACAAAAGCGAGTTTTGCTAACGCAAACACAAAGAATTGCTCATATATTTGAACCTTTACAAACATAAAACACACTTGAGTTTACTTGAATTTTGCAAGTAATATCAAGCTTTGTACACTTTGATATAAAGAAATAAGATTATTGCTATAAGCTCTGTTTGTTTTTCGAAAGGAAAATAAAATATACACGCAGCAACTATAGTGGAAGAATTGAATTGAAAGATAACTTTAATTTTTTTGAAACTGGGTATGCCAAATTGGCCCGGCTGAAAGCCCAAAGTGTTGGGCCGACCATCATTTGACCCCTAGCCTGGGGCTGATCCAAATAAAACCGGCCCAATCCGATCTTTCTGAAATAAATTGGGTTGTAAAAAGGGATTCTAAAATTAATTGAACAAATGTATACAAGGAGACACAGGTTCATACATAATACAGCCACACAATTTAAATCAAAGAAACTCGTTCAGGTGTCTATTCCAACAAAGATGAAAATCCCAACATTTGTAAGCTAAACTAAATAGAAAGCGTAGCAAGGGAAAAAGAAAATTTGATTCACAATTTTCTTATCGATCACGAAGTCGTGGCTCGATAACTCATCCATCGACCATGTAACTTGGGAATACAACGCAATTGCAAGCATTTATTAACTTTGTTCTTCTACTATAAACCAAAGTATGCTACATTTCTATAAAGTGTTGTGCCGAATTTCACACCCGCAATCGGGTCATGTGTGCAACTGAATTCGAGAGTGACATGGGGTGTGCAACCCAAGTTGATAGTGAGACATGACAACTTTCACAAACATTTTCATAAGTGGCATCTGTACCAAACGGCAGCACAGCTTTGTATATACAGGCTCTCTGTCTACGTCAGCTCCAACCAGCTCTTTTACCTATTCCCCCCAATTTGGAATGTTTGCTGTGGCTTCATTGACCATTCTCACCAGAGTCACCTGTGTATGTTTAAATTTTTTTCTACAGGTCAATGAGATGAGATGGAATATGCAGGGGGAAAGCTCAGAAATTTAAAGTTATTCTTTTTCTTCCCTTTTTTGATTTCTTGGTAAGATTTGAACCAATTGACAACCTACCCCAACCACATAACACCACTTATCACTAGAGCTCAAGTGCAAGCGGAACTGGGTACTGGTACACTAGTTCACATAAAATTTATCGGTCATACCTAAATGCTAAGCGGCACTAAATGATTCTATATATCATGTTTCAGCAATTTTTTAAATATCTGGCCAATCTCTTAAACCAAAAAATCTCGCCAGTTATATCAATTATTTTCCATTCACTAGTGTAACCAATTATGCAGCCACACTACTACGTGAGATGATACATACCACGCTTTCTGGAACACCAGCCGGAGGCATAGGAAGGTTTCTAGGCGGTGCAACACTATCGTAAGATCTTTTGTCAAATCTCCATTCTCCAATCTTTCCGTATGTTAATTCACCCTGATATCAGAAGACAAAATCAGACATTATCAGTCAGCAGCCAAGCATTGCACAAAAAGAGCTGCTAGCTCTCATTTCTTGAAAACTGAAAACAGATTGGGCATTTCATCAAACTGTCAGAAACAAAAAATTTCCCCATATTCTTCTCCATAGACACTGCACATTAAAGTACACAAGTGCTTGTCGAACAGGTACCTTCATATTATAGTCACAGCCATAAGTGTAATGAATTATGAACTTCTTGCCAATCTCTTTATCCCATGGAGGCTGATATACATCAGAAAAACAGTAATACTAGTAAGTTAAACGGTAGCAGAATCAAACTTTGTAAAGCAATCAATTGATCTTGTAGAAGGTAAGAAATGGCTACATTTAGAATCACATACTAACTTGCAATTATGAAGACTATATATTATAAGGAAAGAAACGGGGAATAATATCCCAGCTAAACCTGAATCATGAAGTCCTTGTACAAGATATTACCAACACCATGTAGAGCGGATGCAACAGCATAAGCATACCTATATCATGATGCAAAGTTAGTCAGGAAGCTTTTTGATAACTAAGTTTAAGAAGTCAGGAACATGCTGTAAGGTCACCAAAGAACTAAGCTAACTAGTGAGAGCTCACATTTCAAGCACCCAACCAAAAGCTTTGTCTGTTTCAGGATCCTTCTTCATTGCCAAAGAAACATTCATCCAGGTGGGAGCAATCTTCTTAAGAGATTCCTAACAATGATGGATTTAAAAAAAGTCAAACCACCAGAAACCTAAAGAAAACTTATTATAACTGAGAGATGACAAGTTTAAATACCTTCCCAACAATGACGGGAGAATTTCCAATAGGATCAATGTTAGTTATTGGTCCCTTGTTCTCAGGGAAGTATTTCCGGAGTACTGACTCGTACTTTTTAGGTTCAATGTAAAAGAAAGGAAATGCAGCTCCAAGCCCATCAGTGGACAAGTTTGGTATGGGCTTGACAATTATATGATCTGGCTCAGACATCAGTATATAACTGCAATACATGTTAAGAATAGCAGGATATAAGTCAAACCTAACAAAAACACTGAAGATGATTGATTTATTGAATTCAGAAACTAGGCAGTGAAGCATCTCGTACTCTTCTTTGATGTCTGCTTGCTGAAGCCATTGTACAAATGCCCATGGTCTATTCAGAACTATATAACCCTGTGATTACAAGATGGGAGGTAAGCAACGATACGAAGGTAATTTCTAGTAAGATGACAGTTACAGAGGATTTATACTCAATCACCATGAGAACTTATCCATTTCTTTCTTAAACAGGCTGCTTGAAGGAAAGTTTAAATTCTTTTGGGTTCTGTAATTTAAAACTTTAGATTGAATAATATATATCATGGGGTAAGTTCATGTATAACAAATATGCCTCACTAAAATAACAATGTCTCCAAAAGCAACAGCTCAACTTGAGCTTAATTTAAATGTAACCTGAACCAAGCTACTCTGGCTTTTATAAATCACAGCGCTCTAAATTAGCATAGTTATAATTTCTTATTTTGCTCATAAACCCTTCTTATTCTGCTCATGAACCATAACAATGTTAAGAATTAGAATCTAATTTCTTCATTTGCGACATTTGTTCAACAACCCAAAATACCAAACCAAAGAACAATCCTCACCAAAATAAAAAAAAATATGGAAAATAAAAAATTCAATTCAATTAACACCTTCCAGAAAAAATAAATGGATGAACAACATTCATAAATATACAAAAATAAAAGAAGAGCCAAGCATAGAAAGACCAACCCGATCCATTCCAGCAGGCAAAGGCTGAGCAACAAAGGTTGGGATCTCATCCATGTACTTGTCAGGCTTCCCAGAGTGCAAGATCCTAGTGAACCCACCCATCCCTGAATTGGGTTCGTTCTGAAACTTCTTGAACCAGTAGTACATGATCCTACACTGCCACGTGTTGTACACAGAGTCGGAGGCTGTCACTGCCGTGTGGAACAGTCTCTTGGAGCTCCCTAATTTCCCTCTCGATCTGTGCAATGGCATCTGGATTATGGGGTCCACAGAAATGGACGACGACGATGATCTTGATGGGCCTGGAAGGTCTTGCTGGAGTGGTGAATTGGCTGAGATTATTATGTTGTATGTTATCAGAGCTACAGAGAAGGTCACAAGTATCGTGAAGAAGAAATTTCCGCAACTCATTTTCGTCTCTCTCTGAAGCTTTCTCTCTCTAATTCCTGTTTTGCTGTTTCTCTGTGTCTGGTGAAGAAGATAGAAAAATGGCGACTTCAGAAAGTCGTCGTTGTGTTGTGTTCATCAGTAGCGGGTGAAGAAAGTGGCTGGCTGGACCATCTTTCTTGCCAAACATATTATTGGGCCTGGGCCTTTCGTTTGTATGTTAGTTAGTTAATTACTTAGAGATGCCTAACAAACAATTATTATCTTAATGAACTTCTCGGTGCATTCAACAACTCAAGGTCGCATTAAGAAAAAAAATAATTCAACAACTCAAGATAGCATCCAAAATAAATTATTGTGTGGTAATGTAGTACGGGATATAGTCACGTATACACATATTACAGTATGAATAGATGAGTTTGACTCCATTAAAGATTTTTTTAAAAAAAAAATACAAGCGATTGTCTAAACTATTAGGAGATGGAGTTTTTCACACACACACAACCAAGATACTATGGGGGTTCAAACCTAAGACTACTAGTCTGCAAGTCAAAGTCATTTTGCACTAGGCTAGATCCCGTTAGCCCATTAAGGATTTTAAGTTAAAGATTTATTAACGACTTTTAATCTTAGTCTCAGTCATTGAATTGCATCTGTGGATATTAGAAAAATATTTAACTCACTAACTATATGTACACGAGTAATGCTACTCTTTACCACATTTGTATACAAGGTTCCATACAAACTTAACTAATTATAGAATTTCTTAACAAATTCTTATGAAAAATCTTTATTATTGGAGAAGCTCCCCGAATGGATTAGTAAAGTCAACGTGCTATACAAAGGGGTATTTTTTAAATAATTCTATTTTTTTATGTATTACTAATCAATAGTTAAGTGCCCCGGAAAAAAACAAAAAATCAATAGTTAAGTGCACTTAGTAGTCCCTTGAGTTTAAGAGAATGTTACTACAATGACCCAACATCAACATCGAGAAGTATGGGAATACTTTTCAGCCCCAACAGCCATTGCAGCAATTAATCATTGAAATTTTTGAAAATGAAATTGTGCGTATAGGCAGGCATAAAGGGTCATTCTCATAAATAAGTATGGGAAAGCCACGAACTAAATGATCCACCAGAATCTTTGGTATGTGATATGTCACCTCTTGGTCCATAAATTTTGCAACAGAAGGCAAATTAGCTTAATGGAGCCACACACATCTAACTTTAATTTTTTTAATTTTTTTTTTTAAGTTTAGGAACTTGGATATAGCCCTGAAAGAAACTCAAGCATTAAGTATTAACTTAGCACTCAGATATTTTTTCTCATTGTCTTGCAATAGTTGTTTTTATTGTTTGCAAGAGCCCTTTATGGATGGGATGGGACTATGTTCTTGTAATGCCATTTTATTAATAAAATTGTTGCGGCTATAAAAATAAAAAACTAAGCACATGTGTAAGTACTAACTGGTATTTATTTAATATGTACAAAAATCGCAACTTTATGAGGCAAACAAAACACTACTTATAAGTTATAATTAATTAAAAATATACAAAAATCCTAACTATATAAATTGAAGGCATACAGAGGAAATTGACACATGCAACTCGCGAAAACAAGTTAGCAAGCTACCGATTATGGGGGGAGAGAGAGGAAGCTGAGATAACCATGACGTGGTTATCCTTCGGCTGGCCCATTTGATTGCAAAGCAAAGGATAAATCCCTTTCCCTATTTTCATCATCCATCTGACTGGGTTCAACAAAGGAGAAACGTCAATAAATCTAATTCTCCCATTTTATAGAGCTTCTCTCATCTATGAAATTTCTAATTTATAAAAATAAAAGCATCAACCAATAAATGAATGAACTACTAAAGTATTGTTGCTAACCATATTAGTAAACTTGAAGATCAAGATTTCACTGAAGGATCACGCTATCTCTCAACGGTTTCCCTTACACGAGGGAACCGATCCACCCATTGAGAATATCCTGCAACACGTAGAGAAGTAAAAATCAGGCTTCTTAAAATATATAAGGGTGAGAATTCTTGCTTCAAGGATGATGGTACTAAAAAATTTATCCCCCACCCGCAAGAACAGATGAGTAAATTTTCTAAAGGTTCCGAAGAAACAAACCTTGTGTTACAATCTCAAGAAGATCCATTTCTGATTTAGCAGCATCAGACATACCCTACAATGAAGTTGACAACGTAAACAGAGTGGTAAGATCCAAGCACACTTCAATTTGGCTACAACAATTAAAAACTCTTGTTCAATGAGAAATAACAATGTGCTGTATAAACCATCCTACTACTGGCCAGAAGTTGGAGGCCTAACTGCCTCAGTCTCTATCTTAAACATGTACACATACATATAAATATACATAAATATTGTGTACATATATGTATATATAATATGCAAAGCATATCACATCATGCAGTATACCTGTCCCCATGAAGCCAGACTTCTTGCAATGAGCCGAGACAAACTATCAAGAGTGCTGTCATCAAAGTTAGGATGCTTAAGAAGAGCCTTCTCTGATGTAAAATCAAATAGCAGTGCGCATATGCTTGAAGCCATCATAATAGTTGACGGGTCATTTATACCCTCTGAAATCAGTGTACAATAATTATTAAGATGCAGACCTAATGATATTTCTTTTGCATGAAAGAAAGCTGAAAATATAGGAGGTTAGAGCACACGTAGAATGAAAATGGATGCTGATAATACAGCTCTAAGCTCACTATCAACTTTGAAACAACATAATGGGCCCACCACTGATAATGAAATACTTGAAACAAATAAACAACCCCTTAAAAGTAGGGAATCTGTAAGTTAACCCAAAGATAAAAAATGAATCAGACTCCAAAGACAGAAAGACATAACAAGAAAGTGAAATTAAGACAGTTTGGCAAAAGAAAGTGAAATTTGAGATTGAGGTTTTCTAATGCAAAGACAAAAAGATGTTTCCAATGTTTTTTTGGTTTTCAAGAAGAAAAAAAAAAAGGTTTTTTGGTTCCGTTTTTCTGGATTTATCAAGTCTTTTGCTCCTGAAATCACATATCAGGTTTAAGAGTTGAGAGTAAACGGGGTACTCTCCAAAATGTAAACTAATTTCATGAGATGAAAAAAAATGGGGTACTCTCTCTCCAAAACTTAATGCTTTTAAAAGATGAACTGGATACCTATCCAATATGATCTTAATGCAACACCAAAGGCACAAAGTATCAACATTATTAATGTTTCAAAAACGACAATACCACTAGAGCAGTACGGAAACCAAAGGATATCTGATTTTCACAACAATAAGCCGTTACAATTCACGTATTAAAGGTAAAGGAAGTCAATAAAATAGTACCTGTCCAATATGCCAACGCTTTCAATAGATTACCAAGAGTTGAATCATCCAATGGGATTTGCAATTGCTCTTTCTATTTATGAAAAGAAAAATAAGATGTTCATAAGTTGCATATAATAAGTAATATATTGGTATAAAATGATGATTACCCTACCTTTAAAAGAAGATTCAAGATTGTGTCACATGCCAAAAAGATGCAGCCATTATCCTTGACCATATAACCATGTGGCCCAATCAATTTTACAAGGCAATCAACAACCTGCAAGTAGATTTAATATGCTGCTGAATTGCTTTTGTAGACTTACAACATAAAAATATAAAAAATTCGAGACTACTTGAATATGCTTGTTAGGCCATTAGAGCATGTCCACCCATGAAGGCTAAGGCAAGGCAAGGGCTGCCACTATTCACATGAATAGTGGCAGCCTTGCCTTAGTTGGTTCCCATGAAGGCTAAGGCAAGGCAAAGGCAAGGCAAGGGCTGCCACTATTCACATGAATAGTGGCAGCCTTGCCTTAGTTGGTTCCACCCTTGGAAGGCTAGGGCAATGGCAAATACTATTCACATGAGATATGAATAGATGAATTTGTATAGAGTTTTTGGTGTGGGAAGTAAAGAATATGCCTAGGTATTTATTTAAAAAAATTCTGGAATTTTTTGTATTTTTTTCCCTTTTTTTTCAAATTTTTTTGGTTGCTGACGTCATTATGACGTCAGCATTACATCATCCTGCCCAGGCAGCAGCTCGGGCTGAATTTGCCTGTGGGCTTGCCTGGGCTCATGGGACCCAGCTCTTGCCCGGGCTGGATTTCCTACGCTGGAGGGGGAAATGGGCTGGCGAGGGGCCTTTTGCCCAGGTAGGGCTCCTACGCTGGAGTTGCTCTTACACAAAATAAAGGCAAAAGGTCACTTTTGGTCCCTGTAGTTTATCACTTTTACCACTTTGGTCCCTGTCATTTCAATTTGGTCAAATTTGTCCCTGTAGTTTCAATTTGAAGCAATTTAAGGACAATTCTCAATTTCTGTCAATTTTTTTTAACTTCCGTTAGTTGTAGAGGGGTAATTCGGTCCACAAATTATTAAAATAAGAAAAATAATTTTAAAATAAAAATAAAACATCTTTCTCCATTCCTCCTCCCAACCCCGATGCCCACCAACAGTCCCCACCCCAGCCAACCCCAGCCAACCACCACCTCCCTGTAACCAACCACCAACCTAGCCACCCAAGCCTGCCCCAACCCTTAACGATACATAAACAGGCCTCGATATAGCAAAATTGTACAACCACGATTTTGCGCCTTTTCACAAGAACCACCAACACAGCAACCTCTCTATTTACCAAAACTCTAAGCCTCTGTTAACATTCGCTGTTTCAAAATTCAAAAAAGCTTCAAATTTTCAAATATAAAAAAATAAAAAAATCACAAAGAACAAATGTCCCAAACCCAAACCCCTAATTAATCAAATTCACAGAGATGAGGTTTTGATGTGGCGATCGGTGTACAAACCCCAAAGACCACGACATCAACGCCACCCGATCACCCAAAAACCGTCGTCACCATCAAAGCCATGTGCCCACCGCCATCATCTTCGTCGTCGCGTTGTTGATCTCCACTGCGACTTGGCTCTCTCTCGTTTTCTCCGGTGCTCCTTAGCCCTTCCCTGCCCCTCAAACCCTCACTCAATCCCGCAATCGCAGCCTCTCACTCTCTTAACAACAATAGCAACGTCGTCTGGTTGGAAGAGAAGCTCCCCGAAAACAAAGTCGATCTTCCCTTGCCACCGATCATGATTTTCCGAGGACATATCACGATTTCGTTTGAGGTTGGGGCAGGCTTGGTTGGCTTGGGTGGTGGTTGGGTTACAAGAGGTGGTTGCTGGGGACTTTTGGTGGGTGTTGGTGTTGAGGATAAGGGAAAATAGAGGTTTTATTTTTATTTTAAAATTATTTTTCTTAATTTATATTTATGGACCGAATTGCCCCTTTAGAAGTAATGGAAGTTAAAAAAAATTGACAGAAATTGAGAATTGTCCTTGAATTGCTTCAAATTGAAACTACAGGATAAAATTGACCAAATTGAAACGACAGGGACCAAAGTGGTAAAAGTGACAAACTACAAGGACTAAAAGTGACTTTTTGCCCAAAATAAAAATAGCAAAAAGGAAAAAAGTAAAGAGCAAGGATTTTATATAGGATAAAAATGGCAGACTTACAGAAATATGGCCTCCACAAGAAATCAAAGCTTTACATCCTTCAATCTCCATTGTCATTTGGCACAGCAAAGGAAGCAAAAAGCATATAGAGTAGAAGGGGCTGTCATTTAGACAATATTATAAATAAAGATCATTTTCAGAGATTATAAACCCCTAAAGTTTATCCGCCTATTAGACAATAACTATTCAGAGTTAATATACCTTGGTTCATCTTCACCTTCAATGGAAAGCATATACTCTAAAAGTTCTCTAACTTTCTCTTTGCATGCAACGGGTGTTTCTGCAAGATAGCTGAAACACACATATTAGCTCAACAGTATATCATTGCTGATCCATATATCAATTAATTAAGGA
Organism: Prunus avium; assembly: GCF_002207925.1. The sequence goes on along the minus strand of NW_018922239.1, from coordinate 290,069 downwards.
CAGGAATTTGTCTTGATCAGAGACATATACTAAATGGGTCCTCATAACATGTATAGGCAGAACCCAATAACTGCCCCAGAATGGATCCAACATGAATGCCATAACTCTCAAAGCTTAGACTGAACTTTCTTGGTTGTTTATTTCAATTGGACCATACTAATATTAACATTATTTTAAAACTTGGCATTCAAATGTGAACATACATATGTGCAGAAGTATAGCGACCTCTGATATCAGTACCAGAAGTTTTCCAAATAAAAAATTTAACAAAACAATGTTGCCTATGTTCTCCATGAATTTCGCCAATATATTAACAGATAAATGCAATAATACCTCCCAATAATCCGCACTGAAGCAAGAAGATCATCTCCCTTCCTCTGTCCATGTTCCTGTAGAATCATAATGTGGTTAGAGAATAGAAAGTAATCTCTAATGCTACAAAATCAATACACTTACCTTTGCATCTTGTAAATACTCTAGAACTACACCAATTGTCTCATTAAGGCCCTTAATCACCTTCATGAAAGTATTTTCATCAATAATGTCCCCTGAAATTGCACAGAGATTATTAACATCATTGTCTGAAACAAGAGAAAATGTATACAGTACAAACAGCTCCCTTGCAAGTCAACAAAAAAATGAGGAGAGAAAACTGAAGAAATTACTATATATAAAAGGCAGAGAAACTTTTAAAATAATGTTTCACAAACATTCCCATGCTTCATAGTTCAGAATCCTATAACAGAATAATGAGAAGATTACGATTGTTTTCCTCAAAAACTTTAGATATTGACAGAACTTCCAAGCATGCAAATCTGGCAAATATGACATACCTTCATTCTCGCTGGCATTTGATATTAAGCTAATTATCTTTTCAAGCAAGGAAAAGGCAATAGCCACATTCCGTTTCTTTGAAACAATTGTCTCTGCAGGGGCTGAAGACCTCTTGGATGCTTCATCTTTCAACTGGGCAAGCTCATTAAGGAGAACTGCAACTTCAACCCTTGATTGCTCCAGTACAAGCACTAAGCACCTGAAAAATTTAAGGCACAAGAATGGAGAGTCAGGCCTGCCCAGACATAAAGATACTCCACACTTGGGCATGCAGACATGTATATATATAGATTTGTGCAGATGGCTTAAAAAACCATCACCAGGCAAAGCAGACCTGTCAGCTGGAATAGGCTCTTTCATGCCTGGTAAGTTGATATGACCTATTAACCATCGTTCCCCAAATATTGTCATCATAGAATCAGCCAGTATAAGTGCCTGAAGCTTTTCAGTAGGTGCTGCCATTAAATGACAAGACAATAACATCAATAAGCCTCCAACTTTCATTCCTTTAAGAAATAAAATTAACAGGGGAAGAAAAAAAAAGTAAGTCCAGCTAAAATTTTTATAAGAAAAAAAAACTACGGAGAATGCCAAATGCCAAAGTATTGAAAACAATTAGTTCAACATACCAACACGGTTTTGTAGAATGGCCGCAATACCATCACGCATATAATTTGGCAAATCTTTTTCTGGTAGTACACGAAGAGAATCATAAACTGGTGCCTGAAAATACCATAACTAGTTTTAAAACTACTGATATCAACAGCACATAAGGCATAGTTAAGGATTACAAAAGACAACGGAGAAACTTTGCACCCAGTAATTTAATTGAACATAAAAGACCTTATTTTGTCCAACAATCAAACTTAACCATTCATCAATTAAGTTAGAATGTTCAGACAAATAACTTTTTTTCTGGAAAAGAGAGATGCACAATGATTGCATACCGAATATTTTGATGAGAGGATAGCAGACAGTAGGTGGAGCGCATCAAATTTCACAGCATTATGCAAGACAGCAAATTGTCTTGTTATTGCAGCCACCTAAATTAAAACAGCAATAACTTAAAGATCATATACCACTTCAGAAAGACTACAAAATGAAGGAGTTAAAAAAATTCAATATTAAAGAATAGTAAATAGCATATCTAGAAACTGAACTCACAATCTTTGAGAGCTCTGGAACGTAGTCTTGGTTAATGATTTCAAGAGACAGTTTATTTAGTATCAATTGCACGAGTTTCATAGAAAGCTCCATCTGATGAGAACCTGTACAAGTTTTTCATCTCATCAGTCCTTTGTAGTTTGAGACTGATGAAGTAATCTCATAAATCACCAAGGAAAACTGTTTTCTTATCAAAATGGACAAAAAGATACTAACAGTATAGCAGATAACTATCACCAATGACACATACTTTACAGTTGCCCCCATTTCCATAATGCAATAGTTGTAGCATGCAATAACAGATCATCAAGATTCCTATAGGTTTGTTAAGCAAGTCCAGTAGAAGATAAAAATAATTACCGTCTGGGAAAATTGACATATGAGAAGCCAGCATATTCATGCCCCCAGAAGTGTAAAATGTCATGATTCCGTCTTCGGAAGCTGTTGACACCAAATACAGAAATTCATAGCATTCTTCAAGAACAGCTGATCCTGGCCTGTATTCTCGCCAAATAAAATGATACGGTTAATTAAGAACATGAAAATCAGCAATAACCAAAGTACCTAAAAAACAAAGTCATTCAGAAATCAATGTCATATTAAATGTTGATCATGAATCCATTTGGAATATAATATAACACCACTCTAGCACCCAATCCAATATAAGAACCTTACTCTGTGGATAAAACTTCCAGTACCAGTGGAATCTTCGAAACCATGTCGTTTGAAGCAGCAATTTCCAGAACATGACAGAATGCAGCAAGAACAGTAACAGATAACTGCAAATATGCATCGCGATTTTCACTTCCGCTGCTACTAATGCTTCCTTTTCCCATCCCTAACCAAACAAAACAAAAATTCCACTTATGCTTCATCATTAAAGATCGAAATTTACTTCGAATTTACTTCTAATTTGCAAAAATTTGACAGCAAGGGATAATTTAACAAAAAAGAATTTGTAGTGTTACCAGTCCTGAGCAGACGATCGAGAAAGCCGACGCCGACGGCATTGTAAATGGTTTGGAGAGAGGATAAGTCATCGCCTTTGAAAAACTTGGTGACGAGAAGAAGGCCGGCGAGTCGCTGCTCGTCTCTCTCGCCCTTCAACAGCTTCAAGCAGTCTTCGAGCGGCGGAGACTGTTTGTCTTGCTGGGGCTCCTGAAATAGAGAAAGACATGAAGAAATTTGAGAGGGTGAGAGAGATAGAAATAGAGCGATAGAGAGATGAATAGAGGGATTAGCTTGGTTACCATGAGAGATTGAAAGCGGAGAAACTTGATGGCCGAAATGGAAACCAGAAAAAAAACCTGGAGATTTTTGGAGGGTTTTTTGAACTTCAGGAGGCTTCCGGACTCGCCCTATACTCGATTTTTTAAATTGGTTTTTTTAAATAGATTATTATAAATAAACCTAATCCTAAACATGTATTTATAAAAACAACCCACACACTATTTAAACATAAAAACACACCCAAAATCAACAATTGTATATTTTTTGGGTGTGTTTATAAATGGGTTTTGAGTATGTATAATTATGGGTTTTTGGTGTGTTTATAAAGTGTTTTGGGTGTTGGGTTTTTTTATAATTTCAGCCCCCATTTTGGGTGAGCAAAACCCCCTTTTTTTTAAATAGTATAGCCGTGCGGCTTTACTGATTGCCTTTCATAAATAGTATCGCCGTGCAGCTATACTTATTTTGACATGTGGCTCCTAATCGATCGGGGGTCCTCTTTTTTTAAAAAAAACAGTACAGCCGATCGGCTTTACTCGTTGGTTTCAATTTTTTTAAAACTAGTATAGCCGCGCGGCTATACTGTTTTGACACGTGGCGTCTAGCGCCGTGCGGCAATTCCTTTTTAAAAAAATAATAAATAGTATAGCCGCACGGCTATACTCGATTTTTAAATTTGTTTTTTAACAATAGCCGTGCGGCTTTACTGTTTTTTTTGCCTTTAATAAACAGTATCAATAAGAGTAGTATATAGCATTATCCATTACTATTAGGCCACTACCCAAGTTTCTATTGTCCTCTTTTAAATTTTTACTTTTCCAAAGTTATACCCGTATAAAAAATTTAGCACTTCCACATTTAATATTCTATTATACACATATGTACATATTTTTCAATAATACATCTGTGTTCTGTACATGTCTTAAAGACTTGGTAAAATTCAATTTTAAAAAAAATTAAATGTACAATACTTGTATTGTACATGTACAGACGTATTTCTCATGTTCAATACACTTATTTTTTACAAAATTTTCAATAAGACACACAAAATTCACATATTATTAAATAAAAAATATATATATTAAAGTATTATATAGTGGCCGATTAATATCTGCTTTGGTTTAGATATGTTGAAACTAACAAATTAATATCTATAAAGTATAAACTGATGCAACTAGGAGGGTGTTTTTTCCTTAATTTTTTTTATATTAAATAGTATAGCCGTGCGGCTATACGGTTTAAATATAATTTATTTAAATAGTATACCTGTGCGGTAATCCTACGATTTGGTTTTAAAAAAATAGTATATCCGCTCGGCTATACATATTTTGACACATGGCCCCTAATTGGTAGGGGGTCCTTTTTAACCAAAAAAAAAGAGGGTACAATCGCGCAGCATTACTCGGTGAGTTCAATTTTCCTATGACCAAACTCCCTGTGCCACTCTGTGACCTTCTTATACTTTTGACACATGTCCCTTCATTTAACTAAAACTTAACTATGTTAAGTCTTTAATTTTTATCAAAATAATAATTAAGAAAATTATATTAAAGGTTTGTTTTTCAAGAACTGGCTGAGTTTTCAAATTATTTTTTTGAATGAAACTGAGTTTTCGTATTAGAGCGCAGGAAAGATGAAGGGGCAAGGAAAACAGTTTTCCGGCATAAGGTGGTTAAAAGGTTGACGGGGTTTTGTACGTCGGAGCATGGCGGTTCTGTTGCTGGGCAGCTCGGCAGCTCGGCACTCGGCAAATTGCAAATTCGACAAAGATTTCTAAGGCGAGTTCGACAACTTTCAGGTGTTGGATGACGGTGGTTTCATTAGGGGTGGGCATCAAAACCGGAATACCGATACCGTCCCGAAACCGTGCCATTCCGTGTCAAACTCATGCCAAACCGTTTGGGGTTGATGCTTAAACGGGATGAAACCGTGTCATCCCGTTACTGTTTGGCACGACACCGGTATCAGATTTGTGATCCCGTTTGGTGTCATACCGTACCGTACAGTAACTAATTAATATTAAATAATAAATATTAAAATATTATTTCCAACATTTGAAGCTTGGATGTGGTGAGGCCAGCGAGACCACGCTACTTTTTTTATTCTCTCCGCCAATTTTTTTATTTCTTCTCTCTTCTTTTTCTTCCCCCTTCTTTCCTTCTCTCTTTTCTCTCTGTTTCTCTCTTCTTATTTTTTTCTTTAGCCTTATTTGTTTCTCTATGTTTCTCTCTTCGATGAGCCTAAGCGATCAGCCTAGAGTCAAAATCAAAGCGTGGAAATCTTAGATCTTGGTGGTCGTAATCTACTTGGTTCTGGTGTGGATGGTGTGCATGTGGAGTCGCGGTCGTCATCGTCGTGGTGGGGAGGCCACCAGGAGCAAAGCCGGGGTTCCTGAGCCGGCAGTAGAGACGAGATCCCAATCCTACCACCGCATTCGGCTGCTGCTTCATCTGCATCTTTGACCTTACCATTCATTCAAATGGGTTTCTTTCTTGGATAATAGATGAGAAGAAAAAGAAGAAATTAAAAAAGAGAAGAAAAAAATAAGAAGAGAGAAACACAGAGAAAAAGATCTTGGTTTCGTTTTAGCCTAAGGTGAACGGTATCAGTTTTGATACCGAACCATACCGGTCCCGATTGGGGCCGGTATGGTTTGAACGTGTTTTGAAAATCCCCCATCCTGTGTCATACCGTCCCGATTCTCCTATTCGGGATTGACACCGGGATGACCTCCATCCCGTGTCATCCCGTACCGTGCCCACCCCTAGGTTTCATTTGGATTTCATAAATCGGAGCCCGTGGGTGTCGCCAATTGATGTGCGGTTGTCGGAAATTAACCAGGCCAGCGGTCGTTACCTCGGCGATATCAACAATCTGATTTGATCAATGAAAAAGACACAACAAAGAAAAGCTTGTGAATTTAAGATGGGTTCATTGATGTTGATGACCAGACAAAAATACACATACAAATCTACCACTTATGGGTTATTGTTGTGGAAAAGTTTTGCATGATAATTGTCACTGAGAGTGAATATCTGGGCACAGACCAAAGAGAAAGAGGATGAAGAATTATTTTTTTGTTTTTTAATTTTCAAATGAAGTTAACGGTGTTAATTTTATGTTAAGTGAAGGGACATGTGTCAAAAGAATAAGGAGGTCACAGGATGGCACAGGGAGTTCGGTCACATGAAAACTGAACTCTTACTCGGTGTGTTTAGTTTTTATTTTTTAAAATATTATAGTCGCTTTCTATAGTACCGTGTACTAAATCATCCTTGATTGGACTAGGCCTGCACGACGTAAGAGCATCTTCAAGGGAGATGTCAAATACCAAACATCAAATTTAAATTTGATGGTTGATGTGGCAATTTGACATTGACACATTTTTACACTCCACCCGATATGTCAAATAAATAATTATTGTAACAGTCAAATCATTCAAGATTTTTTTTATAAAAAAAACGAAAGTAACAGTCAGCTATCTTTAAAAAATAATAAAATATTCATTTGACATCTTGCTTTTGGGATGTCAAAAGTAACGGCTGAACCTCCAGCCTTCATTCCACATCAGCTTTGACAATTCAGTTGGAGTGATGTGAGATGTTATTTCTAGTCGTTAAATGTCTATGTGGCACTTTTAACATATCGGTTGGAGATGCTCTAATGGGCCATAACAAAGACGTCAAAAGGACCATAAGAAAGACTTCAAAAGGCTCCCAAAAAATATAGCCTATACCAGTTACTGTATGGTAGATTAATTTGTTAATTCAACAATTTTTTCTTCATTTTTTTTTTTGGCTAATGTTAGAGCATTTCAATTGAGAGGCATGGGCCCGAGCAAGAGCCCCCAAATGTATTTTCAAGGCCCAAGTCTTGCAAGGGCAAGAGCTGGGTTCTACCAACCTGGGCAAGCCGAAAGGCATGACTTGCGTGGGCAAGCTGACCTAATGTAACAGCCTTTTTTTTTTTTTCTTTTTTTTCTTTTTTTGAGGACCTTTCCTATTGAAAGGGGCAATAGCATACTAAACTCACATACACTACACGGATGTTAAGACTCGAACCCAGGATCTTGCCTGAGGGAGTAAATACTCCAAACAACTACACTAGTGGGTCCTTTGCAATAGCCAATTTAAATAACAAAAAAATTTTGAAAAAACGAATGAAGGAAAAAATACTAAATATTTTAGATTTTTTTTTAAAAAAAAATAAATACCTACCCATATTATTCACTTCCCACCAAGGGCGGAACCACACTAAGGGCTACAGTGGGCTGTAGCCCAGTGTGGTTTTTTAAGAAAAAAATATAAAACTTATGTATTTAACTTATTTTCAATATTAGCCCAGTCAGTGACGGTGTACAGATTACCTTATTTCCACTTTCAACATTTAAGTAAATGTCTTTGTCATTTTACTTTTATTTATTTTTATATTACTCCATTTACTTAAGTTTACAATGTAAATAAAGAAGTACCCCCCGTTTGGATTCAAATAAAAATACTAGAAAATCAAATTCCCACCAAATCAAAATATGAAAAATCGGTTTTAGTGCAAAATACGATTTATGCTAAAAATGATGGCTCATTAAGTCAATATATACTTCATACTAAAATCCCATAAAATCAAGTTTTCTTATTTGATGTGTGAGGAATAAAAGCTGCCAAATATTATCTTCAGAAAATGATTATTTTGAAAACCCATTTTTCATACTTAGTCAATGTTTTTACATAAAACAATTTTTCATGTATGATATGAATGCATGAAGGAACTAATGTCAATCTAAGTAAAAAGCCTTAGATGTTCAATCCACAATGGTGTTAAACCCTATTTGGTTTATGTTAAAACTTATTGAAAATTAGTTTATGGAGCTATGAACTAGCGTGGTTTATATGATTTAATATTTACTTTTATTTCTACAAAGACTATAGAAATTGTAAGTACCAAAAAAAAATAATCATTAAATTTTAAGTTAATAACTTTAGCTAGCCCACCCGTTGAAAAATTCATGGTTCCGCCCTTGCTTCCCACACCAAAAGTTTATACAAATTCCTTTGCTCATATCTCATGTGAATAGTAGTTGCCATGGCAATGGGTGGAAAACCAACAAAAAAAATTGCTAGGGCTGACACTATTCATGTGAATAGTAACTGCTCTTGCCTCTCCTTGCCTTTTGCCATGACAAATGGGTGGAAATGCACTTATGAAGGGGAATGGGGTTTTCTCATACACTGCTAAGATGCTATGAGAGTTCGAACCTAATACCATTAGTCTACAAGTCAAGGCTCTTTTTCGGGTTAGATTTCGTTAGCAAAATTATATATGTATTTATTACATAGACTATTTAAATCGCATCCGTATCCTAATTATTATTATTATTTTTTAGAATTTCAGAATCATTTTTGTGGACTCATATCAATGTATCTGTGGTTATTAGCTAGTAGACCAATAGCTAGTTGGTTTAGCATATTAGCGGATGAGGTTTTTTTGTTATTGTGCTATCCTTTGCATATCTAGGAGTAGCAAGTATGTTCCACACTGCATTTGAGTTTCAAAACTGCAAAGGTACATCTTAATGTAACCCTAGTATAGAATGATGAACGATTTGATCTAACGGCTACAAACGTGTTCCCATACAAGCAAATTCGCGTTTGATCTAATGATCAACCATACTTGGACGGCTGAACTGCAGGCAAGTTATGAGCTAAGAGCCTCAAGACAAGAAGAGGCTTCACCTCCACCTTCATGGCATGTGGCGCTGATAATTTATTCATTGCTTATCCATTGAATATAATATCCACAAATCACATCCTAACACCTGGCATTAAGTGATGACCTTCATGCTCATGCATGCACATGATCGAAAAAGGCAAAAACCATTGCTTTTGGCCATATTCTTTTAGTAGATAAGATCAGGTTTTAAGAAGCTGACTCCCCTAAGAAAACCAGTCCTCGGTTTCTCATAAACCAGTCAATCCACATTCCTTATTTCTTTCTTCTGGTCTCTACGGTATATATTTTGTTTAATCAGGTTGGTAAATCAACCTATAATCCCTCTTCCATATTTAGCAACCATATCATAAACTTCAGTATAAATATTAACAACTGACTATAATAATTTGATGTAATGTTCTCGCTACATAACACGGCTTATAAATGTGATCTTTCTAACATTCGTTTTATTCGAAATAGTGCATTCTTAGAAAATAAGTTTGACATATTTAAATATCTAAACCCATAATTAGTTTGCCTCTTCTTTTTTAAAACCCATATTCAAATACAACTATGCTTACACAATGATTTTCTAAGTTTAGAGACTAATAAATAGGCAAAAAAGCCAGATACATAACAAATACAAGGTAACTCCCCGACTCCACCAATTCTCCAAAACGCGGCTTTTACACCCAAAAATAAAGATAATTCATTTTTTATTTTTAAATAATTATATAAGCAAATAGGCAAAACCCGCTAAGAACAACGCACGACCCACGGCTTCTCCGCTTGTTCCAGCTACCTCCCCAGACCGCAAATGCCGCTACCACTCAACCCTCAACCTATAAATACCTCACTACCCGCTACCACTCAACCATCAACCGAAAATCAAAATTCAGTTTGTTTGTTTCCCGAGAAAAACCAAAAGAAAAGAAAAGAAACTTGCACTCCAATTCAATTCAATGTCGAACCAGGGATATCGATCTCAATCTGCGACGAGCACTCCGCACCACAAGCGTCAATCCAGGTCGATTTGCCTCCCGGCCTGCTTCACCAGCATGAGCACTCACCCCTTCGACATTCTCCAGAGGGAGGGCGACTACTGCAACAACTGCAGCAGGTCTCGGTCGCCGTTGCCGGAGATCAAAGACCGGTGCTTGAACCTCATCTCCAGGATCGGCGGCGGCGCAAGGCCTGGAAGAGGGCGGCGCTGCCACGGCTCCGCCGACTTCAGCTACGATCCCTCCAGCTACGCCCTTAACTTCGAAGACGACACCAGCCGCGCCGACGATCAGCTCCTCTTCCACGGCTTCTCCGCTCTCAAAGACCGGTGCTTGACCCTCATCTCCAGGATCGGCGGCGGCGCAAGGCCTGGAAGAGGGCGGCGCTGCCACGGCTCCGCCGACTTCAGCTACGATCCCTCCAGCTACGCCCTTAACTTCGAAGACGACACCAGCCGCGCCGACGATCAGCTCCTCTTCCACGGCTTCTCCGCTCGGCTCTCGGCCTCGTCCATCCCTACGACGTCGCACGAGAAAAAGACCAGCCCCAACCAGCTCGACGAAATTCTGGAGAACGAGGAGTGCTTTGTCGCGACGGCGGAGAACAAGGGGACGACGAGCCAAGCAAACGGCGTCGCTTCAAGGAGGCGGGGGAGGACCCGGCACTCGTCGACTTCGGTCGACTTCAGCTACGACCCGTCGAGCTACGCGATGAATTTCGAGGACGATGTGAACCGAGACGACGAGCTTATCTCTCTCAGGAAGTTCGGCGGACTGCTGGCCCAGCCATCGCCGTCGAAGATGACGGCAGCGGCGGGGGCTACGCCGCCTGCCAAGTGTTCGAATTTGCGTCCAGAGATTGCTGCGTTTAGCTGAAGCTCAAATGCGGTTGCTTTCTATTTATATGCTCGTATGATCAGGCCAGTGTTTCATTTCGTCATGTGCTTGGGCTCTGCAAACGGGATTGTGAAAATATTTAGACTTTTGAGCTTCCAAAAAGGGAAGGAGACGAAAGAAATAGGGAAAGGCGCTGCCGGGGCAGATGCTTATTGGTTCGGCCCATGGAAACAAATGTTGACCCACATTGACCAAGGCAAGCACAAGCAAGCCAATGAAGGAAATATATTATAAAGCCCATTTCTCTTTAATTTTATAATCTGGGCTGATGAGGCCATGAACTCGTCTTGTAAACTTTTATATTATATTTATATTATCCTTTAGTTAATAGATAATGTCTTGATTTGAGTCCAAATTGGGTCAATTTCAAATTTCTTTTAATTGTTTTAATTTGATTATTTTTGTTTTCGGGCTATTTGGTACTACATGTTTGGGAGTACTTATGAAAATGCTAAAAGCGTTTCTAATAGCATTGAGAAAAAAAAAATTATAAGTGCTTTGGAGTCACAAATGCACTTTATAGGTGAGTCTTCAAGAATCATTTCCAAAAATTTCGATATTAAAAAAAATTTGACGTTCTTTAAACAAAAGCGCTTCTAAAAAAACTCTTATGAGTAGAAATGGTGCCTAAAAAGTAGTATGAAATTAGCAAATTGTTTAAGTTTCGTTTATTTTATTGACATTACCCTATATGTTTGGATGAAGGAAAATAAGTTGGGATTTAGCTAAAAGTTAGGAATTGAAGAGCATAAATTGTTATTTCCATTTTTTAGCAACTAAAGGATGAAACTTAATAAATGACAAGCGGAAAAAATCGTAGAAATTAGGGATCAAGATTCTTGAGTTTAATTTCCTCCAAAAGAAGTGTCATTTTGCAATTTCTATTAAGCCAAAATTCGTTTTTCACTGTAATTTTTGTCATTTACAAAATTCGACATACATAAATTTAAACACTAAAATTATTAATAGCCAAAAATTTAAACAGATGGAGATTTAAATTCTGTCATTTAAGAATTCTATGCAACTTTCAATTCCTTTGTCCAAACGGAGGTTAACGATGAGTGACAGGCAGAAGAGAAATTAAACAATTAGTGGCAAGCACGAAGAAATCAAGTACAAGACAGAGCATATTAACAATCAATGTTGGAGAACCACTATTTCTAAGATCCCTTGTAGAAAACAAAATAGCAGTTTGGTGTTTTTAACTGTCAACTAACAGATGCCATGCAAGTCACAGCTGCAAATGGGGTGTTGGCGAATGGCAAAGTGGCAATTGGCAACGGCCGGCACACAAGAAGACCGACCCAGAAGATACTCAATGATTGAATCTCTCTGATCTGTCAAAAAAATTAAAGACATTAAAAAGAAAGCTTCAAACTCGAGCTCAAGCTCATAGCTAGCTAGCATTTACGTGGTAGGAGCGTAGGTGTTTAATTACTAATTAAATATCAATATAAAAACTCACATTTCTCTTCATTTTGATCATCCCCTTTTGCATTAATCACATCTTTGATCTCAAATTCTCAATCCCCATGGCAAACCCACCTGAGAAATTGGCCTCAATTCACGAAGTTTCGACACCACCGGAAGAGAGTTATGATGACTTTGATGAGGAAGAAATAGCTCCATATTCTTCTTGTGGTTGTTTATGGGGATTTTACTTTAGAGCACTGCGTGGAAGAAGCAACATTGGAACACAGAGATATCTACTGCAACAACAACAAGAAGGAGATCAAGTAAAAGAAATTTGGTTGGTGGAGAATGCGAAGAAAATACGAGAGTTTTCGGAGGTTTTGGCAGGACCAAAGTGGAAGAATTTCATCCGCTCCTTCAGTACAATTTACAAGAAAAGAAGGGTGCAATTTCAGTATGATCCGCAAAGCTATGCGCTTAATTTCGACGATGGGGGGTTTGACAGGGAAGTAGAGGGTACTTCGTACCTTCATTTTTTGAATGCCGGATTTGCAGCTTCTCCAGGGATGAACAATGCCAAGTTCTGATTTGCTAACTCTCCCTGTCCTCATGTTTGCTGTTGTTGCTCTTGCTCAGTTTTATACGTGTTTCACATATAGATGAAAATGACCTACTTGTTTGTTTATTATTCATTCTTTCATTTGATCTCTTTCTGACAAATTTATGAACAGCTAAATTTTGCCAGTACTTGATTGTTTTATGTTACTTGTTGTGTATAATTCTCTGGGCATATTTTCTAAAGTTCTGTTTCTTTTATGTTCTGTTATCTAATTTCTATGGTAGTTGCCTCAGCTTCTCCAAACCAATGCCATCTAGAGAAACTGGTGCATGGTTTTTGCATATACATCTGAACTTATATATACCAAGTCACTTCACAACACAATCAAAAGAAATTGAAACCTGAAGCAGCATGATCCATGCCATCTGGTTGCACGAAAGAGCGTCAACGATGCCACTCTAAAAATTTACATACCTTTATTTACTACAAATTCATCTCTACAACAAAATGCCATAAAGAAAAGCTATAATTTAATTTAATCACCAGTGTGATGTATGTAAGGAACCACGCTCAGGTCATTGCACTGTACACCCACCACAACCCCTCACTGTTCTTATTCACAGACATGAAGATCATAAACAAAAAATTGTAAGCCCTCTAGTGGACTATCCAATTCAGATTCAGTAACATAATTCCTAAATACTGAACTCCTAACGATATATGATACTACTCCATCTGCAGCCTTTGAGCATACCTGTATAACGGCTCATAATCAGTGTTAGCCTTTTTCTTTCTGTAGAATCAAAATATGATTCTTTCACTTCAACCCTGTTGTCTTCTTCCATGAAGTCCTATGCTATCACAGTTTCTATGTTGAAATTATGGATGTAGTGGAAGCATGAACAAATAATCATCCCAGGAATGGCCCTCGTTTCCTTTTCTCCATTCATCCGAATCGATCACCGCTGTTTTCACCTGCATTACTTCTTTTTGAATTAAGGTTGGTGGGACGCTCATGAGAAATTTAAAGTTGAGAAGAATGCAAGGTTCAATGAATATACCTTTTGCGTTTGCTCTTCAAAACTGTGGAGGTTGAAGGATTGCTGTGCCAGTTCCTCTTCCTCTGATTGATGAACCAATTGTTTATCTGCTTTAATTGCAAACCAGTTTCCTGTACCAACCTAGCCTTGTCTTCCTCCTGAAAATTTATATGAAAACTACGATAGTTAGGTATCGATGAGCAAAACGTGAATGCAGTTGGCTTACTAAAGGATTGCCAAAGCAGTTTCAGCTAGTATGCTAGGCTACAATTTTACAATTAAACTTGTTTATATGTGTTCATCTTTAAGTTAGTACTCTAAAGACTCCCACAAGCCTACATGCGTGGCAGGAAAGCTAAAAAACTTTCAAATGATAAGCATGCAAACTCAAAGAGCTTCTCATTGACCTATACTTACAGTTGGATATGGCCACTTTGAATGTGATTGCCACCAAGCTTTTAGCACAGAGGTGGTGTCACCAGGAAGCTTTCCAGCTCGTCTCTTGCGCAAAATTTCCTCCCGTATGTCTACGATTTTCTCCTTGTAACCCTGTGAAAACTTTGCTCAGATTGGTAACGGAGGAAATGCAACAGATTTACACTCAACAATTCAATTTTATTACCTGCTTCAGCTCATGCTTCAACTCTTGCCTCACACGCTCCATCAACGACCTTTCGCTCTCTGTCGGGATAAGAGGGCCGAATCCCATGCTGTCATGACCATCCATGCTTCCATCAAACAAGTTTGCATCGCTGTCGACTTGGTCGTCTTCATCATCAGACATTGTAGCACCCGTGCCTTCACCGGGGGAAACTCCTGTTCATCCAGTTTGTATAAGAAACTAAAACTTCGGTGCTGAAGAGCCATGATCACTACCATTACAGAAAAAAAAAACATTACCTGTTAAGCTTTGTAGTGATTGCTCAATCTCCCAGCAAGCCATCACTGCTTCCATGGCATGCACCCGGACATGTTGTTGCAGTTGTTCTTTAAAAGAACAAAGCAACAAAACATAATGCCTCTATAAAATCATCAACAAGCAGAAACAATCAGAAACTATAGAAATTAAGTTAACAGATTGTTAATTATGGTAATTGGGTTTAAGCTTAAGGATCAAGAGAAGAACATCAGCAAATAACTTTGCAGAGAGCAAGAGTTGTCTTGTTGTGCCATGAATATCAGCTTTTGTCTTCCCGCATGTTTATTTTTTTCTTTTGTTATAAAAAGTTGGGGTTGTGTCACCCGAGACTCACTTTTATTATGTTTAAATTATATCTGTCAGCACCACCACCACTGTCCATATCTTGTAAGCCTTAAAGCTTTTTCAGATCCCTATACCCCTATTTTTTCAAAATCTTCAGGAATCTCATTATTTCTTCTCATGGCCAGAAACATTTCAACCATGCCAAGTCCTTCCCTCGTACCACTAGACTAGTTTCCTCAGCTTTAGCAAACCCACCATCTCCAAACCATCTTGAAAATTAAATCCCATAACTTTTTTGTTTTAAATTCAACAATTTAAACTTAACCGCAATATTTAGGACTTGCTTTCGTGCAGCACAAAACAAAATTTCTCGATTCTCGTTAACACTACCCAAAATTGAAGAAGAATTTCTCATTTCCAAAGTGCAAAATTTGTAAATACTCAAATTCGTCTGTCCATTTCACCAAAAAAAAAAAAATTTCGTCTGTCCTACTATAATCTTACTAATTTGTGTTGTGATTGAAATTATGAGGCTTAATAATTGTTCCAATTTTTTTAAATATTTTTTATAGTCGATTGGCCAAATTTGATGACTCTTTAACAATTCAAAGCCAAGAGACACAAGTCAGCAAATTAAGTCATCACAAATTCACACAAGCAATCAAAAAAATATAAAAGGCGTACCATGAACTGATCAAGCTCCTTATCATCGCCGACCATGCCGTGGCCCAAAGCCGAGTATTTAGCCACCACATTCTGCGACTGAGCCAGCTGGGCGTCGATCCTCGGCAGCTGGTCCACCGGCGTGGCGATCCGCAGGCACGCCACGTGTGCCGACAGCAGGGGCTCGTACAGCGGGTGGGCCAGAATCTCCGCCTTGTGCCTTGCGTTCTGCCAGTTGATCATTCCGCCATCTCCGCCGCCGCCGCCGCTCTCCACGACGATGTCCGTCTTGTTGAGGCTGCTGTCGGGCTTGAGGTCGGCGGAGTCGTGGGAGATGGTGGCGGCGATCATGGAGTCGCCCCCGACGGCGGTGACGTCATCGATGACGTCGCTGTGGTTGCGGTGGAGGATGGGGCGGTGGGGCTGTGAGAGCCATTGGTTGGAGGCCTGGGAGGTGGTGGAGTCGGAGGCGGTGACGTGGAGGTTGAGGAAATTGGAAGCGCCGCCGCCGCCGTTGTTGTTGTTATGGTTGTTGTTGGCGTCCGCGTTGGTGTAGTTGCGGAGGAGGGCGGTGTTGAGCCAATTTGGGGCGGGCTGAAATGGGTGGTGGGGCTCCCTGGGCTTGGAGTTCGGGTCGGGTTGGTCGGATTGAAATGGCTGGTGCTGTTGCTGGGTTTGGTCTGTGAAGTGGTGGAGAGGAAGGTCCTGCTGGGAGAGGTGGTTGTGGTACGCCATGATCGATGATCAGCTGGGTATTAAAGTAATTGCAGAGACAGAGACAGAGGACACTCTGTTTCTCTGTGTTTTACAAATTAAAAAGGAGCAATTGTAGACGATGATTCTGAGGACATGGATATGAAAATTTAGAAGCTTTCTGAGAGTCTGAGAAGATAGGAGAGAGAGACAAGACAAAGATATATGGTTGGATTTGATTATATATATCTCTCTGTAGAGAGAGAATACACGGTCTGTGTGTGTATAGAAACTTAGAGAGAGAAAGATGAGAGCTTTTTTGAGTTTTGGGGAGAGAGAGATTGAAAGGGTTTAGTTTAAAGCTTTGAGAGCTTATATATGGGATGGTACCAAAAACGTATATGATGAAATTGAGGAGCTGTTTAGAGAGAGAGAGGTTTTTGGACAGAGTGGTTTTCAGGCGAGCAAAATGAGCTCGAGAAACTGCTTTAGCAAGAAAAAAATGGTGGGATTTTGTGGCAGGTTTTATTATTAATTAAGGAGCCAAGGAGCCCAAGGGTCCCTATTACTATTAAAAGAATTTTTTATTATTATTATTTCACAATATGATATAGGAGTTGAAAAAATAGAAAATTCGGATCAAATAGTTGATTTTAGAATATAAGGTATTTTAATTTCTTTACAAAGAAAAATAATGGTATTTTGAATCTAATTAAGGGTAGCAAAGATTTCTTTAAATAAGAAGCAAAATGTTTGGGTTGAATGTGTGAAATTTTGTAAGACCACTTATTATATTTTTTTTCCAATTTAACATAATATATGAGATTTACTATTTGAGTAGTTGTGATCAATACTCCTTTCACTTTATGGGAATAATACTAGTCTTATCATATTTTTATACTACATGATGCGGCAGTTGATGTGTGCATGCCACATTAGCTAATTAATGTGATTAACACTTTTTTTTTTCTTTCTTAAAATATACTTCATTGATTTAATTAATTTGGCGTATGATATGAAGATGCCACGTCATGCAGTATAGAAATATGAGATAAACATGTGGTAAGTATAGCATTAATCTATTTATAATTTTAAAAAACTCACAACGAAAAGTTAGCATGGGAAAAAAGAACAAAAAGTAAAATAACTCAATGAAAATCTTGGCATATTATTATCGTTGATGGGGGATTAATTTAATAATCACTGATATGATGTTTACTTTTGTATGAAACCCCAATAAATAAAGATCATAAAGTTTTGTCCATTTGCGTAGACTTTTAAACATCCATAAATTGTATGCGATTTGAAATTAGATGAACTATTAGAATTGAATTAGATATTTGTCTAGAATGATACCGAATGTTAATCCTCACGAAAAAAACACATATTCAAATAGCGATTACAATTAGAAGGGACAATAACCTAATCTCATAGATGAAATAATACTGTAATTAAATGCAGCTTAATCTAAAATTGTCGGTAAAGAAGTTGCTTATAGAATCCTAAAATGGTAAGAATTGCATCAAAGTAGAAATCCTCTCAATGAATAGCAAAATTAAAAGTGATTTTGTGAAAGGACACACTCACCACCCCAAAGTTACTCACACGTGACCGTCATACTCGAATATTTTGATGCCAAAACAATTTAGATTATAGAAAAAGCAATTTCACACTCCCTTCTCTCACTCCACTACCATATGCATATGGTTCTAGAAAAGCAACTTCCCAACAACGAAAGTACACAAACTGTATCTAGAAAACGCCCTTATTAGTTTATATTTGTACTGATTAGTAGTAGTATCCCACAACTCTTGGAGCGTGCCGTCCACGTCACCCTAGCTAGGGTGACCAACTACCAATCTGGACCGTCCAACCACAAAGCGCGATGTATTGCTCAAAACGGCACCGTATAATCACAGGCTTACTGGCTACCTCCTACAGACGGTGAAGGGGAGAAGAGGAGCCGAGGATTGTACAAGGAGGGGACCATGAATTACGTCGCTCCTCTCTCCGGCACTCGCGGGAAAACGACGCCTCGACACGCGTCGTGCGCTGCTCGCTTGGACCACGGCGATGGGACCCGCTCGAAGCACGCGCCAAAACGAGAGAATCGCAACCCTACACGTGGCGTGCTGTGAGAAGCGGGACCACTGAGAATTTTTGACTTCTCTGACAGCCGCCGGCTTAATCAATTCGAGGTGTGGGCCCCTTTGTGGGATGCGGTCCCCACTTTCGAGCCCGGTGGGCCCCAAAATGGCAAGATTAGGAAAAGGGTTCTAAAAAAAAATACAAAATGAAAACGGTGGGGGCCCACTTGGGGGGAGAGCGGGTGCTGCTGTGTGTGGCGTTTATGGCCAACTGTTCACCTACATGGCTAATAAAACTAAAAGGCAAATGGTCCCCTCCCTAGTTGTTCTCTGTATTTTTCATTTTAAAATTTATTTTCTATTATATTTTGTTTGCGGAAATCCCAAAATTTGAACTCTATATAGAGTCAGCTATTTACACGCAATTACAAATTGAGCTGAAATTTACTTTCTAAAAGCCCCTTTGATAACTATTTTTCTTTTTATTTTTCATTTTTATTTTTTGTGCTAGGATATAAAGGAAAATGAAAGAGATAATGGAAGTAAGGATGAGATTGAGAGAGAGGATGGGAGGGAGGAGTAACAAAAGTGAAAACAAAAACTTGAAATGAAAACAATTTCAAATAGATTTCAGTTTTTAACTTTTGTTTTTACTTTTGTTACTTCTCTCTCCCATCTTCCACTCTCACCTTTCCTCTCATTCTCACTTTTTTTTCCTCTATATTATAGCACAAAGAATGAAAAATGAAAACTAAAAACTAAAAACTAAAATTGAAATGGTTATCAAACGGGCTCTAAATTTGTCCATTTAATTCTATAGGGACAACCAATGGCGGAAATACATTTGGAGATAAAGTCAACATAATGTTGTTGATTTAAATATACTTCAACATCCTCGTTATCAAACGGGCTCTTATTATACAACTTTACTACATTATTGCTAATAAAATAAGCAATGTAGTAATTGCAATTTTAATGTTGCACATAACGAATACTTGTCCTCATTTTTCTTTTTCACCTCTAGGACCTCTCAATTTAATTCATTTTTAATATAAGCGATTCGAACATAAGACCTCGGTTACAAGAGTAACTATTTAATTACTTGAGCTCCTTACTAATTTTATTCCCATTTCATATCATATGATTCTTACCCATTTTAAAATTATTTATTTAATTTGAAAAAAAAAATATTGAAGATAGATTTCTTTTGTTCCCTCTTGCTACCATCTTTTAAGCTCATAGTTCTATATATAGATACATATTGTGCGGTTCCTACGTACGTACCTTCACTTTATGGGACATAATCTCATACTAAGATAAAGCCTCGAGATGATTAAAAAACAATTAGACCCTAAATCCATTTTATATAATTCCGAAGCGACAAAAGAAGAAAGTATATTCTATGGCATACGGTCTTGGCTTTGGATAAGGACTAGTAGAAAATTAATGTCAAGTATGACTTTAATTTTCCTAATACTTTACAATATTATGATTTAAAATAAGAGCCATGTATGTTCATATGGTCCTACATTTACCTCATTGTCTTGCCTTCTCAACTATCTTAATTAGTATTGAATTACCTGCACTCTACTCTAACCATTCTCAAATATTTTTAGTTGAAAGGTCGATGAATGAGTAAATTACTTCTAGGGTTTTGACTTATGTATGAATTAAACCATTTTATTATAGCGGGTTCATAAATGGTACCTCTTTCTAGTAGTAAAGTCTACTGTTACGTGTAAGGGTTTTGTAATTCAAGTATTTAAGAGCAGTTGTACCTAATACGGCTGGTATAAAAATGTACTTTTAGGGTTTTAATCTTGATATATAATACTAAATATTATTAGACTAGGCACTTCGTATCTATGCATTAGTTCTCAAAATCAACTGTAATTATTCACAACTCAATAACATAATACGTTAAATTGTCCAACATACGAGATTATGGTCGGATGTTTTTATCACAAACTAATTGGAAAGACAAATCTTCTCCAGTCAGAAAGTTTGACTTATTTGACAAAAAATTGTTAACATAAATCATTGATTAGATGATTAATATGTGTATTAGTCTATGCACTTTGATTAGATTCGAATTGAAAACGAAAACTATCACGGTTAAAAAAAAAAAGAAAAAAAAGTAAGGTGTCATATGAATGGGACAATTTTACCAATATGAAACCCAGCTAAGACGGCTCTTGTCGCATCTCAAAGAGTCAGTCGCTGTTCCAAGCCATGCGTGCCTTTTATATTCATATGTCATTTCTTATTTTTTTTTTAATTTTTTTTAATTTTTTTTAATGTCTAGACCTCAATCTCAATTGCTTGTCAGATACTATTTGTGTTTGGTTTGGCAAAAAGAAAAAGCAAAAGAAGAAGGCACTATTTCTCTTTTTGGCATCAACCCAACAACGCCAACATTAGTTGGGGATTAAGCAGATTTGTTAATGGAAGTTTCTTTTGGTGGTGACACCTAATCCTTGGATTAGAGATCTTAATCACCATCCTTTTTTCTGTTGCGGCACCCAAAAAAAAAATCAATCGAGTGTACCTGCAATCACCAAATTCCTATTCATTGCTTTGTTGATCATGACTTGGAAGTTGGTTCATAATAATAATATTAAGGGATCATATGCATATATATAATTTTCACTAATCATTTTCCACCGACATTCAAATTTATAAAGCCAAAAGTTTTGGTTTGGAATAAAGGGTATTTATCAATATTAATGGCTTGGTTGAGTAAATATTTGTGTTAAAAAGAATAGAAAAACATATGGGTAATAGGATGAGTATTTTGAAAATGCAAAAAATAAAAAACCATCACTAAACGAAACTCGTACTATTAGCTTATGATAATTGTGAACACAAAACAAGTTGCAAGCTTAAAGTCATAAGTTGTTTACGGAACAAACAAACACATAAGCAAGAATTTTGTAGAGACAACCGCATATATGTGTGTGAGTGATTATTAGTTGTTTAACGTAAATTTCACAATAGAATTCACACAAATATACAACTGAGAATTACTCATGCGCGCATGAAAATATGATTTCCTGTTTAATAACACATAAGGGAATCAAAAAGTTTGTGAGCTTCACGTTATTATCTGTAATATAACGACTGGAAAAATTAAACTACGAATGTGTGTTGCATGCAATTTAAAAGGGTGAGAAGAAATAATTTTTCATTTTTCTCCAAGGACAAAAAAATATATATAAACAGTTCGTGAATGGTTGTGCAGTCTACACGTGTCATGCTTCAAGCCCAATCGTTAGGAATCCAGTGAGACGGTTTCGTAGGGCATCCGTTACCTGTGAGCTTGCCAACGTGCAATTGGCGGGGTTGTCAAAGTCCAGCGAATGACAACCC
>NW_018922239.1:209883-268119 GCF_002207925.1 Prunus avium | reverse complement strand
CGCCACAAGTTTCCTTTCGGGACCGGTTTTCACACGGGGGGCCCACACGTTTTACACGAGGCAACAAGTGAAACCTCAAGTGTGGTCCCCAAATGGATGATGCATGCATACGACACACTTCCACACTCAGTAATTGTGGGCAAATGGATTTGCGAAAAACGTGTGATTAGTCGTAGGTTGATTGGTAGATTGGTAGACTGGGTTGATTAGGATTTTGTGTGCGTTGATTGTGTCTGCCAAGATTAAGGTTCGTTATTTTTTAAATTATAAGTGGAGCCCACATAATTATGGAGGGGGACAAGATTTAATTAGGGATTTAGGAGGAGGAGTGGAAAAGGTATTGTATAGGGGTTTTGTCTGTGACCTTGTCCTTTATAATTTTTTGGATCCAATTCTTAATAATTAGGGCGTACGTGAGATGGGAGATGGGATTTGTGATGATTTGGATTTTGTAGGCTTCTCATAAAGTTTATCGAGCTGTTATTTGTTTTTTCATTGTATGTCGACTACTTCTACTGTAATCCCTTTTCAAAAGATCATTTGTAAAATCATATTGTATTTTAATTCTTCAAACCGTCTAGTTTTTAGATATTTCTTCAAAGATTATTTGACCACTCAATTAGATGATTGTTATTTATTGTAGTCTTTTCTTGAAGCATTGTGTTTGTCGATTTTGTTGGTTCCAACTACATGCCTTAATGATTTTCAATTTGCTTGATTTTTTACAAAGATGATTTATAAATGAAGACTTGAAAAATAGACAATTTAGATCAATAAAAAAAAAGAACTTTAAAAAATATCCCTCGAATAAAATTATTTAACAAGTCCCTCAAAGAAAAAGAAAAAGAAACGTGCAACATATTTACCCAATTGTGCTCCTAGATGAGTTGGCATGCTGCACTCCTAATTTCATTGGAGTTTCGAGGCGCATGTTTACATCAGGTGTACGTAGGCTTATTATAAACATTCTAAAAAGCATATACACATGCATGTCTTGAAGTGTTACGGATTAATGACAATAGCTAATCTCATGTATTGCAAGTTATGCTACGTAAATTGAGACCCACAGCCCAAGGTCCTGTTTCGTAACACAAATGCATTACTTTACAAAACTTCAAACTTTTGAAATACCTTTTTGAAAATATGTGACATGACTATAAGATAATCTAAATTATCTTTGGCATACATCACTTCTCGATCGATACCCTTGTCAAATTCATATGTAGTAATTTTTGTCACCACCACTTCTCTTTCTTTTATCAATGGTTCTTCCAATTGATAGGTTTCCATAAATAATTGAAATTCACTTTCTTCATCTGTATCTTCAATTCTAGGAACATGAAACTCTTTATATACGCCAATTTATGTGAACCTAAATTTGACATATATGTATCTTCATTAGAGCAAGTTTGGTGAGGTGAATCAGTCTCCCTCAATTAGCCCCAACGAAAAGATTCTGAATTTGACAGATCCTTTATCTTTATATATAAATATATAATATGATATACCGAGAATTTCAGTTGCGAATATCTCAAATAAGCTTATTTGACAAAATTTGTTACTTGTAATTTTCAAATAATGCTGGAAAACGAAGTCCTCGTTGGTTTCCAAACTCGTAGTTATCAGATGGTGTGTGTGGGGTAACATTCTTTTGGAAGAGACTTGGCAAAAAGGTCAAAGGAAGCAAGTAGGAAAAGCGAACCCCATTGTCAATTGATGTTTAGGAAAAAGAAAAGAGTGAAAACCACTCGTGGATTCTCATTTGATCAAATACCCCATTATTGGTTCGTTTTGACCACTCCATCTCTCCATGCATGAATATATGAAAGTAGTTCATGATCTGACTGACGAAAATATATTCAAAATCATTATTATGCCTTTTCTTTTCCCATTTATGCCAAATCGTTTTCTCTCCCATTCATTCGCATCACCAAGCTACCCTAGCTAACCCTAGCTAGCTAGCCGAACAGATTAAATGGGCATTAAGTTTAAGTGGAATATTTTGTGCTTGATGCGTAGCGTGATAATTAGACCAACAGTTGGGATCACAAACTTTTGTGATGTGCTTGCCTTCCAATATTTACTGGCATTGAGTTGTCATCGAACCCTAAAATCAACAGGTAGTGAGTGAAACAACTCAGAACATTATGTGGAATAATACTCTCAAGAAGACAGATGTACAATCTTAATTAGTTATAGTGCGCGTGTGACGATGATGTTACCCCACACAAAGGATGGGGTGGCCTTATCTAGAGTTTGAAGAAACGTTTTTCTGTGTTGGTATTGAAGACATTTTAATGTTGTACCTTGTTGATGCTTGCTTATCGAGGCGCACTTGTGGCTGAAATCATTGAGAAAATGGTATCATATGGGATGGGAACAATTATAGAGGGGAGAATTTGGCAAAAAGTGAGAGAGTCCGGGAAAAAATGCTCACAATAATTATAAATCATACAGAAATCGCATAATTGAGACATGCAATTTGCTGTGCTTAGATTAGATACGTGTAATTCAGAAGATGCTTTTCTACATCTTCACAGTCAATGCATGCATGCACGTAATCTTGGGTTAATTAGAGAGGGTTTTAATTAAGGATTGTAAGTAATTATAGGATCATGTCATCTTGTTTGAACTTCATGTTTTGGAGATTAATAGCTGGTTTTAATTTGATGATGGGATTAGGCAGTTGCTAATTTTACCCACCTTCTTTTTCGACTTCATGTTCCTTTGCCTCCTCTCTGGCCCCCCCCTCCTCTATCTCTTTGTTAGGCTTTCTTGCATGGACCACAAAAACACTGAGCATTTCGTGCATGGACCACTCAACCACTCACCTCTACTTCACTGTGCTCCCTAACCCCACCCCTCCCCAAGAAAAAAAGACCCAAAAAAAAATTGTCAAAATGTTTGAAAGATATATGTGGGAATCCAATCTCTATTCTTGACCTAGGCATATTTAACTGCCAATGTTCCACCCAATCTTTATAGCATTTGTACTTGGTATTGTTAAGAAAGGAGCTTGATCTTTTTGTTAAAATCCCATATATATATATATATATCTGTCAAGGTCATTGAACAAAACCCAATTGCTAATTCTCTTTACTATTGAGTTTTCGGGTGAATGCTCAAGGGAATCAAACACAAAACTTCAGATCGAGGGGTGAATAATGCTTTTGGGTCTGAGTCGCTAGATACTTGAAGTAAAGTTGAATGATTGAGATTTGAATTTTCAAGTGAATGAGAGAAAGAAAGGGAGAAAGAGGAAGGAGATTAAGAAAAAGTTGCTAACTACAATTAGCCTAGTTAATTAATTTCTCATGTAAAAAAGTGCAAAGTAGATAATATTTTGTATTTGCAAGGGACAGCTTCCGCGGGGGAAGCGTGAAAACTTACCATCTTAGGCTGTAAGAAGAGGGAACAAAAGACCCAGAATGGTAAAAAGGGACAGCAACTACATATATATATATATATATATATATATACCCCACCACCTCTATTCAGCTAATGTAGGCGATATATATGATAGATGTTGAGGAAAAATAAAAGAAAAGAAAAGAAAAGAAAGCAACAAAAGGACATATAATAGAGCAAAGCAAAGCATGGTTTTGATTTGATCATGTTTTGTTTATTGCCCTTTCTTCTGTGATGTCACACCACCCATCAGGTGCCTCACAACCCTTTTTAAATAAATATATATTTTTTATTTATTTATTACACCAGCCATCAGGTGCCTCGAATCTAAGACCTCAGTTGGTAATTCCAGGCCATTTTGTATTGGGATAGATCCCGTTAGCGTTCTGAATTTTTATTATTAATCAGAGGCACTTGCCAACTTGAATGAGCATGAGTTTTCCCTCCACAAAGAGTTTCAATTCAAATTACCCTATCTTTTTTTTTATTTTTATTTTTATGATGAATTAAGTTTGTGTGCTGCTATATTGCAAGAGTGTTTTTGTCAAATTCTTCTCACCAGTGAGATTGAAATTTGTGGACTTTAGGGAAGTTTATTTTATGCTATTTGTCAATGCATGCCAAAGAATAAATCTAGGCCTTGTGGGATGAAGCTTGACCTACTTTTGGAAATTGTCTAGTTTTTGACAAAATTTGTTCAGAAGGGCTGCTAAGGGAGTATTGGCACAGTGATCATAAGTTTGGAATATTTTTCAAACTACTATGCATGAAGAAATTTGTGTATGTATCTATCGAAATTGAAAACATTTTGACATTTTTATCATTGTTTGGTGAAAGTTGTCAAATAAAATTGCTGACCACCAAAAATGCGACTCTGAAAATTAATATGTATTATTTCCAATGTGTTGGCATATCATCTTCAAAGTTATCTTTCCTTGAAAGGCAACACAAAATTGTCATCAAACATAACATAATGTTGGGTGCTGACATCTTCCTCCCTCCTCAATCTTCAGCCTCATTCATCCTTGTATATTCTGGGCTAGTTAGCCCATGCAAGATCTAGGTTTCACGCATCCCCCGCTCATCACAAGAGACCCAAGTAGAAAGTGTGAGTACGAAGCGAGTCGTAAACTCAGATGTTCTAACTTCGAACTCTCATACTGTATTGTCTTAAAAAAGATTAACATAAATTTAAGGAGGCGGGGCATATACAACAAAACAAGTTCACATGTTACACATTAAGATATTAAAGACATTTGACATGAAACAAGGATACACATGGCATTTAATAAGGCAAAGATAAAGAGTTATCAAAAACCACAATTTAAAAAACACATTCGTACAAATTTACAAAATTATCAATCACTTTCGTTTGTGTACCATTCTAAGTGAATCACATTTCCCACATTTTTTCTGGGTCGCATCGCATTGTTTCATTTTCTCGATCTATACACTGTTTCCATACACCCAACTGCAAACCAGAGGAGGACCCAATTTCAGGGTTCAACTTGCGCCATAGGCCCACCAAACAAGCCCATGTGTACTGCTCCTTCCACCTAACCTAAGGAACAATCCAAATACCAACTATCTCTATAGAACTTCTATTTTTATTTTATTTATTTAAAATTTTTTTTTTACGGTCGTAGCTGTTTAGCACTATTAATCAAAAGAGATGTATCCTAATGACAAATACTCACTTGTATCCGAATCGTATTATAGGATTTACTTACATCAACGGCTGACAGTCACTCACGCACGCATAAACGATTGTTCGTAACACATCTCATAAAACAAGTTTCACTCTTACATGTACAAAACAAAAAATTCTTACACATACGTGTAGGCGACCGACAGTAGCATTTCTTATAAAAAATGTTTTATTCTGAAAAACTTGTCTTACACGTGCATGTAAGTTATAATCAATCAAATCGTTTGTCCTGGTTGACATAAGAAAAATGACTATTGTTTTCCCTTTCTTCCATGTACGTAACTCTGTTTTGGATAGAGAATGACTCGTATAGCGAACCAATTGGGCAATTATGAAATGCTTGATGTACAAACATCATAGAATTGAATTGGTGATGGGATACAAATGTGACCGCATAATGGAAGGAGGTCTCTCTCCCAACTCTTAACACAGTTGCAGGGTCAAGCTTTCATCCTATCTTTCACTTTCATTACATCTTCATCACAGAGAGGCGTGTTCTAAATTTTAAGTATCACGGCAAGTTGAATTGATTGCTAGAGCTATTTTATGTCGCCTTATGCGTGCATGAGCAATTTCTGACTACTGATTGATATAAAGTGTACAATTTATGAATTGTTGTATTTCACCACCGCATGCGGTGAGCCGTTTGACACTAGCAAATGAAATGAATCTTACTATTTACTGTTTAGCAGCACATGAATTGTCTTTTACTTTTGTATGTGGTTTTGTCTTTGAAAATTAAATTGGAAGAAAGTGATTTGAGATATGATTGGAGGAACCTCTTAATTTGATGGCTTGAGCAGTTTTGCTACTGGTGGAGGCCACTTTTACAGCATATGACCCTTAATAATACCATTGCCAAGGGGACCGTGGAAACGAATCTTATTCTTGTCAATTTGTATAAACAACAAGAAACAATAACATCAATCAACTCACCAAAATTTCCAAATTTGTTCACAACTTTTTTCCAAAAGCTCCGAGAGTAGCAAAACTCATGGGTCCAGTTGAAGTATAATAATTTTAGGCTCAGTAAGATGTTGTACAACTTTAAATAAGTATACACGCCTAAAATTATTTCAGAAAAAAAAAAATAGAAATAACAACTGATAAAATCATCAGTAACGTGTTCTGAAGGTTCAAAAAAAAAATTACTCCGGTCGACTCGGGAGATGTTTCAAATTGAGTGAAGACATAAGAAGCTGGCTGTGTTGAATGTGCAATTAGAGGAAGCATTTTGATCACCAAAATCCGAAACAGAAAATGTCAGCTGAGTAAAATATCTGAAATTATGAAATTATGGAAACTATGGCTGCACTTGAGTTGAGGTATACAATTCTATACCTTAAACTTCAACAGTGTGAATGATACTAAAAGTATCCTGTCATACCAGCATGTTCCATGAAGAAGAATTAGAAGGACATCTGCAAGAGAGATCACTAATTTTAGACTGACAGATATTCAACAAAACATGTCCATGAATAAGCTCAGAAGTCAATTGTGAAGCATTATCAAGGAAATAATGAAACCTTCAAATAAATCTCAAAATCATTTCTGTGAGATTATGTGTCTGTCGCCCCGCAATCTGGAATATGCAAACCATGGCTAAAGGATCTCAGATTGCTTAAATTGCCCTGTACTTCTGTAACAGGTGCAGCAACAGGGTCAGAGTACCAAACTGCTCCCCTCACTTCCCTTGCCCCTTTCCCAAATTCACAAAATTTCACCGAGAAATGGTTGTCCCTCAGCTACTTTCCAAATGCTCTCCAGCTAAAGCAGGCAAGCGCATGGAGCCTGTCGCCGTCTTGAGCTTGTCGCTTAATTCATCCAACACCAAGTAGATCTCTTCTGATTTAGGGTGTGTCTTGTCAGCAACAAGAAACTCATGAACTACATCACCAATCTCAATCATGCTACATCCAGGTAGCTTGCAAAAACTTGCGTCAACCATTGCCTGTCTAACTGCTTTAACCCTGTCAAACCTTCCAGCTGCAGCATACATATTTGCTAACAACACGTAGGAACCCCCATCCATTGTTTCTAAGTTGAAAATATGGTCAGCTGCCCACTCTCCCACCTCAATATCACCATGAATGCTACAAGCATTAAACAGTGATCCCCATACAATTACATTTGGTTCAATATCCATCCTCTCAATGAGCTCTCTTGCTTCTTTTAGAAGTCCAGCACGGCCAAGAAGATCAACCATGCAACCATAATGCTCAACTTTTGGGGTGATCTTATCATTTTTCACCATCGAATCAAAGTATTGCTTGCCTTTTTCAACCAAACCAGCATGAGCACAAGCATGTAAAATCGAAAGAAAGGTTATGCTATCCGGAATAGCACCTGATTTTCTCATCTCGTCAAAGAGCTCTATTGCAGATCCAGCCCGCCCATTTGACGCATATCCAGAGAGAATAGTGTTCCATGTTGCAACAGTTTTTTTATCCATTTGATCAAACACTTCTCTAGCTTCCTCAATAGAACCGCATTTTGCATACAGGTCTACCAAAGAGGTCCCGATGAACTCGTCCCAAAGTCCATTCTTCTCTGCAAATTTCCGAACCCAATTTCCTAGATTAATAGCTCCGGTTTGGGCACAAGCAGACAACAAGCCTGAAATTGTGTACCTATCAGGCTTAACATCCCAAAAACACATATCCCTGAAAAGAACAATTGCTTCCCTCGAAAACCCATTAAGGGAATAACCACTTATCAATGAGTTCCACACCACAGAATTCTTCTCAGGCATTCCCTCAAACACTCTCTTTGCATAATCTAAACAGCCACATTTTGCGTACAAATCAACCATTGCAGCTCCCAGTTTCACACTTAACCCAAAAGTTACCTCTTTTCTCACATACCCATGAATTTCTCTCCCAAGTTTCAAGTTTTTCAATACCGTGCAAGCCGATATCAATGCCAAAACCGCGCCTTCATTGGGCGCAACCTCTCCCACTTTCACTATCTCCCTAAAAACCTCACAAGCTTCCAAAGCCATCCCATTTCGCGCATAACCCATTATCATGGCATTCCAGAAAACAACATCCTTCGCCTTAAATTCATCAAACACCTGCCTTGCACTCTCAATTTTTCCGCAGACCCCATAAAAGTTTAGCAAAGAACTACACAAAAACCTATCAGAATCAAACCCAATTCTAACAACCACACCATGAACCTCCCTCCCTTTCTCCACAGCCAATTCACTAGCACAAGCTTTGAACACAAAAGGGTACGTGAACTGGTCGCCAACCGCATTTTCGCGTACCCTCATATTGTTATACATTGATAAAGCAACAAATGGGGTTTCTGATTGAGAATATGCTTTGATCATGGAATTGTAAATGAAGATGCTTGGCTCTTGGGTTCGAACCAAGATGCGTGTGGCGTAGTTCAGGGACTGAGGGAACAGGAAGGAATTGGCGATTTGGGTGAGGATGAAATGGTTGTAGGAAAGTCCTGAGATTATAGATTTGGCATGGATTTGCTTCAGTTGATTAAGGCTTGTGCAGGTTTCTATGAGAGCTAGGAGTGACTTGGGTCCCTGAGTTTTCATTGTAGCATCAGTGGATCACTGGGAATTTTACCAGTTGTTCAGTTTATGTCACTGTATGGCGGCGGGGAAATGAGGAGGGAAACAAGAGTCGTGCAAGGTTTTTGAGTAACGGCATTTCAAAATAGAGACTAGTTTTGATAACTCATACATAAAATCATAATGAAAATTTAGTTTTGACCCAAGGTTTTTATACCTTTTTATACCTTTTTATATACAAATGATATTGGAATGAGGGGAAAATAAAAGACAAAGCTTGAGATATATCATTACAAATCGTTTTCAAATTCCTTACTTAATTATCTAGATAATAATATTTTGTGTTTGATACCCAAGACATATTAGTGTATTTTAATAATGCTTTTAAACATTTGATATTTCAGTTAACACCAACACATCGTTCTTTAGGAAATAATCATTGATCTGGTTTTGAAATTAAACATGACGTAAGATAAGACCACAAATGTTTGTTAAAAAATAAAGAGACCACGAATGATCAGTCCGACGACAATAATCACCTGCTAAAATGAACACTAACAATCTACAATCATGTTTTTCAGTGTGAAAAAAAGTAAAGCCAAATCGATAGGTTGAACAGGGTGACAACTTATTTCACAACATTGTACAAAATTACAATATGAATATAAATGTACAACAGATAACACCCTAATAATAAGAATTTGTTTTCAGAAGTCGATAAAGTGGAGGGAGGGTTCCCTGGCGAATCTCAAGAACACACAACTATAACTCCTGCCGCTGCCAATAAAAAGCTGGCATTGTTTAATGAAACTGAAAGCATTGTTCCTCTACTCTACCATAGTACGTTTTGGGAGCTAATCCAGCTGATGTTTTTAGTGGGAAGAACCATCATGCAGTCCCAACAACACGAACATGATATGGGGGCCCGCGGCAGAAAATCGGCTCATCAGAGGATCTAGTTCTTGCGCGAGCCCTGAGAATATCATTAGCATCATCAATCACCGAGGCCGCTACCAGCGTGTACTCTCCCGGGACAAGAAAATACAGAGAGAAAGAATGCTTGATTTCTTGAAGCGAAGGAACCTCCACAGTGATCCCGCTCAAAACACCTACATACAAATCAATCACAAAACACATCAGTAACACATTGTATTCCATCTATGAAAATTGCAATGGAAGTTCTAATAACACTGATTGCCAAACAAACAGTTTCAGAAATAAACAAAAACTAGGCAGGATTAAAGAGGTGATTGAAGAAAGGCATCATCATAGAACATTACCAGAACACAAGACAGTTGCCTTTGTACCCTCTACGCAATTCTCTCCAGCAACATCTCTGCATGTGATGCTAAGACTCATCTTGATCTTCTCCTTTGTGTTATTACGAACCACGACTTCCATCGGAGTCATTTCATGCGCTAGCACAGAACCCTTAGCTGCAGCAGAGTGAACTTGAACATTGGGAGAATTGTGCGAACTAGAATTTTCAGTTTCTTCAAGGGCATATCTAGAAAGCCTGAAGCAAAATGTCAATGGGTCTGGCAGCAGTACATCCATAACTGATGTCTGAAGGGCCGCCTGTATAGCATCCTTGATATTTAACTCCCCAGAGCTGTTCCGCCCTGATTGCCACCTAACCTTTATTTTAGATATGAGGTTCTTGATAGAAGCATTAAGTTCTGCTTTAGTATTCCTTTCTGAAAAGCTTGAATTTCTGCCACTATTAGCCCCATCTGCCTGATTATCCTTCACAAAGAAAGAATCATCAAGAACCGGTAATTTAAAATGCTCCAGTGGTATCAGTACCCTTGCGGAGCAATCTCGATCAATTCTTGTTTTAGGGTAACCATACTCAGCAGCATCTCGATCTCCAGAAAGTCTATGATCATGACTAGAGTTCTCCAGCTGGACTGAAACAGTAATTTCAAAGACGACATCAGTGGGATTAGACAGCTCAAGTTCAAGAAAGCGTAGTCCCCAACTTCCTCTGAAAGGATCAATCTTCACCAATCTGTCCATCTTAGTTGGAGAACTAAGAGCTTCAGTAGGGCTATCTTCTATATGAACTGGTTTTGGAAGGTTTTCACCCACTTGCGCAGGAATCTCCATTGAGAGCAGACGAGCCTTTACAAACGACAAACCCTGCAAAACACAAATCTGCAAAGGAACAACCAGGCGCCTGCCAGGGGGAACAGCAGATTTATTTGTTGCAGGATCTCCAATATTTGACAGAGGCCCTGAGAAGTAAAATGTAAAGCATTATTGTCAGAAAGAGAAGTTAATGGCACTCATACTCATACTCACTACTCAGGAACAAGGTGCCACAGAGATACAGAGAGCTGTAACTCATCACTATGAAAAAACTCCAACAATTAACCTTAGCAATTAGTAGGAACACATCAACAACAAAAATAAAGGTTTAGCTTTCAGTACCAAATGCTGTGAGAGTATATGTGGTGTGGGTAACCTAACCTCCCCATATCAAAGCTAATAAAGCCAAACTCTAGATTGTGTGCGTGACAGAGAGAGAGAGTATTATATAGATTTATCAATACCTGCATAATGGATCAACAATGTGGGGTTACTTCCATCCTTAGAATGCCTCACAGTGCTTCCAGAGCCACTCCTGCCGGCGGTATCTGCATCTGCTAAGACATGCCGCCAAGCTCTTAAGGTCACAGGTAAAGTCACTTCCGCACCAGGCCTCAATGGGAGGGCTGAGTTTAGGGTTTCAGATGCAATCGAGATAACAGAATCTTGGTTTTTTCCTGATAGTGATACATGTGCTTGCTCAACTGGAACAGTACCTGCATTAGCCAGACTTATCCATAAATCATGAATTTCACCTTCATGTAGAATGATTGCACCGTCACCCCCGACAACACGTGAAACCAGCAATGGTAATGGTGGTACCACAGAAATGTTTGGAACAGATATATTTTTCAACCTCGCAGACCCACAGCATCTGAAAGGGTCAGAAAGCACAAGTCCTTGTGTTGCTCCAAGGAGCAGATTGTCAACATCCTTAAACAGGTGTTCAGTAATAACACCAAAGCAGTGGACAGTGCACCCAGGAATTGTTACTGTCCCCACCGAAGTCGGGATCCCAGATAAAGTGACCACCTTTGATGAATTGGGAGGAAGGTTTACAGTAACTGGAAAAGCATCAAAATTTCCTGAAGGCACTGAGAGATATATACTATCAACCCTCAAATCAAAGCCGCATGGATTTGCCAGTTCGACCAAAATCTGAACTGGTTCTCCAACAATCCAAATCAGCTCCTGTTTGGTGTTAGTATTTGCATCTCCCTTGCTGAATGGCGTATAAATAAAAGGCCCAGTATTAGCAGCTCCTGCCCACCAGTCTTCTCTTGCTGGATTGCGCTTTACAATGTCCATTTGTGAAGGATGCATAGGAAAAGAATACAATCTAGAAGCAAGTATTAATAAATTAGAAAAATCCTAGAAAAAGTGATGAGAATTAAATGAAGAACATAATGATGATTTGCCTGTATCCTTGACATCAATATTCAACTCAGGATCACCTTAGACATGGGAGATTTTTTTACAAAAAGGAAAAGATTGTTACTCATCGGCAATAAGAATAGAAGACTTCTTAGCTCTACCACAGGATCTAAGCACATTATAGTTCCACAAAGAGTATAAAGGTAAATAAAACATTGTTAAAAAAAAAAGGGGGCCCTAAAGCAAGTAGCCTCAACTTGACAGAAACAAAAAGTAAATAAAAAAAACTCTAGCATCCATAAAAAAATCATTAAGTTGGGCAGAGCTAGCAGGTATTCACTTGTCATTGCTTTGCAGTCTAAGATTAGAAGAAAAAAAAAGGGAC
Organism: Prunus avium; assembly: GCF_002207925.1. The sequence continues at coordinate 255,621 of NW_018922239.1, read as the reverse complement.
CTTTCAAATGAGTTTACTTCAGATTTGTCTGTAATTCATGTATCAGAAAGATCTGTTTCATTGCTGCTCTGCTAGATTAAGCATATTAATTGCCTTTGAATAGAATTAAATAATATATATAATAATTATGGTAAACATATAATTATTTGTTCAACTCCTAGGTATCATGGTCTCTGTGCAGCTATATACTTGTCTTGGAATAAAGACGATGGGGAAAAATTACCTATAGCACAGCAAATAATATTGTTGTTAGGCTTCATAAGAAATAAAATGTTCATGTACTAACAGGAAAAATGCATGGGTACTGGTGAAGACCTAATGAAAGGTAAAGCAGGGTCAGCACAGCGAGTTCCTGAGGGCAATCTATCTGCTGAATTTGAAAGTGCACTAGCAAGGCCATTTTGCCCAGCTGGTGTAATTAAAGGATAATATGATCTTAGAAGTCTTGCAGCTGCCCCCCAGGCAGCAAGAGGATCTCCTGCACGGACGGCAGATAGAAGAATTTCCCTTAGTACAACCATCTGTAATGTGCTCCACTGAGACTCAAATAGAGAGACTACTGACTGGTGGAGCATTTTCCCACCCTCGGCAAGACTTGATCCAATTTCCTTCTGTGCGGAAATAAAACCAGAATGAGCAGCTGAAAACTTACTAAGGCTCACAAACAATCAAAGCCACACAACATATAAGAACGTTTACACAAGAAAGTTACTAGGGAAATAAGCATGCAGACAGACCGAAATGCAAAACGTGACCCGGAATCTTTTGCTTAATACTTATATACTCACTTTGGAAGGAGAATCTTCTGTGATGGAAGCTCTACTTTGAACACGATATGCTCTTGTGGTCATTGCTAAAACTTGCATTGCACTAATAGCAGCCAGTCTATTATCTTGTTGCAAATATAACTGAGCTACCTGCCTCGAGAAAAAAGCAGCTTTTCGCTGATAACCAAGAGTTCCGTATAACCGAGCTATTTCAACATATAATACGAGTCTGTCACTGGCATCAATAAGAGACTTAGCACCATCTGCTGCACTTGTTAGGTATCCCACTACCTCCTTAGCCAGCTCTCGTCTGCCAAAATAAACCAAAAATAAATCCGTAAGATGAAATAGTGTAAATAATAACTCTCTTCATATTAGTATTTGTGATCTAATTCAACTTTTTTTGAGCCAGAACATTATCCAGTGAGAGTCGAGAGATACAAGTAATACATGCTGCCTTTATCAAATCATATAATGCTCATGAACAAATTTTACCTGCAAAGAAACCTTGCCATTTTCAAAGTAGCCTCTAGTTCAAAAGTTAAGGGTGAAACTCTGCACAGAATAGATTAATAAAAGTAACTGTTAAAAGAATAAGTACATAACTAAAGTAACAACCATTTAAACACAACAGAATCTATGAATTACCTCTGAGCATGCTCTTGTATAAATGACTTCCTGTAGTGCGAGATGACACTACCATACCGAAATCTAACTTCATCTTCCACGGCCGAATCCTTTTCGCCCATTCGATCAATCTAACAACATGTATATATAAATCAGTCATTAGGAAATAAAGCAATAAGTAAACAGAAAACCGTGCAAGTCTACGTTAATAAACACAGGTAACCATGCAAAAGTCCAGAGAAGGAGCTATTACCAGTAAGGCACAGACATTTCCCTCTAATGCACCAGCATACCAGAAAAAATCTCCAGTCAACCTAGCAAGTTCTAGTGCAGTGGTATAATGAGCATTAGCATCAACAGGTGACCCTGCCAACAAGCAATAATCACCCATTGTCTTCTGGGCACGCCCAAGCCTCCGTTTCTTCGCCTTTATAACCTGTCATTTTCATTGATTTTGCACTTTACTTTTCAGTACCAAAAAATGATAGAATTCATAACATTTAGCACAAAGAAAGAAATTCACATACCACCACTCCAATTCAGATACAACAAAACTATATATTAACAATAATAATAATGACAACAGCTTAAAATTCTATAGGACACCTAGACATGAACCTCCTCTGAGTTGAGAGTAGCTTGAGAATCCAAAGGCGTCTTGACAATAGTCCCTGCAGGCTCAGCTTTCAGCACCCATTTCTCAAACTCCATCAGCAACGACGCCGCTATGTCCTGCATCATCGTCTGCAAGTGAAACTCTTGCGTCGCCCGATCTGCTGGCGGAAACAGCATCAAATTCCCCCCTTTCTTGCTCCCATCCTCCAACTACAACAAAAAAATCCAAAAAGTTTCAAATTAAGAACAAGAAAAAAAGAAGAACCGGAAAAAATGGAGAAAAGTCTAGATTCTGATTCTCGAGACCTGAGAATCGCCGGGGCAGAAGGCGAAGCAGCGATCGACGAGGGCAGAGGCGTAGGCGCGGCGAGCCGAGTCGAATTGGTCGATGACCGAGTCGAGATCGGGGGACGAGGGGCAGTGGCAGATGCCGATGACTGCTAGGGTTTTGCGATTGGACTGAAAGTCCTCCCACGGGGACGGTGGGGCCCCACCGAGGATGAACTTAAACCGGAGGCTGCCGGAGTCCCATGGCTGATTTGAAAATGGGGACTTCTGGTGCTCAGTGTAGAAGGAGCTGATGGCGGAGAGAGGGATCGTCTGGTGGCGGAGCAGCATCGAGTGGTAGTCACGCAGGAGGACGGGGGGCACGTGGCCGATGGGGAGGACCGCCACGCGGATCATGGAGCTGGTTTCGATGCTGACGTCCGGCTCCATTTTTGGGCGGAGATCGGAGAGTCCGGGGATTAGGCGTGGGAGTGAGTGCAGAGGAACCGGAGCATGAGAGTGGAAATGTCGCTGTGAGGAAGACACAGATCGTGTTCTCAGATTTTGGTTAGTTAAGATTGATTGAGAGGGGGAAAGGTGTTTGGTTGCGGAATAATGCGGACTCTGGTTGGGGACAGAGATGCCCTTGGACGAGGTTTTTTTTCTTTTTCTATTCCTCTATTTATTTTACGAGGTGCACCTTAAACTATACTTTCATTAGTTTTTCTTTTTAAACTCCGTACTTTTCTTTGTTCACCCCATATCTAAGTTCACCTCAACTTTTAATTCAAAATTTCTCAATTTTTAAGAAAATCTCACTTTCTTTCCAAATTACCCCTAAATACACACCCATCATAAATTTTTTTTTTTTTTTTTAAAAACCTCATCAACCCCACACCTCGCTATCTTACCCCTCACCACTCTAAGTTAATCTCAACCTTAGAATTACAACAAATCTTTAATCACAATCCTCAATAATTCTAGGAGGAGTTCAAACCAAGAAATAATCTCACATTACATATCTCAATTGACGACCCACAAGTCACTATTTGCATACCGTATTTAGGGTTTATGAAGAGAAGACGAGAGTGTAGTAGGTTTCTTGGATTGAAAGAGAAGAGTAATCTGATAATAGGGTGTAGAGGAGTTTGTGTTTTTCTAAAACTTAATATGAAGAGTGATGGAGTGTGTGTATAGAGGTACTAAGGTTAAGTATTAAGTTGGATGTACTTTTTTTGTCTTTTTACACAATAATAAAACTTAATAGCTGAATGATTTAAATATTGGGATGCACAAAGAAAAGTGTGAGGTTTAAATAGAAAAACTCAACTTTCTTTTGGTTGACAAAGTAGGGATTGAATTCGGGTGTAGACGAACTCACCTAACTCCCATTTATCAACGAAAAATTATATTTTGCTGTATATACAATTTTGCAAAGTTTTAGTAAAATAATTTTTAACTTAAAATTCATATTACAAAAAACTTTTACCTTAATATGTTGAAGTTAATTACACTCTAAATAATAATCAAGGTGGTTGGTGTGAGTGGTTCGGCACTCTCATTTCTTAAGAGAGGTCAGGGGTTCGATTCCTGCTCTCGTACAGAGTCACCATTTTGGCCAACACTTTACCCCTTACGGGCCGACCCGGTGTGAGTGGGGATTAGTCTGGGTTGTGGTTAAGGCTTAAAGGTGCCACCCATAGTTGGGGCCCATACAGGACCATCTCATGGTTCAGACAAAAAACAAAAATTACACTCTAAATAATCATTTCAACAACTTGTTACTTAATGTCTATACTCTAAACCTCATTAATAAATTCAAAAGTGCAAATTGAATGCAAAATATCTCATCAGCTCATATGACATATATATGTTTTTTCTATCTAAGTTATAACTTTAATGCAACATGAAGTAACAGTTGTGTGGTTATAATTTATAATATCGCAACATAATATTATCAATTCACTTCTATTATAACACATTAGATGACAAACAATCATTTATGTTTACAAATAGAAGTTAAACTCAAGCACTGGTTTCATATGTGACAACTTTATTCAATGTTTGCAATAGTCTATACAAGTTAAACTAAAGTTTTATAATTACTTAATTTAGAAAATGACAAATATAATATTGCCCAAAAAAGTTATAAAAGCTGAAGAAAAAAAAGAGCAGCGAGATTGCATTCGCGCCTTATTGGGCCATTTGGAAACAAAACCCTAGTGGAACCGAATTGGAATTAGAATACGCACCAACTCATCTTCTTCTAGATTGAGAAGTTGCAGCGACACCATGGCGGACCGTCTGCAACAGTCCTCGCCCCTTCTTCAAGAGATCCTAAACTCGTTGTCCAAATCAGTTGATCAACCGCAAAGCTCAGTCTCAGAGCTCACCAGCTTCCTCGATTCAGTCCTAGATGCTGCTCTATCAGACCCAGACAACGAAAATGCAGAAACCAATGCCTTCCAAGCTCTCACCGAAGTTCACAACTTTATCTCTTCCCCGTCACTGGACCAGGTTTCATTTCATCAAATTCATCTTCATTTTGTTTAAATTTCCAGTCTTTGTAAATTGTATGGCTTGATGTTTACAAACTGTTTGTTGGTTTGCCCAGGCGATCATTGATTCAATCTCATTTGAGCTGCCAATGGCAGTTTCCAAGTTTGGTGGTGTCTCTGAGAGATGCCTGGAGTTTGCTGAGAGCATTATTGATCGCTTTATATCACTGTGTAGTCCGCGAGACATGCTTTCAATTCTTTGTGAGGTATGAATGTTGCCTTTTTAGTGCTTTTTATCTCAACTTTTTGTATTGTTTGTTCTGTTGGGTTTTTAGCTCTTTGATGATTTTTTTATATTGTATTCGGGTCAGGCATTAGCTCCCCCAATTGAGACCATCAGGGATTCTGGTTATGTTGCGCCTCTTCTAAATGGGCTTTCAAAAGGTAACTTATATGAGCTTCCCTAATGGTATTGTTATCAGATTTATTGTATATGTCATAGATGGATTTTGAATTTTGCCAATTGAGTTGATGATAGCACTATTTTGTTAATTTTATGTTTCTTTTTTCTTTTGTTAATTTCAGTGTTTCTTTCCCTTCAGAGGCGTCACTTTGAGCAAGTGAAAGTAGCAGTTCCTATTATCGTTAAAGTTTTGAAGGCCAGGTCTTTGGAGTTGGAAGATGAAGATCCAAAATTTAAGAATTTGTTTGACAGAGCTATGAGCATTGCTAATTCCATACGTGCAGTTTGTGTAAAGTTGGTATGTGACAAATTGATGCAATGGTTATTCCTGGTTAAAGACTATGCTGAGATTCTCAACATATTCTCTATCAGAACCTAATAATGTTTTGTTCTATGCAACAGGAAGGTGGAGCAAATGACAAGCTTCGTGCACTACTTGGTCTTTATGTCTTACAGATTATGGTCATACCTCCATACAATCTAAGTTCTCGTTTCACTGTTCTTTTTTTTTTATCTGTGTTATGTATCTACCCAAAAAAAAAATTCAATCTAGACTCTATTATATCATGCCTCCCATATTTGGTTTGCTATGTTTTTTCTTTTAAAAACACTGTTGATCTGCAGGCTCTTGTCAGCATGAATCACAAAGTTTCAAGTTCTCAGCCCTTTGTATTGCAACTGTCTAGTTTCTTCCCATTTTGTGGTTTGACGTATCTTGGTGTAATAACTGGATCTGTTGTTGACATAATATCTAGGACTGTAGTTGGAGGTATATCCCTTGAATCACTACTATTCCTGCCCATGTATTATATGTTAGTTCACTCTATTTGTTATCCAATTTTAGACCTTGATGTTTCTTTTCTGTTCTTAATTTCTGCACACTCAGAGGATGAAGATGATTATATGAGTAATTTATCCGATGTCAAGCATGGGGCATCTCTTTCAGGTTTATGTTTCCGAATGCTGATTGCTCCTTTTCTTATTGTCTCAATTTTTTTCTAGCTTGAAACTTTGTTTTGCTTTGGTTTTTTCTGTTGCTTTATTGAAGTGATCTGGGGCCATGCCTCTGATGAGGTTGTTAGAGCTGCTGAGGAGGATTTGGCTTCTGTTAGGGATGAACTTAAGAATAACCAGACTAAAAGGTGGCAAGCTGTTGGCATGCAAAAGCACATACTAGCTTCTGTCACTCTGCCATGGGAACTTAAAAAACATGCCATCAACTTCTTGCTCTGCGTTACAGATGGAAATATCTCCCACTATGATGAACATGAAGACTTCTCATCTTATATGTCTAGCATTTTTGCTGCTCTGCAGGTTGCCTCTTGCCATCATTATACGTTGCAGGAGTTTCATATTTATCAAAGAGGAAAAGAGTCTAATCTGTGTTTTTTTTTTTCACCTCTTGTGGGCATGGTACATTTTAGGCTGTGCAAATGGTCATCATATATGCATCAGATACAGTGCTCCGGAAGAATGCCTTTGAAGCATTCAAAAGGGTGAGGATTTGTGTTATTTTTTCCTCGGTGTTGCGTTTACCTATAATATATGTATTCTGTCACATTTTTAATTAGCGAGTAATAGCTCAGCCTATGGTCATTTAGTAGTAAGCTTTTGTATAGAATGTACTCAACTTCGTTTGGTTTAGAGTAAATTAACATTAATACTTACTTATGTTTACCATCAAAACCAGATTCTTGCTGATATTCCAACTTCTCAGAGGTTTGACATTTTAAAGGCTTTGATCACAAAAAGTGATTCTTCCTCTATGGTAAAACCTTGAGCGCCAGTTTTTTTGATATGTATTCCTTCCTTTTTTTGTCAAATTAGACTTGATGCGACATTACCTAATGTGGGTGTTTCAACCTTATACAGATTGCAATCCTTTTAGATATTGTTAAAGGGGAAATGCACAAGGAAAGTCGCCATAGACTAGGAAATGACGAAGTTCTGCAAGCAGAGTATAAATCACATCCACATACAGTGCTTTGGACTCCCAATGTCCTTGCATTGGTGGAGATGATTCTAAGACCCCCAGAGGGGGGACCTCCATCCTTTCCTGAGGATAGTGATGCGGTATTTCTTCCACTTGCTTTGTTAAATTCTTTTTATAAATTTTCTTATAATTCTGAATTCTCTATGTTTGATATACCAATATATTATGCACGATATTATTTTATGTCGATAAGCTTCAAATCTAAGATTGCAATACCATCTAAAGATATGTTTTACAATTCCTTAGCTGTCCCACAATTAGGGATGCTTTGTTTGCTTTCAACTAGGATTGGTCTCGTGCAACCATAGATTTGCCTAATATAACCAGCCAATAATCTTGTTTAACTGCTACAGATACAAATCTTCAAATCTCTGCAGGTCTTGGATTCCTGAACTTATCTTCTTTTCCTCCCTCACTTCTTTGGACATATTGTCATCTTTACCAATAATGGCACCATGTTATGTGGAATATATTCTTCACTTGCACAATTGTTGCTGTATGTCATTTCATTGCATAGCAGTTTTTAGTTGCACAATAGGCCAATCCCTCATGAAATGAACTGACATGAAGATATTTGAGTATCTAGGTTTTGTCTCTGTCAAAGATATTTGAGGTCAAATTTGATATGTCAATGAAAGGCAACAAAATGACAAAAACACGTCTTAATTGTCAAGACTCAGTAGCTTGTTTAGGCTGCTTGATGCTTATAGGTTAACCTGTTCTAAATCGTTTGACAAGTTCTGTACAATATCTACAGGTTCTGTCTGCACTCAACCTGTACAGATTTGTATTAATAACAGAATCGACAGGTAAATATCTCATCATTGAGTTAAAGCAATAGCAAATGTGGAAAACATTACAGCAAATTATACTGTGTCTCTGAGTCTCTACTTTTTCCTTTAGAAAGAAAATGCTTGTTTACGAGTCTCATTTTTTACTATTTTTACCCTGATTAAAAATTGCACAGGAAAAACGAACTACACCGGGGCGGTGTCCAGAAGCAATTTACAGAAAGCCTATAACGAGTGGCTTCTGCCCCTACGTACTGTGGTCACAGCCATAATGGCAGAGAACAAGAATGATTGTGATATTTCCCTTGACGCATTTTGTACTTTAAACCCAATTGAATTAGTTTTGTACCGCTGCATCGAGCTTGTTGAAGATCAGCTCAAACAACACTCTGCATAAAAGTTGCCATCGCTGGCATGTGTTTTTCTAGTAAATTCAAAACCCACTTATGGAACTTTAGATCCAAAGTTTTTACACGGGCTAGCATCTCTCGTTTGTATTTCAGCTTTCTTTTTTTTTGGTGAGATAGGGGGGCCAAGCCCCAGGAACAACAACTAAAACAAATCAATACAAACTAGGCGGGTTCTGTGAACCCCAGCAAAGGAGTTTTTCTTTCAAGCAAAGGATCTATCTCTTGGCCATCAATTCATGCCACGTGGCATGATCTGAGCAGTTGATATCATAAGCATTTTATCTATTCAAGGACCAAATGTTGTTCACTTGATGCCAAAAAGAACCACCAAATGTGATTGCTTTAGACTTTTTCAGCAAAATGGCTCGGAATGTGGTTCATGCGTCCATCATCACATTTTGCTTTTGGGTAAAAATGCAAAACTAGATGCAGATGTGGATTAGGCCCTGTCTTAACAGGCGCGCTCCACATTTAATACACCTAGTCTGATTTAAAATACCATTTTGACAACAATTAAATATAAAAAAAAGGCACAATCAGATGGTTTATTTATGATTGACTTTTTTTATACATATTTAAATGTTATTTGCACTCCAAAATTAACCTCTTTCCCACCCTCCTTATGTGTGGTGCATGGCATGCGGACGAGTTTATGAAGTCAAAGTTGAAAGTGCTTATTTATATATAATAATATAATCATGGCTTTCTACTTTAAGGGACGCGTGTCTGCATATATAATTATGGCGCGTGGATAGATGTCCCAAAGTACACAAAATTGACATCAAATTTATGGACACAAAAATTGACAGACTAATATTGTCAGATAAAAATAAAAATAAAAATAAAAATACCAAAATTTTGAAAACTTAAAAATAATCAATAATACAATGAGTCATTGACACCTGTCTGTAAGTTGAAATTGTGGGGACTGAAAACTTTAACTTGGATTTCAGATAGGGTTTTTTAAACCTACAAAGAATGATACAAATTTATGATCTAAATAATTTGATCATTAGAAGTAACGAGGGTTTACCCCAAAGAATTTTCCAGAGGAAAGCAGCAACAGCTGTGACATAAACAAAAGCCTCTACAGCCTAATGGCTATGACTGCTAATTTACTAAAAACCCTCAAAACTTAGGTAAAAGGGATCCAGATCAGGTTATATCTGTAACTTCACTGGATACTCTCCCCGACTGACCTCTACTTGTAGTACTTATGAAGAGCTAGTTCCTGGAATGTGCTATGTTATCAGTTTCTTCATTGAAAGCATAATGCATTTACCCATGCTTTCCTCAGCTCATCCCGTATAGCGTTTCGGAACCAGATTCCTCTCCGCACGGCTCCATGTTTAGATCAGGAAGCAAGAAAGAATTGTCTCGGGCTGAAACAGCCTCGCGTTCACTGTAAGAATCGAATTGCACTTCTGGATTTGGAGCCAAATTTGAGGGAGTGCTCGAAGCTGTTCTCTCGTGGGGTTGACTGGAAATTGCTTTCCCTGCTCCATCAAAGTTTGCACTCAAATTCCTAGCAGGATGCATGTTCAAGTCGAGCTGCAAAACAAAATTATATGGTATTCAGCAAAAAAAAGCCCATATCAACTACCGTATCATAATGCAGATGCAAATAATTGTATCCAATCTAAAGGACAAAAGGGCAGATCCACGAGATAGGATCCTAGAAGAAAAAACAGCAGAATTCACCTTGATTCTCTTAAAGTTCTCATTTTTGGCTCTTTGTTGCTTAAAAGTTGCTTGTAAGGTCGCTATTTCCTTTTCCAAATATGTCCTTTCCTTCAACAACGAACTTTCCTCCTCTTTAAGCTCAGCAAATGTCTGAAAAATGACATCCAAGTCCATATCAGATCGAAGTTAAAAAGCCTCCTATTGCAGATTAGAAAATGACAGTAACTAAACAAATATAAAAAAAAAAAAGAATCAAAACCAATCTGGAAATCTAATTAATTATCAATTCTCATTGCATCCCTTTAAATAATTGTTGTTTGTTATCTTGAACGTGAAACCAAGTGGGTGCCAAAAAGAAGATTTGGGTTTTACCTTCTTTCTTCTTGCCCTCTTGGTGGCAGTGGTGGTGCTGGTGGATTCATACGTAGCAGTTCCCTGAGAGACATCAATGCAAAATACATTTCAGCAAATACACCCACAAAAAGCAAAAAGAGGACATATCATAAAAGGACACCAAAAACATCCAAAAACCAATTTCTTTTCTTTTCTTTAAATCTCAAAAACTTTCACCAATCCAGTGGAAGCCTGCAATAATTATTCCTTTGCCAATTAAATTTACCGTCTCTCTGGACTTTGGATAAAGCTTCCCTATTCCCAATGATGAGTAGGCTTAAACCCATTTGGAAATTCACATCATGAATATCCACGTGGCCACACACAGTACAAGCTCCTTATTTTATTCCTCACGTGACTTGCTCACATGCCCTGCTTCTCCTCCCATGGCCTCCTCTCCTCCATAGTCCCATACAAACATTGCCTCCCGCTTCCTTCCACACTGAACCCAAACCCCTCGTCCAAAAATTAAAAATAAAACATAAAAATATATATCGTAATTCTTTAAACTAAATAAGCGACAAGGACCACAGCCGCAACTCTCACCAAACCATACTTGACCGTCAGATTCGCATACCCAAAAAACTCAATCCCCCAATCAACGGCCCACAACCATCCTATCGAGTTCCTATGTGAAGGAAGTTGAGGTTCCACCCTAAAACCAATTGGCAATGGGGGGAGTAGCCCAACTCTTTATAAACCCAGGCTAGGTCCCTTAACATTTCAATGTGGGACAAACACTCTCAACACGCCCCCGCACGTGTGGCGAACTTTCAAGCCCAACACGTGAACAACACATATTGGGTGACGTGGGAACACGTGTGGCCGTTGGGCCCAACACGTGAAGCCTTGCTCTGATACCATGAAGGAAGTTGAGGTTCCACCTCAAAACCAATTGGCAATGGGGGAGTAGCCCAACTCTTTATAAACCCAGGCTAGGTCCCTTAACATTTCTATGTGGGACAAACACTCTCAACACTATGGATCTCCAGAAAGTACAAGAATAAGAAAAGCGTAATCAAAGGAGATGATGGTCCATAAAAGCCGCTGGCTGCGCCAGCGCCAGAGAGGATAATTACCCCAGCAACCCCCACTAACAACGCCACACCAAACCGAACGCGGACCTATCCCTAAGCAAAACTCACTTCCCCCAAATGGCCCCACCAAGCTTTAAAGATAGGGCCCACGTCACCACCACACCCTACCCCCCTTTTATTACTATGACCGAAATGCCCTCCCGCTGTTTGCTATGCCCATCTATATTCGTACTTTTGTCTCGACGCGAGATGCGACTTTTGTCGTGAGCGAAAAGGGATCAGATGAGTAAGCTCGTCGTCTCAGGGAAGTTTCGCGGTTTTTAGTCTCTGCGGTAGGAGTTTGGAAGGGTAGTTTGGTAAATCTCGCAGGCGAATCAAGAAAGGCAGGTTACCGGCAAAAGGAGCGAGACGAAAACGTGAAGGAGGTCTCGATCTGCTACATCACGTGAGGGATATGGAAAGGCACACGCGGGTCAGGGGCATTTTGGTCATGAAATTGTGCGAACGACGTCGTATACGGCGGCTACCGAGGGTTGACCGCCGGCGATTATCGAGCTAACCAAAGAAGGAAAAATCCAAAGAAGATAACGAAATGACGAATTTGACCTCGTCAGCATTAGCAGCTCAAGAGATGACAAACGAAACGCGATAGGAAATCAGAAACGTCGGTTTCGAAATCCAGAATAGAAAACGGAAAAACTGATGACAAGGTAAATTAGGTAGAGGAAGAAGGCCGAAGATGGTAAAGTGAAAAAGAAGCCATGAATGCGCGTGTCGTCGACGACACACGCTAAAAGCCTCGGCCGCCTCGTGAACACTGAGGCTCGTGCGGCTCTGGTCTCTGCTTATTAGCAGAAAGCAGAACGAGCCGCAAATACGAACAACCGCCGTGGGTATTTCCGTCAATTAACAAAGAGACTCGAAGAGTCTTCACTTCACACACAGCAAGCACAGATCAGCTAGCGGGAAATGTGGCGGAGGGGGAGCGGGTGCCGCCGCTCCAGGAGAGCGGCGTGGTGGGGCTGCATCTAGTGGCGGAATCAGCGCCCTGCTTGCTGATGTTCCTCTGCCGCGAAACGACGCCGTCGAATCTGGACGCCGACTTGGAGCGTGGCAGGCGGATGCCCCACCTGAGCGGAATCGACTCCAACAAAGGAGACGAGGAAGACGAGGCGGCCGTCTGCGACTGCTTGAGCCGAACCAGAAGCTCCACGACGAGCATGTCGTCCGTCATCGCCGCGCTCATCCACTCGTCTTTGACCACCATCATCTCAGCAAATGGTTCTAGAAAGAGAGAGACAGAGACAGAGACAGAGAAAAGGCTTTAGAGAGAGAAAGTAGGGTGGCGGATGAATGAATGAGAGAAGAAAAGGAGATGGGTTTTGAAAAAATATATAAGGGGGGTGGGTCAAGAGGGGGTGGTGGCGTTAAATATATATGTGTGTATGTGGTGAAGAAAGTGGGAAAAAATTGATTCTTCAGTTTTTATTTTTATTTTTGTTTCTTCTTCTCTTCTCCTTCTCTTCGCTTGGTGTTGTTGTTAGGGTGGGTCTCGTCTGTGTGTGTGAGTCTGACTCTTTTTCTGCTCTTTCTTTTTTATTTTCTTTTATTTTATTTTTTTTTCCTTTTTTAAGTGCTGGGCCCACATGGTGACGTGTGTCGCTGACAAGATTCAATTTGTCATGGGTTATTATTATTGGGTTATGCCCATCTGAATTGGGGGATTTGCGATAACGAGTAACGAAACGACAGCGTTTTTTGCAGTCCATCCGCTTGCTCCTCCACTGCTTTGCTTTGTGTGATGCGCTCCTTTTATGCGCCAAAGGGGCAAAGGGCATGAGCATGACCACTTCAAACTTTACGGCCTATAAGCATATATATATAACTTAACTTTAATTTACTTTACCAAATCCAAAAATGCTTAGCCTAACAAATATATAAAACAATGTTTGCTTCAAATTTCCGTCTCCAACTCTATCTTTCAACTTTCTTTTCAACGTGTTTGCTAAATCGAATAAAACATCCAATCCAAGCCTCTCTAATTCCACAATTCACACATATACTTAAAATTAACTCAAGTTTAAAACACAAGGAACTCATTTTTAAATCATTAATACGCAATATGTCAAGACACTTTTAGGTAAGTTGACGAAAGAAACAAAAGAAAAAAGAGAGTTTTAATTTCAAATTATTACATATCAAATAGTGTTGTTTGCGCTTTTCAAATTCTTGTTGTCACTCTTATTTGAATGAACGAACACAAGAGGGAAGCGCAAATAGCACTCCCCTATTATATTCTATAAGGTAATATTTTCTAGCATTTTATACTAGTATATTGTTAATCTGGCACCACGCGTTACAATTAATATTTTAAATTATTAGTCTGTTAATACATCATGCCGAACTATTTAGTATAATTGAGGTTCGAAATCCATAACCAAAGGAATTATAAAACTAATTAGTATAGTTGAAAACCATTATTAGAAAGTTAGGTGGACAATGTTTAAGCATGAGGGTTATACTAATCACTTAATATAACAATCGATCCAGAGGCAAAGTTGTTGCCTTTCCATAAGTATCTTACCACATCTAGTAACTCTAAAGATTCTTTGATCTTATCATCACCTTTACTTTTTTTTTTCTTTCAAATTTTAGCTATCAATAATACAATTTGTCATTTTTTAGTATATCTATCACTTTTTGTAATTAAATATGAACAAATAAAACATCAGCAACTTAATTTGATCTGCTCTGTTTCATCACAGAAAATTCATGAATGTTCATCGGCATCATTCAGAAGGGTTTGCAAGTAAATGTTCTGCATGATCAAAAAGCTAGCAAGCTTATTGATAAGGTTGCCTTTTTGGGTATCTGAACTTTACTATTAGGCTCGTGAACTGGGGGAGGTTTATCTCTTGCCTAATCTCAGCTGCTTTTATCTAATCTTGTATTCGGCGGGAAATATCTATTTCTCAATCACACTATACTTTCATACTGTTTTCTTTTCTAGGTCATAAATTTCCACTAGAAGCGTAAAACAAGTCGGATTATCACCAACGTAATTTGAATGCGGTATACTAGACCGGGTGTTACACAAGTATACGAAATGTCTAACACATCAAATACGAGTACACGCAGTGGTGGAGCCACTCTTCCTATGCCAAGAGCGGCACTGACCCCCCAATTTTCCACATCTCTCATCTAATATGTTACACAACGAGTAATAGACAATTTGTAATTTAAGTTAATGGCTCATCTAAAACAAATTATGCATACTAAGTTAGAAATATTTTAGCTATAATATGTAACTCTTGAAAACTTATGCATTTGATATACTCGTATTATCTATTTCGTCACCCCCTTTCCCCAAACCTTGTAATTCTAGCTCCGCCCCTTAGTACAAGTACGAAACGGTCTAAACAAAATACAAGCACAAACATGAAATAAGTTTTTACTAGAACGATGGACGACAGAGTTAGTATTTTATTTTCTCCGTTTTGTTTCTTTTTGCCAATGGATCATGGGGCTCGATGAAAATTCTGCAGGACCATTCAAAATCAGCTGCATATTTATGGAAACCCTCGAAATTGTAATGAAACATTGAAAACATTTGCCCTTTTCTGGGAGCCAGCTTCAGCCCTCTAGGGAATGGATATCATAAATCCAGTTGGTGAAGGATCCGTCCAAAAAGGATATTCAAGGTTCGAAAATGCAGTTGGTGAACCCAAAAAATGCAGGACCTAATTTTATATTGCTGCTGGATCCAAAATAAATTTGAGGCAGCAAGTGTGAGTTATTGGGAGATTGCGTTAATCACGGCCTTAATGTGGGTCGTGGCCTCAGAAAAGAGTTTGGACTATCAAAATACAGGGCCGTTTTCATTTGGACTCGTTCATATCATAAAAACTTTTATTGCCCAAGCAAATACTTTATGTGATATTAATCTGTCACAGTACCAACTTTTGCTTTGAAAGTCTATTTTTTCTTTTAATTTTATTTCATTATTAATTTGATCAATACACTCTAGAAAAGTATTAGAACTTAGGTTACGGATTTTATTTTATTTTAAAAAAAAAATTTAGGGGTTCTTGATGCACTGATCAAATTTTAGGCTGTCCAAGAAAGATTTTGTAAACCCAAATAAACGTATAGCAACCCCTGCCAGCCCATAAACATCGCGTGGTACAACGGAGTGTAGTCTAGTCCAGTGAAAAAGAGCATTAACTTGCAGACTAGTATTTTCATGTTCAAATTGCAAAAACTGCATCACCAAGTTTCATGGACCAAACATATTCGCACACTAATTGCTGGTGCACCTAACCCATAACCTAAATATGACAAAGCTATAAAACTAAACATGAATTAAAAGAAAACATATCACACCTCCATATTAATGATTATTTTTTTTATAAATTTTTTGACCTTTACCCATTCAAATAGAGTTCGTTTGGGAGTGATTTTGGATGAACGAAACATTTTGCACTCCTCCCTTTAAGCTCCATAATTTCTGAAACTGAAAACAAGTTCTGCCAACGTCTTTTGAAGCTTTGGTCCAGCAAGCTCATAGCTCAGCATCCAACATTTGGGCCTGACCAAGACCAAAAGCAAAACCAGTAAAAGTCACCATAGTTGTCCCTAACTGAGCTGCAGACCCTTCCACTGACATAAAAAGTGATTCTGTTTATTGCGAAGCCATCTGCTTTTCTTTACCTTTAAGAAAACGAAAAATAGAGACTTGCTTTTTTGCTTTTGCTTTTGATAGCTCCAACCAAAAGCACTGTTGTAACCCATTTGATTTTTACTAGCTTTACAACCCATGTTGTTCATCATAATCTCACAGCAATTGAACTTTCCCAGAAGTCAATTACCACAAATCAAACCACATTTCTGTTTGTTTCAATTTGTAATTCCATCAAACACCAATATAATTAAAAACCAAATTTCACTAATAACATATTTGCAACTACAAGTAAAAACTTAGGACACAGAATATAACCTAATTTTACAGATACAGCTCCTGAAAAACTATGCCTTCCAACCCAAATCTAATCTTATACTTGTACCGTAAGACACAAAGGAAATGCAACCAAGCCCTAATTTAATTGAAAACAAAAAACAAATTTAAAGAAACAAGAAAAATTAAGCCTTGTACTTACTGCTGCACATAATTAAAATCCCTAACCCATAAATTAATCTAAAAAGAAGAAAAAGCGTTGGGTCGAACTGTGACCTCATCCATCTATCTTCCCACGAAAAGATAAGGGGAAGGGCGAGAATTAAACAACACGACCCATCTACGACAAATTGAGCCAAACCGGGTCTCTATACTGCTGCACATGCTTGTCCGCCATGGACCGGCGATCCATCTACGACAAATTGAGCCGCAGAAGCTTCAGCAGCTCGCTTGCAGCTTCATCGGTGCTTGAAGGGGCGCTCTTCTTTGCGAAGAACGACGGCAGAGGTAGGGACTCCGGGGGAGGCGCAGCTATACACGACGACGACCCGGCGTAGAACCCGGAAGCCCAGTTGGGTTCCGGTAGTTTGGCAGGCTTCGGAAGAACCGGAACCATCTTCGGGTCAGGACCCATCCGGCTGGTGGATCCGAGATTCGGAACCTGGGGACTGGGATTCTGCTTCGGTGGTGACCGAACCGGCGTCGCTTTGGGGATTTCCTCGCCGCGTTTTAGGATTTTGACCTGGCCCATGACGAGATTCTTGGGGGCGGCGGGTTTCTGGATCGGAGCGGGTGGGTTGCTGTTGGGCCGGGTCGGCCTTCGCTTCTTCCGGTCGGTTTGGGGAGAGCTTCTGAGCCGATTAGGGTTAGGGTTTCGATTGGAATTCATCAACGCTTGTTGAGGTGAGAGAGAGTCTTTGAGGCAATTCTGGGGACTGAGAACTTGAACACCCATCTAAAATCTCACAAAATCAGAACCAAAAATTGGAGCCCTTGCGACGAAAGAGAAGGAGAAATGAGAAAGTTGGAGAATTTACAGAGAGAAGGGAAAGCGAAGATGTGAATGTGTGAAGACTGAGAAGGAAGGAGGGTTGAGTTTTATAGGGGAAGAGACCTAAAGGCAATAGGAGTAGGAAAAGCGACAAAAGGCGGTAGTGTATAATAGAATCCACTTTCATCAACCCCCTTTGGGGGTTTCCCACACTGGTTTTAGCCATCATTATTGTTTCCCTTCACGAATCACAATTAGGTTTCCTTTCTTTTTCTTTTTAGGAAAACAATTACGTTTCCCAAAACACCATTTGTTATTTTTTAAAGTGATTTAAAATTCAAACTTTTCTTAGTGAAGAAGAAAGTGCCCCAAATTAGATATTATGTTGTTTTTAGGCTTCCTAAAACACATTTGTTATTTTTTAAAGTGATTTAAAATTCAAACTTTTCTTTTTGAACTTTTAAATGTGTGTAACCCTATTATTTGAACCACATAAAATGTGTTACCAAAATTCGTTATTATTGTGTTTATGAGAACTCCTTTTTTAAAGTAATTAAAAAAATCTATGGATGATTACGTAATTTACAAATATGATTTATTAGCTTTTCTTTTTGCTTTTAGGTAGCTTGCATGAGGGTTTGTCTTTTATTATCGGAGTTCTAAAATAATTTTCATCCAATGTTACAACGTGATTATCATAATTATTTAAAGTTGACCCTCCTTAACAAAATTTCTCACTACAAAACTTATTGCAAGCCTTATATTATTACAAAATCTAAAAACTTCTTTGGATGCTTCTCATAGCTCAGCATCCAAGACCAATAACAACCACCATAGCAAAGCATGGGTTTCAATTTAGGAGCTTCCGCTTAACCAGTACTTAGTTGCAGACCCTTCCATCGACATGGATTATGTTTTAGGGAAGTCATATGTGAATTGTGAATGGAGGATGCTCATTCTTATGTTTGGAAAAGTTGAGAAATGAGGATAAGGAAATTCATTTTATCACCTTTCCAGGTTTTGTTTGTGGAGTATTAGGAATTAAAATTGTTACCTTTCTAACAATATCCTTAAAAAAAAAAAAATTAAAGATAAATAAATATGAAGAGTTTTTCTAAGGATAAAATATGATATTTTAAAAATAGAATACAGT
Organism: Prunus avium; assembly: GCF_002207925.1. The sequence goes on along the minus strand of NW_018922239.1, from coordinate 236,979 downwards.
TAAGTTAGTCATAAAAATTTGAATTAAATGTTTTCCCATGTGGGGAGAAACAAATTCCCAAACTCAGCCAAGGGTATGAAATTCCCTTTACACGGGAAGTCAATACTCATGAGCTCCAAAAGTGCACTTACCAAACATGCTAATGCAATTTCAAACTCATTCCTAAGCCCTTAAATTTTGAACCAAATGGGACCTTATGGTGTGTTTGGTTGATGGAAAATGGGGCTTGGAATAGAAAATCATGATTTCCCATGTTTGGTAAGTAATGGGAAATGGTTGCCTAACACATTAGAAATTAGGGAAAAATAAAACTCTCCACCCATTAAGGTCAACATTAAATGCACATTTTTATGACCATTTTGTCCAGTTCATAATTTACCACTTCGACCATTCTTTTATTTTATTCAATTCATATTTTCAAAATGGGCATATAATTTATACTAAATTTGTTTTACATTCATACACCAATCATGAAAAACTAAATTAAATGATTTTTTCTGATTATTTTCCGAACATTACCAAACATAGGAAATGAATCATCTATATCTCATCCCTTTAAAAAAAAAAAGACATTGGAAATGATTCCCCATCATATCTTTTGATCCAACCAAACAATGGCTTGAGAAGGAAAAAATGATTTTGATAGCTCCAAGTCCAAGCCAAGCCAACCCACCCAAACCACAAAGTCTCAAGAATTATACAGAGTCCAGTGAAATTCTGAGGTAACCATTTGATTTTACTACCTTCACCAACAAGGTACAAGTTACAACCCATGTTCATCATAATCCCTCAGCAATTGAACCTTCCCAGAAGTCAATTCCCACAAATTTCCATCAAACACCTCATACATACACAAAAACACAGCCATCTCCAAACCCCAATTTAATCACAACAAGATAAAGGAAATTAAGAGTAGACAAAATTAAAATACCAAATTATACTAATAAATTGCTTTGCTACTATATCGTAAAAACTTGTGGATACATGTACACAAAATATACCCTTATTTTAACAGAAACAGCTCCTAAAAAACTATACCTCTCAACCTTAAATAGTAAGACACAAAAATAAAAGCAACCCAACCCTAATTTAATTGAAAACTAAACAAAAAATAAAATACTAAAAATTGGAGCCAACCCAAGTTACCAACTACTGCTGCACATAATTAAAATCCTTAACCCAGAAATTAATCTAAAAAGAAGAAAAAGCGTTAGGTCGAATTGTGACCTCATCCATCCATCTTCCCACGAAAAAATAAGGGGAAGGGCGATAATCACACAACACGAACATTAGCCAAACGCGGTCTCTACACTGCTGCACATGCTTGGTCCGCCATGGACCCACGACCCACTGGATCGCCACCCATCTACGACAAATTCAGCCGCAGAAGCTTCAGCAGCACGCTTGCAGCTTCATCGGTGCTTGAAGGGGCGCTCTTCTTTGCGAAGAACGACGGCAGAGGTACGGAACTCGGGGGAGGCGCAGCTATGCACGACGACGACCCGGCGTAGAACCCGGAAGCCCAGTTCGGCTCCGGAAGCTTGGTCTGCTTCGGACGAATAGGAACCATATTCGGGTCAGGACCCATCCGGCTGGTGGATCCGAGATCCGGAACTTGGGGATGGAGATTCTGCTTCTGTGGTGGCCGAATCGGGGCCGCTTTGGGGATTTCCTCGCCGCGTTTTAGGATTTTGACCTGGCCCATGACGACATTCTTGGGGGCAGCGGGTTTCTGGACCGGGGGGGTTGGGTTGTTGTTTGGCCTAGTCAGCCTTCGCTTACTCCGGTCGGCTTGTGGGGAGGTTCTGACCCGATTAGGGTTAGGGTTCCGATTGGAATTCATCAGTGCTTGAGGTGAGACAGAGTCTTTGAGGCAATTCTGGGGACTGAAAACTTGAACACCCATATAAAATCTCACAAAATCAGATCCAAAAATTCGAGCTTTTCGAGCTCTTGCAGCGAAAGAGAAGGAGAAAATTACAAACTTTGGGGGCTCTTGAGAGCCAAGGGGAATTTACAGAGAGAATGGAAAACGAAGATGAGACGGTGTGAAGATTGGGAAGGAGGGAGGGCTGTGTTTTATAGGGAAATGAAGGGGAAGATACCTAAAAGGCAATTGGAGTAGGGAAAGCGACAAAAGGCGGTAGAGTATAATAAAACCCACTCTCCTCATTGTTTTCGATTTACTTTTCCCTTCAACAATTAGGTTTCCTTTTTCTTTTTTGTTTTGAGGAAAACAATTTAGGTGGGTTTCCTAAAACTAAAACACATTTTTTACTTTTTTTAAAAGTGATTTTTAATTCAAAGTTTCCTTTTTCAAGAAGTAGAAGGACCCAACTTTTTATTATTTAGTTGGAACCACATAAAATGTACTATCAAAATTCGTTATATTTTATATACTATTATTATTGGTGGACCTCGAATGTACATGGTAATTGAATTTATAATCACGTGAATTACAAGTCTTTTACATTATGATGTTTTGATAATCCACAATTAAAATACGTATATGGAAGGTTTAATTGGTTTGAAAATTTATTGTGAGATTGATAATTATAGGGGCATGTGTTTTTTTTATTTTTGGGAATATTCGATAGCAACTAAATATTAATTCCATTAACTTGTTTGTTTCCATCAAATCCAAACACGATTTACATGATATTGATTATGCGCGTGATCTGAAGCGCGTAGGAGACATATAGCTCCCTCCTTTTTTTTTTGGGTGATAGGAGGAAGTATCATTGAAGGCCCTTTTAACCTAAAACGCTGCTTTAATTCGTGAAGACGGTCGTGTCTGACGTGGGTTCGAAACCACCGCTGGCATGATTATCCACGGCCTTAATTCTTGCGCCTTATTTTTGTAGGGAACTACCACAATGCCACTATCAAATATTCTTTTTCTTTTTCTTTTAATTCCCGTACTAGAAGCATTGCAAAATAAAAACGTTTTTCCAATCGAAATAAGAAGACTCAATCCTTGTTGTGAATTAGGAATTGAATAATGTTAGTCAAAACAGATGACACGTGTCTAGAGCCCAACAGTGACACTTGTACCAATAACAAGACGCCAATTCACATAACAAATGGCATCTTATCAAGTACTGCAGCTCATAATGCCTTTTTATTCAACCATTAACATGTTGACACATATATTTATAATTAAAGATCGCTAAGTTTGCTTCAAAATTTCTGGTGCTTGTGAGTGGATCGGGTGCCTCCGCTACAGTGCTTCTTTCAAAAGGATGTAAACATTTTGTGAGATGAATGAATTTCATCTCTCTTTTTTTTAGGAAAGATATAAAAAACATAAATGCTTTTTGAATCTTCCATGTATTTTTTTGGTGATAAGAGGAAGTATTTTCATATTGTATTGGTGAGCTCTATCTTTCTTAGAAATGTGGTATAAAAATGTGTTTAGCTTATCCTTCCATAAAAATATGCAATCAATTTGGTTTGACCTTTGACCTTTGACCTTTGACCTCTTGATTTTCATTCAAAGACACATTCAGTTTCAAACCGCCCTGGCCAGCAGTCAACTTCGGCACAACGAAGGTTACGAGTCTTTTTGACAAGGCAGCGACCCAAATTCAGGAAACTAGGTCCAACTTGGTAATTAAACCCAAAACGAGAGGCAATCATTTAGAAGCCAAAAGACAAAGGAAGGGAATAAGAAAGAATCCCGTGTGCTCGAGACAACAAAAGCATCAGGCCCAAAAAAATAAAAGAAATGTTAGACAACAAACGCACATATCATATCAGTCCATTTCCGAACCTAAAAAAATCAATAGGTCCACGTGTCACGCGTATATTTAATTGGATGGCGTAGACGTGGAATGAGGACAGATGCGCCCAACCGACTTGCAAAGGATGCCTTCAACTCCAACTGGCCCGCCATTTCTCTATAACCTGTTGCCAAGCTGGAACTTAGGATGGCATCTGCTCTGGTGCGGTTACGTCTAAAGATTACTGCAACAGCCGAATCGAACAGCTTGAATTGGTTTAGTTTGGTTAAGCCGGTTTGAACAAATCCGGGCAGTTTGGTCCACTCACATAACCCTTGCATCGAATGCTAATGGGCTGTGAAAAGCCTATGCTTTTTTTAATTTATTTTTTAATAACTAAATGGGCCAATTTCTTCTGGACTATGATTCTAAAAAAGGATTTGGTCAAAGTTGGGGCCAATTTGTCTGCAACTCAAATTTTACAAGACCCATTGTGTCAAACTTGTCAGATTTGTATACCATCTGCAGCTCATAATGCCTTTTTATTCAACCATTAACATGTTGACACATATATTTATAATTAAAGATCGCTAAGTTTGCTTCAAAATTTCTGGTGCTTGTGAGTGGATCGGGTGCCTCCGCTACAGTGCTTCTTTCAAAAGGATGTAAACATTTTGTGAGATGAATGAATTTCATCTCTCTTTTTTTTAGGAAAGATATAAAAAACATAAATGCTTTTTGAATCTTCCATGTATTTTTTTGGTGATAAGAGGAAGTATTTTCATATTGTATTGGTGAGCTCTATCTTTCTTAGAAATGTGGTATAAAAATGTGTTTAGCTTATCCTTCCATAAAAATATGCAATCAATTATATGCAATCAATTTGGTTTGACCTTTGACCTCTTGATTTTCATTCAAAGACACATTCAGTTTCAAACCGCCCTGGCCAGCAGTCAACTTCGGCACAACGAAGGTTACGAGTCTTTTTGACAAGGCAGCGACCCAAATTCAGGAAACTAGGTCCAACTTGGTAATTAAACCCAAAACGAGAGGCAATCATTTAGAAGCCAAAAGACAAAGGAAGGGAATAAGAAAGAATCCCGTGTGCTCGAGACAACAAAAGCATCAGGCCCAAAAAAATAAAAGAAATGTTAGACAACAAACGCACATATCATATCAGTCCATTTCCGAACCTAAAAAAATCAATAGGTCCACGTGTCACGCGTATATTTAATTGGATGGCGTAGACGTGGAATGAGGACAGATGCGCCCAACCGACTTGCAAAGGATGCCTTCAACTCCAACTGGCCCGCCATTTCTCTATAACCTGTTGCCAAGCTGGAACTTAGGATGGCATCTGCTCTGGTGCGGTTACGTCTAAAGATTACTGCAACAGCCGAATCGAACAGCTTGAATTGGTTTAGTTTGGTTAAGCCGGTTTGAACAAATCCGGGCAGTTTGGTCCACTCACATAACCCTTGCATCGAATGCTAATGGGCTGTGAAAAGCCTATGCTTTTTTTAATTTATTTTTTAATAACTAAATGGGCCAATTTCTTCTGGACTATGATTCTAAAAAAGGATTTGGTCAAAGTTGGGGCCAATTTGTCTGCAACTCAAATTTTACAAGACCCATTGTGTCAAACTTGTCAGATTTGTATACCATGTTTGGTGCCTACAATTAATTTGGATTGAATTGGATAACTCTAGTAAGCTATAATTGTGTTACAACTTGGCCCGCATTGTTCCTTTCTCCAAATTAAATAAAAATAGAAAATAGAAAATAGAAAATTATAAACTAAAAGTTTCTGTTTATACACCCCCTTATTTTACTTATTCCGACCACCGACATTGGGCATGCGCCAGCCCTTGTACATGATCTTACAACTTGGAGACTTGTGTTTTTGGTAAACATATCACCCAGGCTTTGGGGTTTAAACTTGAATGAGGAGTTTCCCTAAGATAGACAAAATATGATTTCCTTGTCTGGAAGAAAAAGGGTTGAAAATCATATAGAAATAATATTGTACACATTCTCGTTCACCCGCACTACTACATGGAGCGGGTGACGACAAATTCCCCGTCCCATGACGAGCAGGTGAACATGACTGATAATGCATGTCGAGCAAAGGGCCATATATGGTCTGTAAGTTGAGAGAAGGTTGGGTTTTTTTAATTGGTCAATGAGAGAAGGTTGCGTTGGCAAGCAAGAGGGCCCAAAGTGATACTTGATGGAGCGAAATTTCATTATATGTGTATTTATGTCCCATTATGTTGAATATATTAATAGAAAGGATGGCAATAATTGTCCTGGATATTCATGTCACGCAATAACAGTTTGGATTGGACAAAGTATTTATATGAATTATTATTATGTGGGTCGAAAATGAAAAATGTCGGTGGTAACGAAATCAATGATCACTGCATAATTTTAATCCCTAATTTTTCTGAGTGTGTGTGTACTGGCTGCTGCCACACTGATCAAAACTGAAGATTGTACATCTTTTATAATTTCATATATTTATACAATTTCCAACATCACTGACATATAGACTTTTCCCAACACTTGTGCACACGTGCTCCACGTGCTCGGAGAGACAAAGAGAGATTAACAAATTTTTTTTAAAAAAATTTAAAATTAAAATACAAACGATAATCTCAATTACTTTAACCTATAATCAAACTGATATGCAATGCAATGACGGATTACGGATGCATAGTACCCAAAAAGGGGACCTACATTGGGAAAATAAGGGGACATATGGAGGGAAATATGGGGAAACTTGGGAGGGGATAAGAGAGGGGTCCAGGACCATCTTGGTCTTTAAGTGGCTCCGTCCTTGGGCAAAGATGACAGATTCAATGTTGTGGTCAATTTACTTAATTTACATTTGTAAGAGAACAAAGGACAAAGACTGTAAAATGATTAGGTTTGTTATAAGCTTTAATGTCAATCAAATGTTGGAATAAAGGAGCAAAGAGATTGAACATAAGATTGACACCACTAGCTAGAGTGGTAATTAATCTGAGCTAAAGTAGAGCTTCTAATTCAAAAATAATAATAATAATCACCTTCACATCAATATTCAATAAATTAGTTGACAATTACAAAAGACATGATTATGAATTAGATTCTATCATTCTAATTAATAATTTATCTCCCATCACTCTCATTGCTAATGTCACATTAAAAAACCAATTAGAGGTTGCTCTTTCGGCAAGTTATCTGCAGGCATATGTGGCCCATTTTGCAGAAAGAAAGAACCCCACGCAAATGCATTTCTTCTTTTTATCATTTTTTTTCTTTGCTCCTCAAGTAAATAATGAATACGACTCTATTAAAGTAGACATGAGTTTATCCAAGTTGGCTAGAGTGAATTTGTTCTTCACTCTGTATCCGAGTTCAAATTCCTCTTTCCGTAATTTAGAATAGTCGCTTGTATTTAGTACCCGACGGCTAGCTACCAAATTGAGTATATGAAATTTGTTGACTGATAGTTGCTTGTTTACAAATGTAAAAAGACTTACTTTTCCTCCTCAACAACAATTGTTATTTCTTAAATTAGTTGAGCGGCCTCATCATTCTGTGTGAGCGGTTGATGGTTTTGCCATTGGTTCCAACAAGTTACTAAAGTTGATTACAAAATTGTTCTTAGGATGTTGAAAATGAATGGGGTCATCTCCAAAGAAAGTTGGCTTTTAATTAGAAGACATCCATCTTTTCACACTTTTTTCGAATAAAAAAGGAAAAAAGTTATGGCCAAACAAGAGAATAAGAAACGCACCCAAAATAAAAATAGAAGAAGAAGGTCCCGCACTCCTGCATGCACGTGAAACTTTATTTGGAAACTTCTTTTTTGCGTTTGGTCATAAGCCTGGGGCCATGGAAAAAATTGGACTGGCCCTAAAAGATATGCTTCTGTCGCCTAAAAAATATATAAAATAAAATATAATTATGGTTAATTTTAAAATAATTTATATAGCTTTCATTATTAAGAAAGATTTTGAAAAATACAATTTTACATATCTAACATGAACTCCCCGTTAATTTTATTACTTTGATATTTCATGGAGCATGTCTTTTTTTCTCTCCTCTGAAGAATCTTAATTGGTACCTTAATTTAGGTCCAATGGGTTAATAGACAACAATATATTATATAATATATATGGACAGATGATGATGTTTAATTTGAATAATTGATGGCATAATTACTTTTCTTAATATAATGGGTTTGAAACTCAACAATAATCGAGTGCACTCTTATAATCTACATTAACAATTATATGTAATCCACCTTTTTTCTTCTTCACAAAATATATTTAAAGTACATTTACTTTTGTTTGGTTTCACAAGTAACTCATGCAATCAATTGCCTTACCCCCATACCAATAAAATAGAGAAAAAAAGAGAACAAAAATCCTCTTATATAATAATGAGGGTGATCATTCCAATTCATGCTATAATATTATCCAAAATAGTTCCTTAATTAATCATCATCAATTATCTTTTTAATTAAAAACGAAAGAACTCTCAATCTCAAATTGGTAAAGCGAAATAATGAGTGGGATGTTTGTTTATGGTCTTGGTCTTGTATCATTCATCTTATTTTAAATAATTTTACAGAAACAACATGCATGCAGACAAAGCTAAAAAGGCCACAACACCTCATTCCTTAACCATGAGGTTGGGGGTTCGATCCCCGCCCATGAGAATGAAGCGCATTTCGTGGCCAGCCGTTTACCTCAATTGGGAGAGCTCCCGCGGCGAAAGAGATTAGTCACTACTGTAGGCGGTGAATGCCCTTGGGTCTCACCTAGAAAAAAAGGCCACAACAAAAAAGAAAAGAAGAAACCAAGAGCAACAAATTGCACCAAATTGCTTGATGATGATGATGATGAACATTGGAAGCAGAAGCAAGCAATTTGTAATGTTACAAATTGTCAGCTGTTGCATGCAGAAAGAAAGAGAGGATCAGACCTAATGGTCTGACTGAGACACTCTACCCACCCTTAGATCTTTGACTATTTTGTTCATCGCATGTGGGTCTCCTTCCCTATAATCCTTACCAATTATTTTTTATTTATTTATTATTTATAAATAAGAAAAATAAAAAGAAATAAAGTCCCCGTAGAATAAGCAAAGGACTAACATGGGTGCATACGAATACTAGATACATGTTACCTGTTTTTCACCAAACACGTGACAAACAAGTCCTTGTTTATATGAAATATTGGATCATTGATTTTTCCAATTTGGCAACTAGAACTAGAAGGCCGTTAGGAAAAAAAGAAGAAGAACTAGATGGGTAATCTCATAGCCTTGATAAAGGAAAAATAAACATTTTCAATGGAATCCCGCCCAGCGAAAAATGGTATTTATTTGCAGATCAATGGGATAGGGAATAGGTTCGAATCCCTATCGCACCCTATCATTCCTAATTTTGGCAAAAGAAAAAAAAAGAAAGGAAGCATTTATTTGTTTTCATACTTGTGTTGCAAACATATATGATAGTTTGAGGATGGGAATATTTTCACACCAAAAATGGCTATATGATGGGTTTGTTTAATGAATAAAGTATCTTTCACTATATTTATATTAGAGAGAAAAAAGAACTCACATTGGGGTTGTGGAATGTAGAGATACAACCAGTTTTGCTATGAAAATGACTCCATCATAATATATTTCATGTGAATCTTCATTGTTGTTAATTATATCATTTTTTTTTTCATTATATTTGTTTTGCACACATCTGATATTCTATAAATATATGGATATTTTAAAGAAGGAACGTATTTTTCTATTATTTATACAATTTGAAAAGTATACCCAAAAAAAAAAAGAAATTGAAGAGAGTGATTATAGTGATTATAGTGACAAGAAAATAAAAATTATGGGTCTCACTCACATCAATTAGTTGTGTTATTTTATTTTATTTTTTTGTGGTTTGGAAAAGATATTATGGCTGATGTTTAATGGTTTATGACTCTCCACATGATTGGTGTGCACTGTCCCCACCCAGAACATAAAATACAGCTTTTCCCTGCAATTGCATCTTTGTTTACCCTTTCACCTTTTGCAGATGGAAAGATAGTTAAAAAGAAGTTAAAAAGAAAATGGCTACATGCTAGAGAGGCAGAGAGAGAGAGTCGGAATTCAAAATATTCAAGGAGAAGGACTGAAAGATCCAAAACACACCTCCCCACCGTTCCTAGGCTTCCCAAACACCTCTCTCTCTCTCTCTCCCTCTCTCCTCCATTGGTTGGAACCCACAATCTATATTTCCATGTGTTCTTAAACTTAGTAAACCAAAAGCAAACAACAATGAAGCTTCTTCTTGTTATTGCTCTCAATTTGCTTTTGCTGCTTGTACACCAAAATCAGCCATGTCCCATTTGTGTTGGTGCCACACCTGACCCACTTTTTTCCTCCATATTGGCTCCGCTTTCCTCACCCATTTCTCCAATTGCTTCATCAATGGCTTCCTTCTCTCCAGGTACTTAATACTTATGCTTTGCTCTGCTCTCCATAGACTAAAGACTCTTCCTTTTCATTTCTAGCAAGTGGGGTTTTAATTGGGTCACGGGTGCACCACTTCGAAAATTCGAATTTCAAAAATGACCACCAAATTGCGTGCATTTACTACGATATATTGAATTCAATTTCTCTGATTTTATCAACTTCTGTGATGTTGGTGCAAAAATCTCCTGGTTTTAATGTATGAGATATTGCCCATTTGCTCAATTTTTGCTGAAACACGCCTCTATATATTTCATGTGTAATCAGAAATTCAAGAAGGAAGTGAAGGGCATCAAATGGAGCCACATAGGAAAATGCTAATTGCTCTCATTATCACCTGCACTGCACTTGGTGTAGTTTTGTTGTCATTGTTGTGCTTGTGGGTTTATCACAAGAAGTGTCCACACAAGTCCCACAAGAAAAGTGCTCAGAGCTCAGGTACTTTCATTTGTACCAAGCACTTTTTGCCCCCTAAATCTTGCTTCAATTTGTGGGTTTTAGTATACTTGTAAATTGTTGTTCTCTGAGATTTTTTGTTCTGTTTCGTTCTGTTTCGTTGGTTTGTGTAAGAAGATGCTGAGAAGGGGCTTGCATTGGGTCCATTTATGGGTAAATTCAATTCCATAAGGATGGCTTCTAAGAAAGGATCTGTTTCAGTAATTGAATATAAAGTACTCGAAAAAGGCACCAACAATTTCCGGGACAGCAACATTATTGGTGAGGGTGGATTTGGATGTGTTTATAAGGCTCGGTTGGATGATAATTTGCTTGTTGCAGTCAAGAAACTAGACTGTGCAAGTCAGGATTCTGAGAGAGAATTTGAGGTAACTTTTGCTCAAAATTTTAGTTGTAGTTTTGTATAATGCTGTATTTATTGTAAATCTTATCTGATGTATTTATTGTGTCTATCTTGAATTATCACTTCAAATTGCAGAATGAGGTGGAGTTGTTACATAAAATTCAGCATCCAAATATAATTTCCTTTTTGGGTTGTAGTACTGATGGTGACACAAGGTTCATTGTTTATGAGTTGATGCATAATGGATCTCTGGAAACTCAATTGCATGGTAATACATTTATTTTCTGTTAATTTTTTTAAAAATTAAAAAAGGAATATCATGAAATATATATTTTTGTCCTATTGTTGCAGGACCGTCTAATGGTTCAGCACTAACATGGCATATGCGAATGAAAATTGCTCTTGATGCTGCAAGGTGAGCTTGTTTTCCTAGTTGTGGAGTCCTTTGGTTGTTATGGGTTTTTTACATTTTAACATATTGGGTACTGTTGACCAGAGGATTAGAACATCTGCACGAGTACTGCAACCCTCCAGTGATCCATAGAGATCTGAAAACATCTAATATTCTTTTAGATGCCAACTTCAATGCCAAGGTATGATTATATAAATTATTGTAGTGTCTCATCTTTCCTTATAAAATATTGAGCTTGTATTAAAATATTTCAATTATGCATTATTATCCTCTTGCACTAAATTCACTGAAGCTTATTTTCTCTCTCATGGTGGCTTGTTTCAGCTTTCTGATTTTGGTCTTGCTGTGGCTGATGGGGCCAAAAACAGTAATAACATCAAGCTCTCTGGCACCTTGGGTTATGTTGCTCCAGAGTATCTTTTAGATGGTATGCCAACTAAACTTGTAATAATTGCAAGGTGTATTCTTTAATTCTCACTGGTTGCTGTGTCTACTAAACTATAGTTTCTTTTCCCTAAGCTAAATCTAATCTAATTGTTCTTTGGACCATTGACAACTACTACGGTACTGCGTTTGATCTTCATAATAAAGTACGTATCTTTTAGTTAAGTTATCTAGGGGCCGTAGCTGCACATGTTCTGCCACTGGGTTCATATACCATTTTTGATTTGGAAGAGGAAATCCCTGAACTACTTGTTATACTCAAGCTTAACTGAAATTAGGGATGTTATAAGCCATTTATGTGGAAATTTGAACTTGAGAGAAGGGAGAGGTGGACGGCTTGATAGTTATCAAATTTTGGATGACACGTTGATTTTCTGAAAAATTCGGATTCACCTTGAAGATAAGCTTTAGCTTAATAATTTGTAAATTTTTGTTTATAGACATGCTTGGCATATGCATGTTAGTATCACACATTTTAAATATTAATGGCCAACAATCCACTTGGTCAGCGAGAATACTAAATAGCATAATTTTCTAAAGAGCTGTGTGAGCTCCCCTGCACCAGACTTCTAAGCTTTCATTTTTGTAATTATAGCATTTGAAACAAGTTTTGGTGGTAATCAAATCACTCTTATGATTTCTCAGGTAAATTGACAGACAAGAGTGATGTCTATGCTTTCGGGATTGTGCTTCTGGAGCTTCTACTAGGAAGAAGGCCTGTAGAAAAACTGGCACCAACTCAGTGCCAATCTATAGTCACATGGGTATGCCTTTCTCCTAACTGCTCTCAATTTTAATTTATTTGCATAATTCCTGTCAAAAACTTAAATATTTCAAAACTCAATGCTGTAATACAGGCCATGCCTCAGCTCACTGACAGATCAAAGCTTCCAAACATTGTGGATCCTGTGATCAAAGACACAATGGATCTGAAGCACTTATACCAGGTTTGTGAATTACAAACCCAGTATGTTCGGTTGCAATTAGTTCTACGATAGACTCGTGCTTGACTATGTGTATCGATTCTTCTGTTTGTACTGAATGGACACAAAATTTCATGCTGTAGTATAATTGATGAGTTGCAATGCATTACACACAGGTTGCTGCTGTAGCTGTGTTATGTGTGCAACCAGAACCAAGTTACCGCCCACTGATAACCGATGTTTTGCATTCCCTTGTCCCGCTTGTTCCCGTCGAACTTGGTGGGACGCTAAGAGTTACACAACCTACAGCTCCAGGGAGCCCCCCAGCTGGTCATTGATGCACAAGGCATGTATGATGACACTTGTACAACATTCTGGGTTCCTGCTGCTCAAATGACTGCTCCAAATCCCACAGTGATTTTCTTACTTATATTTTGCTGGGAAGTTAATGCCTTCAGTTATTTCAGAGGAGGAAAGTTGGTCTGGTAGGAATGTAGAGCTATTGGGATCGTCTATCGCATTTGTAAATCGGATCAATTTGTTTCAAGTTGCTTGTGCATATGAGGGCATTCGTAGAAACACTAGCTAATTTCATTTTTGACCTTTGTTTTTCAGTGTAAGAAATCAGCTAATTTTCAGTGGTAATTGGTAAAATTACCTCTGGAGTCTGGACCTGTGTTTGTTTTCCTGAGAGTTCTGTTGGGAAGGTAAAAGCTAACAATCATCTTTTGCAAATGAAGTCAAATTGTCAAGGAAAGCCTCAAATATTACCATATTATGATTACAAACATCAACTTCTTTCTGAGTCCATCTAGTGAACTTCGAGTAAAGGTCTTTTAAAGCCTGAAGAGTGGAGAGTCAGAAAGTATATATAAATGAGAAAATCCTGTTTTTATTCTTAAAAAGAAGTCTTATTTCTAATTAATTCTCTTCAGGTTTGATCTTTTTTAACACCAATATTTTTTTGGGGGTTTTCCCCTCAAGTTCATTTTAAAAAGAAAAGAAAAAGAAACCTACAAGACGAGGAGATAATAAGGGTTTTGCTCCCGTGCATGGTACGGTTAAAATCAATACTGATGGCAGTAGAAATTCTGACACTCGTCAGATTGGTGCGGGTGGTCTGTTAAGAGATTCCTCTGGTTCCTGGGTCAAGGGCTTTGCTGTCAATCTTGGGTCTGTCCTTGAAGCTGAGCTGTGGGGTATTTTCTGTGGGCTCAAATTGGCCTGGGAGGCTGGCTACAGAGTTGTGGAGACTAAATGTGATGCATCCTCGGTGGTGGCCCTCCTGAATAACCCTCTCATTCCTTCTCATCCCCTGTTTAGTCTTCTCAATTGCTGTAATTTACAGCTGCATGGTGATTGGTCTTGCTCCTTATCCCACGTCTACCGTGAGCAAAATAAGGCTGCTGATGCTTTAGCTGCCAAGAGCTATGAATTCCGTTTAGGCCTTTCATGTTTTGGAGTTGGAGCCCCCCTTCCTTAATGATATTATTGCTGCAGATGTTAGCAGTACCCCTAGTCCCAGGTTAATGCATATATATGCTACGTAATTGTTTGGTTTTGGGCTCTTGGCCCCGCTTTGTACGCAAAAAAAAGGAGATAATAGTCTTAGCAACCCTAGCTACTCGAATGGAAAATGGCAATTTGACAGTCAACATCTCTATGTCATTGTCATTGCCTTTTCCCTGAAAAATTACCGGTACGTGAAGTAAATTGCCCAGCAGATTTGGGTAACCAAGGTAATTTTCACCCTTTGACTTGGAATTAGCTTTATTGAGTATCAACATCTCTATGTCATTGCCATTTCTACACGTTTATTGCTTTTCCCAATTGACTTTGTTCGTTAAAAAACAAAAAGAGAAGTCATTATACATGTCTCAATATCTGCATGAACCTCTGGCAATTTAAAACAATTAAAAACTTCTATTTAATTTAAGACATTACAGAAACCAGTAAACATATATAGACATCACACTTCTCTATACTGCAACAATTTCAAAACGACAAGATAGTTTTTTAGGACAACATGATCATCTATAGTATATGGAATTTGATCAAGCCCACAACATTTCCACTGAGACACACAACAAACCATGTTTATTTAACATTAGCTGAGATTGAGAACAGATACATTGATATACTAGCTAGGACTTGGAGTTGAGATGGGGAAATATGATATTGGAGTTCTTGGTTGTAGCCTCAGTGGTGGACTTGGAGTTGGAGAGAGAGTGAAAAAAAGAGGCTGGAATCACAATTGCAAAATTTGAAGTCTTTGGTTAAACGCATGTTTTTTTATCGCCTGCTGCAACCACTTCCTTACCTGGGTTCTTCTTCATTTCTTCTTCAGCTGTCCTGTGTTCAGCTTTTCCACCACTTTGCTTATCTTCTGGCTGTGTAGGTGTTATCTTCTGGCTACACAGCATGTTCGTGTAAAAGAAAATGTCCTACACGATTTGCTTGGCCACCCCAAGAATTTTGCAACGTAGAAAAAGAAAATGCTATTAACTTTTTAAAATTTGCATATTTTTTATATTTTAAAATAATAAAATACTTGAATATTAGACTCACTTGATAAACCTAGTAGTAAAAAGGTCTTATATAGAGTCCACCACAAAAAAAGTCTTATAGTTTTTTATATGAAATACCTTAAACTTCTTTTTTTATTTACTTTTGATAGAAAAGGACATTTTATTTACATTTTATAAAAAGGCTAAATTATTGAAATGCCCCCTGTAACTCAATTTCAGTCTTAGTTTCCCCCCTGAAACTCTAAGTGTCTCACTTTCCCTCCTGAAACTCCATATATTGTCTCACTTTGCCTATATTCCATCCAGCCCTAACAGAAGTCGTCAAATCTTAACTTGCCAAAAACAACCTTCCCTTACAAATTCAGATACTCTCTTAATCTGCAACTACACCCAGACTCATTTACAAAAGCAAACCCCTCTCCAAACTCCAAGAAACGAAGAACAACCTCCAACAATGGCGGCAACCCAACTCCTTCTCTCTCTCATCGTCCTCTCAGTTCTCTCTCTCTCTCCTCCGCCCTCCCCACCCAAACCCTCGTCAACACCGCCGAAATCCTCTCAGATTTCGGCCACACCTCCATGGCTCTGACCCTCGATCTCGCCTCTCAAACCCTCCTCCTCTCCCAGTCTCCTTCTCTCACCATCTTCGCCCCCATCAACGCCGCCTTCTCTCACTCCGATCAACCACTGCTGAATCTCCTGCAATTCCACATCATCCCCCCTTATTTCTCTCTCTGATCCCTCAAGTCCCTGCCTTTCGGTGCCAAGATCTCAACTTTACTCTCTGACCGCTCCCTCTCCGTCATCACTTTGGCCTATGACCCCAGAGTCTCATTCAACAACGTCCCCATCACTGTTTCCCCATCATTGTTTCCCCAATTTTCGACTTCTGTTAGGGCTGGATGGAATATAGGCAAAGTGAGACAATATATGGAGTTTTAGGGGGAAAGTAAAACACTTAGAGTTTCAGGGGGGAAACTAAGACTGAAATTGAGTTACAGGGGCATTTCAATAATTTAGCCTTATAAAAATAAAAAAAAGTCTCTCTCCTTCCCCTCTCTATTGTGGGTTTCAAGGAATTTCCTCTCTATTATGGGTTTAGGGTTCAAGGGGTTTAGATTGAAGATTAGATGGGGTTGGGTTTTTTATTTATTTATTGCCTGCTGCAGCTGTTCTGTGTTCAACTTAATATTAGGCAACCACTTCCTTCTTCTTCAGCTGTCCTGTGTTCAACTTTTCCACCCCTTTGCCTATCTTCTGTGTTGAAGGAGATCAAGCTTAGAATGGAATGTTGATTCTGTCAATATTGTATATAACTTCTTTCCTTATTTGTAAATGATTTAGCTTGATCGTAGGAACCACATTAGGATACTTCTGTAACTATAAGTCTGTGGCTTAGCCCCTTGAATGAATAACAAATTCAATTACATACCATTTTCTTCATGGTATCAGAGCATTGATCTGGGCAATAAACAAAACACAAAAACACAACAAAACCCTAGCCGACCTCCATGGCAGAGACCAACCCATCGGGCACGGCTTCGGGAACCAAGTGGGATCATCCCAACCACCAACTATACCTTCATCATTCCGACCAACCCGGTGCTATTCTTGTGCCGCAGCCCTTGGTCGAAGATAATTACAGCACATGGAAACAATCCATGACTATGGCCTTAACGGTCAAGAACAAAATCGGACTCATAGATGGTTCGATCGAGGAGCCGAATGGAAGGGATCCGAATGAATGGCAGCAGTGGAATCGTTGCAATAATCTGGTCCAAACTTGGCTGCTAGGGTCGATGTCAAAAGACATCGCCAGCAGCGTGATTAATTGCAAGAATGCTCGGCAGATGTGGTTGGAATTGCAGGAGAGATTCTCACATGTGAACGTGGTTCAATTGTTCAATATCGAGAACGAGATTCATGCTTGTGTGCAGGGAAGTATGTCCGTGGGATCTTACTTCACAAAATTGAAGGGACTATGGGATGAACGTGATGCTTTGTGCACCTTCCCGATCTGCACTTGTGGATCCGTCAAGGAAGTGGCTGCATATTTGGACACGCAGAAGACCATGAAGTTCCTCATGGGTCTCAACGACTCATATGCAAGTGTTCGCAGCAACACTTTGCTGCAAGATCCCTTACCCACAGTGAACAAGGCGTACTCCCTCGTTCTGAGGCATGAGAAGCAATCGGAAGTGACAGCGGGTAAAGCTCAGGCACAACCGGATGCGGCCGTGTTTGCTGTGAAGAATTCTAGCCGTGAATCCGACGGAGAAAAGGGTGAGATGAAGTGCACCAAGTGCAACAAAACAAACCACACTGCCAAGAATTGTCGTGCACACCTCAAATGCACATTTTGCGGATGGAAGGGTCACACAGCCGAGTATTGCCGCAAGAAGAAGGCAGCGGCTTTCAGGTAAAGCCTTTTCCCTCAACTCTAATGACAAACAAAGCACTTGGATTTTAGACAGTGGCTGCACGGACCATATGATTTATGATCCCAACCTGTTCTCTACCTCGAGGCCGGCCACTAATCACACAGTAGAATTGCCGAATGGGTCCGTGGCACAAGTGACCCACATTGGCACAGTTGCCTTGTCCCCCAATTTGATTCTTGAGAACGTTTTGTGTGTCCCGTTTTTCAAATTGAATTTGATTTCAATTAGCAAGTTAGCCAATTCATCTTGTATTACCGTTTTTCTGAACCAATTTTGTCTCATACAGGACCTACGTTCGGGGATGATGATTGGGACGGGAATTGAACGGGAGGGCCTTTATTATCTCGATCGACCCAAGAAAGGAACATGCAATCAGGCACAAATATCCAATACAACCCTTTGGCACCAACGTCTTGGACACCCATCTACCAGAGTTCTTCCATTATTCTCTTTTTCAAATTTTAAACATGCCTCTTGTGATACCGACAAGTGTGCAATTTGCCCTTTGGCTAAACAAACGAAACTTCCTTTTCCTTCAAGTTCAATTTCTACTCATTCTAGTTTTGATTTAATTCATATTGACATATGGGGTGGTTATAAAGTTGCTTCGCTTTCGGGTGCCAAATATTTTCTTACCATTGTTGATGATTACACTAGATGCACATGGATTTATCTTATGAAACACAAGTCTGATGCTAGGACTCTTCTAGTTAATTTCATCAATATGGTTGCCACTCAATTTGATTCCAAAATTAAGGTCATCCGTAGTGACAATGGCCCTGAATTCAACATTGGTAGCTTCTATGCAGATAAAGGTATAATGCATCAAACTAGTTGTATCAACACACCCCAGCAAAATGGGGTTGCTGAACGAAAACATAGACACTTGTTAAATATGGCACGTGCCCTGCTTATTCAGGCTGGGCTTCCAAATCGTTTTTGGGGGGATGCCATTCTCACATCTGCATACCTCATCAATCGCACACCTACTCCTCTTCTCGATGGCAAAACCCCATATGAAAAGCTGTTTAACAAAACTCCCAGTTATTCCCATTTGCGTGTTTTTGGTTGCTTATGTTTCACTTCTACCCATGCACAGAATCGTTCGAAATTTGATCCAAGAGCATCTCGGTGTCTCTTTCTGGGATATCCTTATGGTCAGAAAGGATATCGTGTTTTTGATCTCAGTAAACAAAAGGTGCTTGTTTCTCGTGATGTGAGTTTTTTTGAAAATGTGTTTCCTTTTCTACTTTCTCACCAATCCGCTGCGTCACCCCTTAATCAAAATTCACCCAGCATTCCTTCCCCTCACCTTGACCCGTTCTTACACTTTGACATGGACTCCCTCTCCACAGCCCATCTAACTTCCCCTCTTGATGGGCCAAATCCACCCACCAGCCCACCTACCCACCCTTTACTCAACACACCTGATGCAGACCTCACTGATCTGCCCTCTCCCTCACATGTCGTTGCTCCTTCCCTTTCACCAACAACTTCCCCTGCCGCAGCTCTCCCCGATCTGCCTCCTCCTTCGCCGCCACCTGTAGCTTTCCCATCTCCGTCGCCCACACCTCCCCACCTCATAAACGACCGATCGGCTGTAAGTGGGTATATAAGGTGAAATTGAAGGCTGATGGTACGGTGGAACGCTACAAAGCCCGTTGGTTGCAAAGGGCTACAGTCAAGTGGAAGGCGTTGATTACCGGGAGACTTTTGCCCCGGTTGCCAAATTGGTGACCGTCCGTATTCTCCTTAGTGTGGCCTCTCTGCGTGGCTGGCATCTCCACCAATTGGATGTGAACAATGCGTTTTTGAATGGCGACCTTGATGAGGAGGTGTTCATGTCCTTGCCTCCTGGTTTCGGACGAAAGGGGGAGAATCGGGTCTGTCAATTGCACAAGTCGTTGTACGGTTTAAAACAAGCATCTAGGCAATGGTTTATCAAGCTGTCTACTGCCCTCAAAGCCGCGGGATTCCGACAGTCACGATCCGACTATTCTCTGTTCGTCCGAAGTCGTCAAGGTAACTTCCTAGTGTTGCTTGTATATGTTGATGACGTTATACTGGCAGGGAACAATTTGGAGGATATAGAGAACACGAAATTATTCTTGGCCAACCAATTCAAGCTTAAGGATTTGGGTCAGTTGAAATATTTCCTCGGCATCGAAGTTGCCAGATCACGGCATGGAATCAGTTTGTCGCAACGTAAGTATGCCTTGGAAATTTTGGATGATGCTGGATTTTTAGGTGTCAAACCTTCTCGGTTCCCTGTGGAACAGAATTTATCACTCACACAATTTGATGGAAAGTTATTAGATGATGCTTCAGCATATAGAAGAATGGTTGGGAGGTTGATATATTTGACCATAACTAGGCCGGACTTGACTTATGCTGTACATGTACTAAGCCAGTTCATGGATAAGCCACGGCAACCACATTTGGAAGCAGCCCATAAAGTGCTTAAATACATTAAGCGAACACCGGGTCAAGGTATCCTGCTACCATCTACAGGGTCACTCCAATTGCGGGCATTCTGTGATGCTGATTGGGCACGTTGTAAAGACACAAGGAGATCAATCACGGGATACTGCATTTTGCTTGGGCAAGCACCGGTCTCTTGGAGGACTAAGAAACAAACAACCGTATCGCGTTCAAGTGCGGAGGCCGAGTACCGTTCCATGGCTACTACTTGCTGCGAAGTCACATGGTTGAAGAACATTTTGAAGGATTTAGGAGTTGATCACACGCAGCCAGTAACCCTATTTTGTGACAATCAAGCGGCCATACACATAGCATCGAATCCGGTGTTTCATGAGAGAACCAAACACATAGAGATAGATTGCCATCTGGTTCGAGAGAAAATTCAAGAAGGGATGATTCGGACAGCTCATATTCGTAGTGCAAGTCAGCCGGCCGATCTGTTCACTAAGCCATTAAGCTCGACACAGTTTGAAGTGCTACTTAGCAAGTTGGGTGTCATAAACATACACTCCAACTTGAGGGGGAGTGTTGAAGGAGATCAAGCTTAGAATGGAATGTTGATTCTGTCAATATTGTATATAACTTCTTTCCTTATTTGTAAATGATTTAGCTTGATCGTAGGAACCACATTAGGATACTTCTGTAACTATAAGTCTGTGGCTTAGCCCCTTGAATGAATAACAAAATCAATTACATACCATTTTCTTCATTCTGGCTGTGTAAGTGTTACGTGTTTGATGAGTTTTGCAATGGTGTTGTTAAGGGCTCTCTCTCTCTCTCTCTCTCTCTCTCTCTCTCTCTCTCTCTCTTTTAAACTCTATTAAAGATTGCTTTTATTTTCTGTTCGACCATTTTCACACGGTCTCCCTCCTCTAGAAGCTTCATTATTATGTTGTGCAATTATGTTCAACTTATAAACCTATGTAAGATGAAATCATGACATGGAATTGTAGACTAAATGTACGTGCATGAGATACACGTTGGTGGATGTTCAATTGGTGGCTTGCTTTCTGCATTCACAATGGCTGTGGAAGTGGTCTCTCCCATGTGGAGGATTATTTGTTTGTCAACAATTGATGGCTTGTGCTTTCGGCTGGGAGAGGCAATGATAGTGCCTAGCTGCATGATTTGAAATGATGTGGAACCGAGTGGTTAGGCTGGTTTTCAAGTCTTTGTCTCCATACGTTGATAGCCTTCGTTGCTTATTCATGCAAGGTGTGCTTGTGTCGCACCAAAGGGAAGGAAATGAGGGAGTGGGCTGACTGTGAGCTGCTTTTCAATTTCATGATCATTGTAGAAACATTCAAGATTAGAGAGAGAGAGAGAGAGAGAGAGAGAGAGAGAGAGAGAGAGATTATCAAGCAAAAGCGAATGATGTTCATGCATGGCTGAACAATGATGTATATTTTGATTGGACCTGGTTTTGGGCCTGCTAGTTAAGTTTTGACTCAAATTACCAAAAAAGAAATTGGGACTCGGTTGGATCCAACAATGGGTTGACGTTAAGTCAAAACATGGAGTTTAATTTGGGATGCTGTTGTGACTGAATAAGCTGTAGACCTATCGCTGCTGCATGCACGGATGGATGTCCATTTCATTAGGGCTACTACTGGGGCATACGTATGGGATGTGATTCCCGACCCACAGTATGCTGAGTCATCATATGATAAATGTGGGATTTTTGGTATGCCCTTTATTTTATGAAATGAAGGATGACGTAGTCCACATCTGGGCTTGGGTTCTAAAGCCATAGTTATTTGGGACATAGATCCCATGTCCATATCCAGTCCGAGACACGCTTATACTCACCAAACAATGGCTAGGACTCATGTCCATTTTAATTGAAAATATCCAGTTCAGTCTAGCCCAGCAAACAATGCCTTAGGGACTCAATATGCAGTGTATTTCAGTGATATGGACTGTCCAGTTAAGTGACCTTTTTACAAACCCCATAAGAGTCTTTCCTACAAAAGAGCTGGAAGCCAGGGTACCCACAAAGGGGTTCTTGCTTGCCTTGGATGTAGATTGGATAGCTAATTTCTTGCGGGCCACAACTTACGGGCACACTGCAGTTTTGGTGGTAAAAGTCCAGAGCAAATGAGGAGAAACATCAAAATGAGGATGCAGAGGTTTTTGATTCATTTGGGATCTTGTAAATTGTGACTAAGAGACAGTGAAGAGGATAATAATAATAACAATAATATGAGAGAGAGAGATAATATAATAATAATAGTTTTGAGAGTTGTATTTGAAGAGGGTGGCTTTGACTTGATAATTGCCCAACTGGAAGCCTTTGAAGCTGACAGTCGACACTTTTTGAGTATTAGAATGCTGTCTTTAATTATAATCTTAGACTCTTAAATTTGAGCCAGAAGTTGCCTAAATGGGTCATTTTCTAAGAAAGTCGTACAACTTGACCAATCTCATATTTCAACTTCTGCTTTACATTGCCTTCTCTATAGGGCCACACAGACTTTTACTAAATGAGGACATACTAGTTTGTGTTTTTTTCTGATGAAATTTGTTCTTCCAGCATATTGAAACACTTTTACCAGCTATTGCTTTGAGCCACAGAACCAACCTTGTTTTAATTTTCTTTGCACTTACCAATTCTTGGCTTGCTTTTACAAAAATAATTGAACCATTGATTCACAAAACACATGGTCACTACTATATCACACGCAATAGAGTTGGTCTGTTAAAGGATATTTATCTTTGTTTACCCTGTTTTTCTTATTCCTTGTTATATTTGTCTTTGTTATAGATGATGGTTCAAGTTCTGAAAGTGATTCATCAACTGATTTGGATGCAATCGAGAAATGACTGTTAGACCATGTTCTGATGTGGCTAAATCTGTTGTGATTTTGAATTTGAAATCTTCTTGTTTGAATAGTGATAATTTATCTTTTAGTTGATTGTAATGAGGAATCTGTTTTTGTATAGGACTCTAACTCTCTATAGTTGATAGCCTGGTTTGTAGGAACAACTTCTTATATTTCAAACTTGTACTTATCTGTTGCAATCAATATAAATATACACAGCTGCAGCCGTATTGGGATGCAAGCTTTCATAGCATCTTGAAATCTTATAATGACATCATATTTCATCAATATCAAGTCAATAATCTTCAAGTGGTAGATGAAGAACGCTTTGAAGTGAATCAAGAACATATCCATTTACATGAGGACAATGCTAATAAAATGAGTGATGCTAGAGAAAACATTGCCGGAGCAATGTGGATGGATTATATTTAGAATCATTAGTCTTATAATTTATTTAGTCTAGAATGTTTGAATTTAATATGTATTATTTAAGAATTGAAGACCAATTGAGTTTGTCGATCGTATATGTATGGTATTAAAATAGTATGTTTAATATAATTTTGATAAGTTTATCAAAATATCTTAATTATAAAAAATGAGGAAAAAAAATTGTTTTCAAGAATTCAACAAAACAAGTTTTCAAATTAAAGATTCAAAAATAGTTTTTAAGTTGCATACCAAACAACTTTTTGAATCTTAAAAAATGAATTTGAGAACTCCTTATTTTTAAGAAAAATAACAGTTTTTGAATTCCCTACGTGGATAGAATACCAAACAGGCCCTAAGAATCTTTCCTACAAAACATCAGTAGAAACTCAAAATCCTTTGACCAACGAGAACATCTTGTTGTTCTTTAATTATAGAAACATTTGTTGTGTTATTGTTAGATAACTAATTCGGATTTCAGTGACTTTCTATAAAGATAATCCTTAAACAAGGTCCTAAAAATTGAACAATTCGAACTAACAAATCTCATTGATGGTTAGACCCACTTGCAGTATATATAGGCAACATGCTTGCTAGGGATGCAAGGAAACATAGTGGGCCAGCTGAAGATTATAAAACTCTGCTTATGCCCCTGCCTTAGCAGCCCTATCAACCCTAGATACTTGCATGGTAAATGACATTTTTCCCAAATTTTTTTTTTCTGTATGATTGGAGGAAATGCAGGTTTGTTGATTCTGAATGCATGTTCAAACCAGATAAGAGTAGACCAGAGTCAAATGAAATTCATATAATATTCAAGTCCACATCATCATATTGCTTGATCTGTTTTATTAGAATGGACATTGGAAAATTAAGCCCCAGAGTGAGTGGTATAGCAATCATAGAAAGATTTGCAGAGGATTTCTATGACCTTAAAACTACGAAAGCAAAGATTTGCAGAAGGTTTATATGAACTTAAAACAATGAAATCAAAGATTTTCTGCCTTCTTCTTCATTGGAGTTGACATGAAGTCCTCCAGAACCTTTTCCTTTGTACACCACGCAGATGCTGGTACCTTTCGTTGATTTTACCATTTTCACGTAATGAGTTATGATTAGAATATGTCTTCCCATGAGACTGTGATAGCTTCTAATGCAGACATGGCATAAATTTGTAAATTTTGTAAAATAATACTAAGAAAAAGACTAGCTGGGTGAACAAATGGGCTGAAGTCTGGGTCATGTGTGGGAATTTTGGTTTAGAGCTCTAGTAATATGATATTCTATAGTGAGGGCCTTATATATGATCTTTAGGTGACATTTTATAGTGAGAGCTCTATTTCTTAACCGTTTGATCAAATTGGTTAGCATGACTTCTCTAGTACTTTGTTGGGCATGAGACTTAACACTTTCTAGGCCTTGTGTGATAGTAAGGGCAAAACAGTCTTAGCAACTCCAGTTCGGTTCGAACCAGTTATTTTTTATTTTTTTATTTAAAATTTTTATGGTTGTAATCGGAATTGAAACCGGATAAAATCAGTCATGTTTGGTTTTTTTTTATAACCAAAGTTGACTTTATAATCAACACGGTTTTTTGGGCCAGATTCAATTTGGTTTACCATTTTCGATTCTTACGCCAACCTCTAGTTTGTGAGCCTTTCGGCCTCCTTGGAGACAAGTTTGGGGCCTTGGATGTACTGTTTTTGAGACTGTTTCCTTAATAGCCAAAGGCCCCATGAAATTATATGATTTGTTAGCTTGGCTTTTTCTACCAGAAAGGTTTTCTTTTCTTGATCTTCAGCGTCATTAGGAACAAATGGCATGTCTCAAATTGAATTATTGATCTCTCCTGTTTATCCCATACCTCCAGTAAATTGCTATTAAGCCAAGACAAAAAAAAATGCTTATAGTTGTTAGAAGAAGTTCCAAAGAAATTTCAATCAGGCCCCTTGGTGAAGGAATTAAAGAAATACAGATTAATTTTCACATATATTCAATCAGGCCACTGCTTGAATTTTTTAATTTTTTTTTTTTATAAAAAAAAACCTTATAAGCCCTCTGTCATGAAGAAGTAAATTAAGAATAAATTTATAGATAGGCCAAGCAAGCAAGCTGTATTGCTTTTCCCAATTGTCTTTTTCTGTGATTGGAGGAAATGGCTTTCTTCATTCTAGAATCTTAATTCCAACCAGACAAGAGGGGACCCGAGGGAAATGAAATTCATATAATATTCTAATTCCACACAAATCAATAATTTAAGGGGTATAAGAACAGTAATTAGTGAATTGACCCCCATATGGTAGTATGTTAACACAGTGAAAGCAAAGTGCAGAGGATGATTAATATGACTTTAAAACATTGAAAACAAATTAAGCAAACATTTTCTCTGTTCTTGACAGGGGAAATTATAATTTATAATATCCTCCAAAATTTTTACTGTAGGCTCATTTTTGAGTTTATAATATTTTATTAACTTAACTACACTAATGCTCTCTGAAACTTCGATCAAATCTCACTTTACACCTCCAAACTCAAAGGGTATTAGTGTAATTAATCCTATTTTATTTTCTCATGCTAGATTTTGTCTAGATCTCAGGGGACCATACTCAATCTTGCTTCTTGTTTCACCCTCTTCTAGAAATGTCAATATTTTCCATCAGAAACAAAAAACTCTGTCCCCAAGAAAAAAACACACCGTGTGTCTTTTATCTCTCAACTTCTCCACACCTTTACATTGACAAACTATAAGAGCCGTTCGGTAATATTTTCTTAGAATATTTTCAGAGAATGAAAAAAAAAAAAATTGCATTTTTAGAAAATGAAAATGCGTCTGGTAGATTAATTAGAAAACATCTTCAGAAAACAAAAACAATAAAAACGTGTTTGGTAGTATAATTTGAAATAATATGTAGTTATTTTTATGAAAACGTTTCCCATGAGAATGAAAACAACATCTTCAGAAAACAAAAACAATGAAAACGTGTTTGGTAGTACAATTTGAAATAATAATATGTGAGTTATTTTTATGAAAATGTTTCCCATGAGAATGAAAACAACTTTTTTCTGTTTTCTACAAGTACACATGAACTTGTTTTCATTTTATTAAAACATTCTCAGCGTTTTATGTTTTTGGGCCACCGAACGTGTTTTTGCCTCATTTTGGTTCTTTCAAAATGAAAACAACCCTTTAAAACGATACCGAACGGGCCCTAAAATTCCACCATGGCATAAATTTTTGTAAATTTATGGACCAAAATTGAGATACTTTTGGTTCGATTGATTCCGAGGAATTACGATGATGAAATAGAAGCGCACTTGATTTCTCAAATGGGTTTTGGTTTTAAAATCTTTAAAATTTGATAACGTCCTCTTTTAGAAGCTCAACTATATAAGATTAAGATTAACTAATGATTTTACAAAATTTATGAATTGATGTACTTTAAGAAAACAATATAACCTTTAGAAGCTCTACTTTCTTTGCTTTACTAGCCCCTTTGCACATGTGAAAGCGTGCTCCATCCGACTTAAAATTTTCTTATTTTATCTTTTGCACATAGTTTTATAATATATATATATATATAT
>NW_018922239.1:184406-208814 GCF_002207925.1 Prunus avium | reverse complement strand
CATATATATATATATATATATATATATATATATATATATATGGAGCTTCAGTTGAGGGATCCTTCAAATGTGCTTATTTGAAGGACACCCTTGTAGGGCCCACTTCATATTGTATTTCACTAATCCAAACCGTCTATTTTGTAGATACTCATTTAAAGATATCTCTACAAAAAATCACTTAAATTCGATATCATTTGACCACTCAATTGAATTATTGAAATTTTAGTAATTTCTTAAAGCACTATGTTCATTGATTTTGTAGGATACAATTGGATAATCTAAACTATAAGGGGAAATGAAGTTTCGCACACACAGAGGTAGCTTATGAGGATTCGAATATGAGAACACTCATCTTTAAATCAATAACATTTTTCATTGGACTAGATCTCGTTGGTTTTCCTTCCATTTTCTTTTCAATTAATAATTAGGTGTGGTGAAACAGGATCCCTCTCCAGTAAGGGCAAAACAGTCTTTGCAGCCCTATCATCACCCTTAGCTACTGCATGACAAATGACATTTTTCCCAATTTACTTGTTCTTTTTCTGTTTATGGGAGGAAATGCAGGTTTGTCTGATTCAGAATGCATATATTCAAACCAGACAAGAGTGGGGACCCGAGTCAAATGAAAATCATATAATATTCAAAGGATATAAGCTTTTCAAATCATATTTTCGCATAATAATTTATAGTTTGACCTGTTTTCAAAGATACCGTATTTGCAGAGAATTTGTGTCAACGTATAAAACAATGAAAGCAAAGATTTGCAGAAGATTTGTGTGATCTTAAAACAATGAAAGTAAAGATCTTCCGTGTTCTTCTTCTTTGGACATGGACTTTGAAATGCAGAGCCTTGTCCTTGCACAGATGCAATTACCTTTCATGCCAGATTTTATGTGGACCTCAATAGCACATGATACTCATTTTCTTCTGTTTTCCGTTCATTTTCCCATGTTCACATAGTTGACTAATGAGCTATGATTAGAATAGGTTAAATTCAATCTCTTCCAATAAGTTAGGTGTTGTTAATATTATGTTAACTCGCAATTGTACGGGGCAATTAGTAGTATAGCAAGACAAGTACGAGGTCGTACCCACGAAGACTGAGAAGTTAAAACTAGTTATGTACTTAGATTACCAAATTCAAGAAAGTAGGAGGTTATGTCTAAAACAGAATTTAAAACAAGAGTGGTTGTGATTGTTGAACAAAAGAAGCAAAATGAAATTGCAAACAAAAACAAGTAAACAAATGTAACAAAGAGTGGTTTTAAGAGTTGGAAAACAGATTTTGAGACTAGGGCATTCGAATCACCATAACAATTCAATTCTGGGTTATAAAGATTCAAGTAACAAGTCTAATTCAGATTCAAAGATTGATTCTACCTAAAGTATGATTAGGCCATGGTGTTTGGTCCTAACCTTCTGTTCCTAATTCCCTAATTTGATCATTTGTTGTCTAACCTAAAATTAAGCAGTAGGAACCCATTAAGCATAGAAGAACATTTTAAACAACCAAGTATGTATCTAATCCCTGTTGTCGAATGTCCATACATACTCTTCCATTTCATAGTTCAATTCGAATTAAAGCATGGTGTATACTCTTAATTCAAACCAAGATAGCTAACATGCAAGCCTAAATGGTGATCAATCATTCAAACTAGCATATTAACTTATAAGCATAATGAATAAGAACAAAAACCATAATTGAAACTTGGAAACTAATTAAACTTGAATACTTAAGAAAGAATGTACATTACAAGAAAAATAAATTACAACTAAGAAAACATTAAAGAAAGCTAGAATTGAGAACTAGAAAGCAAAACTAAGAGAATTTGAGGGAGAGAAGGGAAATGTTTGAGAACTTTGAGGAGGGAGAAGAAAGTGTTTGGGAACTTTAGAGAATTTTGCAAGAACATGTGTTTGAGAGCTTTGAGGATTTTAGAAGGGAATGTGTTTAAGTCATGGGGAATTTGGAAGAGAGTGTTTGAGAACTTGCAGGATTTGGAGAAGAAAGTAGAGAGGTGTTTTGAGAGCTTTGTCGATTTTGGAAGAGAGTGTTTAGGAACTTTGAGAATTTGGAAAAGAGTGGTTGAGAACTTAGAGGATGTTTGTGAACTTGGAGAATTTGAGAACTTAGGGAAGGAAGAGAAATGTGTTTGAAAGCTTTAGAGAATTTGATGAAGGAAATGGAGAAGTGTTTGGGAAGTGTTTGGAGAAGAGAGTATTTGAAGAATTTAGAAGAAGAGAAAGGAAAAGTGTTTGATATTTAGTACAAAGAAAATTTAATAGAATGATCTTATTACAACAATTGAGAACTACAAAGGAAACTAAGAGAATTTGAGGGAGAGAAGGGAAGGAAGCTCTAGAGAAGTGTTTGAGAGCTCCCCCCCCTTGGGGTGTTATTACAAGCTTAGAGAACCTCCCTATTTATAGGCCTAGGGGAAGTGAAAAATCTGAATTCAAAATGGCTAATGCATACAACACTTGTTTTATAAAATCTGAAATGGTTGATGCACTTCACTAATAAATCCCACCAGCAGCCCTAGCTCATCTTCATGTCACCACGACCAAGCTTCCAACCAGAAATGATAGCTCATACCTAGCTCACCATGACAAAGCATCCAACCAGCACATGCTGAGGTTAGCATGACCAGCAACTTCAAGGGCTTACAACTTGGGCTTCTCTTAATAACATTAGGACTTTAAGCACTCTAAATTGAAGTTCAGAAGGTCTTCTTTCCAGCCATATGTTATTTGGGCCAATCCAAGGTCCGAGGAAGAAGTTAAGGCCGAAACAAATTGCTAACCCATTTTCCGCGCTGATAAGATCCATCCTGAGCACGGTTCTGTGTTTGCAAGGTAACAGACTCCATATTTATCCAATGGGGCTGAAATTGGGATATGTTATATTACACACCCATTGGAACAACTTTCATGAAGAATGCGGCCTCATCCAAGTTGTGTAGGTTGCTGAAACAAAGCTTGCAATATAACCTACGAAACTGGACTGGCAGGGGGCTGTAGCCAAAATGAGGTTGTCTTTAAGCTCTTCATCCATTCATCCAAATTAGGCCTTAACATGCTTGAATTGCATGAATTATGCTCTCTTGCTCTATTGGCCTACAAAACACACAAAGGGAGGGAAATAACTTAGAATTATAGGAACTAAGCAAAAGAAGTAAGTAAATTGGGCATGTATATGTATGAAATTATGAGCTTAACATTAGGTGAATAGGAATCCAATCTTGGTTGCATAGCATTCAACATGTGTCAATAGCCGAATCAAATTTTTTCTATTGATTCTAAAAGAGCGACGCAGTAGTCATGGTAGATGGTGGGTACTAGCGGACCAAGAATTTGTCAGCGGAAGTGCAATTTTAAAAGGCTAACAGCTTTACCAAATATCCTTATAATATAAACAATACGAATGTCATTCATAATTCATAGAAACAAAACAACATTACAGTTAACCTACAATTGTTGCCGTCATCTTTTGAAATATATATTTCAACAACAATAGGAGTTTCAATAGGCTAAATATCTTGTTTTTCTTGAATCTCTTCCTTCATCTTATGGATTATTGGATCTTCAATTAATTCAGCATCCATCACAGTTTCTTCCTTTTTGAGATTTTCTTCCACCTTTTCTTGACTCACCATGATATTGGATTGAGCAATCTTGTAACCATTCCTTAGCAAAAATATATATATATTCCTTAATCCCTGCCTTCATACCTGCAATATTCATATTGAGGATTCCCCATCCCCACCTTCGTTGGGGAATGGGTTCCCTAACCCGCCCCATTATGGAAGAAAAAATCAATATAAACCTACTTTGTTGAAAGAAAAAAAAAATAGAATTATGGCAAGATAATGAATATATATATAATATATACGTATAAGACAATATAAGAATGTTTGCATATTGACTAGAACTTAACTAAATATATAAGTAGTGTGGCTTAAGATTCATATAAATTATATAAATATATAATAGAAAATAATAGAAAATATATATATTCTAAACGAGGAGGGTTGGGGGTCAGGGATTAAAATACCATCCCTGCCCCTCCCCGAACACCATACCCAAAAAAATTCCCGTACCCATCCCCATACCCCTTTTTTTAATCCTTTATAGATACGCCTTCTTTTTTTCCTTAGCGCCATAATTGACATTTAATTGAAATTTTCCTCTCTTCACTACTAGAAAATCACATACTAGCCATTGATATAGAGAGAAAAATTCAAATAAGTGCCTTTAAATTTTTGTGTGGATACTAATAATACCACCATGCCTATTAAAGTAATTAGGCATAGACATGAGTGTCTAATACAATTAAAGTGAATTTCAGACTTTTACTGAGTATTTAGACCTCTTTATCAGTCCCAAATGATGTTGAAAGAAGATGTCAGCCCACTCCCAATCGGCTCCACTTACAAATAACCCAATTCAGCTTGGCTTCCCTTGACTCGAAGCTTCTTCTGGCTTAAATTAGTTGCTTAAATTAGTTGCTGACTTTTAGGGTAGTCCCAAAGGGCTTTGATGACAGAAGTACAATAGGTCCAAAAATAAGGGCCATATTTTCCTGTTGGTTCCTATTACCTTGACTATGAAATTTGAAAGCAGGCGGGAGAATGTAAACACACACACATATTTGAAAAGCAGAGCAGCCTATAAAGTGGAATTATTCAACCATACATGCATTCTATTCCAATTTAGGGTGCTTCTGCTTTCAAGAGATGCAATGGGCTTCCCAGCTTCCTCCCTCTATGGTGCTTCTACTTTCAAGAGATGGTCTTCTGGTATCTCTCTGCATTTGGCCTTTTATGGAATTAATTTTGGACATTAAGGGGAAGAGACAAGAACAATTGGGATGTAACTACCTTGAGAAGGTACAATTTAACTAACAACGACAAGCTGATGCACAAACAAGACTCGTAAGACTATTTAATTAAAGAATTTTACATAATCTTGAGGGGTTTAATAATTAAAAGTTGTTTGGATAATATGAAATATTGTGCTGCTGTGTTCAGTTTTCATTCAAGGCAATTACATAAGATTGAGGAATTAAATATAGTCAATAGAATAATATGAAAATCAGCTCCCAAATCGTATTTGAAAAGTGCATATTATTAAATTAAAATACACATTCTTGTGAATATTAAAAGCAATATATGAATGGGAACTAATGGTTTTAAGTGTATTACATAAATGATAGGGTGTTATTAAATGGGTACTCATACAATGGGGACTGATATTGAACCAATGTGAACTGCTGTATTTTTGTGTTTCTAAGGGAGAAGATACTAAAACTAAGATCAGTCTTGATTGAAGAGTACACAATTGCAAACTAATATATCATGATTAGTGCCTAATATAATAGACACCATTCCAAATATCAGATCCCAAGCTTGAAGCCATTGAACATGGCTTGGCTTAACTCAAATGGCTTGTATCTTAAAAGGTATTTCTTTAATGGAAAATAGGGAAGGACTGACTCAATTAATGGTACCCAAAAAACAATAGCAACTCCAAACTAAGATACTGACTCTATTGGTTGATGGGGACAATTTATTGTCTCAAAACTTAACTTAGCGGACAAATCTAGATCAGTACATAGTGTGTGTTTTTTTAGTAGTGCTTGCACGATTTCCTTCCAACTTTGAGCAACTTTATTTTAATTAATTTTTCACACCATAATTGACTCATATTTCGTCCTACATCAGTATCTGCATGAACCTCTAGCAATTTAAAACAATTAAAAACTTTTATTTAATTTAAGACATTACAGAAATCAGTAAACATATATAGACATCACACTTCTCTTATATATACTGCAACAATTTCAAAACGACATGATAGTTTTTTGGGACATGATCATCTATATGGAATTTGATCAAGCCCACAACATTTCCACTGAGACACACAAACCATGTTTATTTAACATAAGCTGAGATTGAGAACAGAGACATTAATATGCTAGCTAGGACTTGGAGTTGAGATGGGGAAATATGATATTGGAGTTCTTGGTTGTAGCCTCAATGGTGGACTTGGAGTTGGAGTTGGAGAGAGAGTGAAAAAAAGAGGCCATAGATTGGACCATGGAATCAAACATCATTCGCTTCACTGACCTCCTCTTTGCTGGAATCACACTTGCAAAATTTGAAGTCTTTGGTTGAACGCATGTTTTTTTATTGCCTGCTGCAACCACTTCCTTACCTGGGCTCTTCTTCATTTCCTCTTCTGCTGTCCTGTGTTCAAATTTTCCACCCCTTTGCTTATCTTCTGGCTGTGTAAGTGTTACGTGTTTGATGAGTTTTGCAATGGTGTTAGGGGGGACTTGTTTATATAGACAGGAAAAAAAAAAAAAGAGGTTCGGAAACTACACAGCATGTTCGTGTAAAACGTAGGACACGATTCACGAATCCAAGTTGCATGAATTTTGCAACATAGAAAAATAAAATGCTATTAACTTTTTAAAATTTGCATATTTTTTATATTTTAAAATAATAAAATACTTGAATTAGACTCACTTGATAAACCTAGTAGTAAAAAGTCTTATAGAGTCCACGACGAAAAAGTCTTATAGTTTTTAATATGAAATACCTTAACTCTCCGTTTGGATGAGGGAAAAAATAACTCGGAATTTAAGTAAAATTCGGGAATTTAAGAAGAGAACTTGACAATTCCCTTGTTTGGCAACTTTTTTTTTTTCGGGGGTTCAATCAAAGTTCATTAAAACCCCAAAAATGGAAAGGAAACAAACAGAGAATACAAGGCCGAAAATGCCAAATGCAGAAACAAAGTACCATAAGCACAAAGAAGATTATACTAAGAACCAGTATAGTCTAGTATAACTAATCTTCCCCACACAAAATTAAAACAAAATACAAAACCGAGCCACCATCGCCACAAAGGGACCGGAGACCGCACCAATATGGCCACAAAGGAGGGGATTCATATCTTCCACACAAGTCAACATAGCTACACATAGAGACCTAGCGATCTTACGCCAAGAAAAAAATTTCCCCAAAAAACAGAAACACATCAGCACAAGAACATTCCTTCAAGAGTCATTTTCTGCTTCACACTCGAGTCTGCTTGTGCACCAACAAGAAAACAACAACAAATCACAACACCAGAGTGGTATATACTAAAGGATCGAAATCAAGGGAGTGGAGAGTATTGGTGCAAGCACCAGAGCTAGAACCTTAGCAAGAGCTCTATATACAATCCGATAAAGACGCGACAAAGCGCTTAGAGAAGTAGTTGTTATATCTCAATGGAGAAACCAGATCTGGAAAAAGGAGAAGGCAAGAGTAGGAGGGGATGTTGTGGGAGAAGCAAATCTGGTTGAAAGGGGTGTTTGGTGAAGAAAGGAGGACACAAAATCGGCTTGAGACATATAATCTAAGCCCAGAGCACAAGGCTCAAGCAGTCACCAGGAGAAGCAATCAACTCTCAGAGACAGCCACTAATTCTCAAAGATAGCTACCAACTTCAAGAGCACCTCCAGCGTAGCTGTTTTGCCTGGGCAGGAGGGGGCCTAGGCCCAACTTTTGGCTCCAGCGCACAATGGCAAGACCAGGCAGTTGATGGGGTCCACATGCCTGGGTTTGCTGACATCATTGATGACATCATCAACTAAAAAGAATTGACAAAAATACCAGAATTTTCAGAATTTTTTTTATATATAAATACCTAGTCCTATTTTTCACTTCTCATGCCAAAATTAATGGTTTAAGTATAAAAAAATATAAAATAAATTAAAATGAATAGTAATTGCCCTTGCCCTTGCTGAAATTGGCACTTAGGTGACGAAGGGTAAATTAAATGACACTCAAATAAAAAACACAACAAACTTCACACACTTTAGACCTTGACCAATACTCAGACATGAATAATTACAACCAAGAACATACACAGAGCATATCAATATGTACCTACAAGCCTAGAGAATTACTAGTGACAACCTAGGCACTCAGAAGGACCCGTCAATCTAGGCATCCCCTGTGCTAGCAACAACTATGGTGAAAGTGTGTGAAAGCATCATAATCAAGTAAATACCAAACAGCAGATAATGATGACTAGTCAACCACCAAGAACACAAACCCAGAAAATTACAGATATGCAAACCAGATTTTGTTCACCCAGAAACCCACCATTGGGAAAAACTGGAGGTCATCAACCGACCAGGCAATCCACTAAGTAGAAAAAGATTCTTACAAAGGAATACAAGCAAGCTCAAGCAAAACCTAGATCTATTTAGGAAGATGAGCTATACCTCCTTTGTGCAATCTTCTTCTCCAACTTAGCAAAGCTTGAAGCTTAGTTCTTCATGGCAATGGTAGCTCCTTCTCCAGCTCGTTCATCCCATGGCACTAGCTTGCAAGCTCCAACTCAAATAGAAACCAAATTTGGATTCAAAGGAGAATGACCAATTTCTTTAAGAAACCATAGTCTTGAAGAAATCAATCTTGAATCTGACCTAGATATAAATGAGAGAGTGTTTAGCTAGATGCAGATTTTCATTTTTCAAATGCAGTTTTCAAAAAGAAACAATTTGGAAAACTCAAAGATGAAAAATATGAAGATGGTTCTTGAGGAAGAAGCAAAAGTTTCCAAAAGAAACTTTCCAAAACTTGCCTACAAAAGTGACGGCTACCAAAAGAATAATTGGTTTCCTTTTACACCAAAATTCCTAGGTTAGAAACTTACAATGACAGCTGGGAATTTTGCAGAATAAGACAAAAACATATGGGTAGGATCCAGCTGGAACAGTGAGCTGGAATTCCTACTGAGGCAGAGGTTGACTAGTCATAATCTTCAGAAGTTGGAAAATGCAATGCAAAATTTACCTTTGTCAATTTGCTTGAACCTCCATAGGATAGTTGATAGTTAAGAACACCTAGAGAAGCTATTTTTAATCTAAACTTGAGCTTGATAAAAACAATAAAAATCCTATTACAAAATTGTCAAGGGAAGCCAAAAGAAATACTCAAAATTCATACATTAACACTTGCCATTTTGGGTGGAACCAAAAAAGGCAAGGCTAACACTGTTCATGTGAATAGTGCCAAACCTTACCTTATCTTTGCCTTGCCCTTGTCTTTTGGGGTGGAGGTGCTATGAGAGACAGCCACCAACACAGTCAAACAAGCTCAAACACAAAATGGAGGTGCTCTGAGAGACAGCCACCAACACAGCCAAACAAGCTCAAACACAAAATAAGACCAGCCTACAAAAGAATCCAAGGCAGGGGAGGTTGATAACTGGCATAAACATAGGAGAAGAAAAAAATGGGGAGGGAGAAAAGGGACAAACCTCCTCCTCCCCCAATGGAGCCGTGCGACGCTGAGGAAAAAAGGGGGGCGCTAGGTTTTGAGAGAGAGAGGTGCTAGGTTTTCCCCTTGTTTGGCAACTTAAGCACGGAATTTATTAAATGACACGTGGAAAAAATCGTGGAAATTGGGACATGAAATTTCCGAGTTTAATTTCCACCAAAATAGGCTTCATTTGACAATTTCCATAGTGCCATTTACAAAATTATGTCATTTACAAAATTTGTCATACATAAATCCAAACACTGAAATCTTCAATTGGCAGAAATTGAAATGATGGAAATCTAAATTCCGGCATTTTAGAATTCTAAATTCCGTCATTTTAGAATTCTATGTAATTTTCAATTCATACATCCAAATCGAAAACTTCTTTTTTTAATTACATTTTATAGAAAAGGACATTTTGTTTGTGAACCTAGTCGACTAACAATTTGTGTTAAAAGTTAGGCAACACATAAATCACAGTTTGTTGGGCACACATTTTTATCTCTTTCTTGTAGATGGATAGAAGAGGGCCTAGAATTTACACTGCCCATCCAGTGGGGGGAAAAAGCCAGTCCAAGTCCATCCAGAAAAGGTTAGGCTCTAAGGGCTTGTTTGGTACACAGGACTGTCTTGGCATGGACTATGCTTAGGGACTGTCTTGGCTTGGCTTGGCTTGGTCTAAGTTGGATAACACTTATCCTGCGTTTGGTGTACGCTTGGACTAGGACTAGATTTTTTTTTTTCCTTCAAAACTATCTATGTATATGTATATATGTATAAATACATGTATTATGTATGTGTACATATGTATTTTATAATATATGTGACGTGTATGTGTATATACATGTATATATGTATATTATAAATAATATGAACATATGTATGTATATATATATGTACACATACATGTATATACATACATACATATATATATAGACGAGTTGGGCTCGTAATGGCTGTTCGCAGCTTTGAGACAATGCCATCGGTGGCAGATGCCGATTGTCTGAGGCCTTGGGTACTTGGGCGAGTTTCTAAGATCCACGTGTCGTTATACGAGTGGAGGGTCAGATACGGTACAAACACACATATATGTATATATATACATATGTATTATAATATATAATATATAATATATATTACATATATACACGTATACTATTATTATAATATTAATATGTATATGTGTATATGGGTATATTATAATAATAATATACATGTATATATGTATATGTATATTATATATATTATATATGTATATATGTGTATGTATATATATACATATATACATATATGATATATTTATGTGTATATACATGTATATATGTACATCATAGTATATGTGTAAGTAAGTTTAATAATAATAATATATGTTATTAATTTTACAATATAATATATGCATTTTATACATTGGTGAGCATTAGGACTAGCTAATCCTCCCTTTTCACATGGGATTAGTAGTCCCCTCCTAAGGAGGTGTTTTTGGTGGGCCCGGTATTA
The DNA here is from genome assembly GCF_002207925.1 of Prunus avium. The sequence goes on along the minus strand of NW_018922239.1, from coordinate 197,994 downwards.
GCAATCCCATCTAAGACTAGGATTAGATAAAACAAACATGGTACTAAATTTAGTCCAAGCCAGTCCAAGCCAATCCTGTGTACCAAACGAGCCCTAAAGGTTCCTCTATCCAGTAAAGGTTGAGACCAAGGCATTGTCCTTTGGGTCTTGTCTTGATATAACTAAATTATTATTTTCTTTTTATATGAAGCTAGCAAGGTCTAAATCCAATCTAATTTAATATACGGTTTTGTATACTAATTTCTACTAATGCGGGATTCATAGAGCATCTCCAATCTAAAGGTGTATAAGATTTGGTCGGATACTCTCTAATGCATAATTTAAAAAAATTTGAGTTGACTTGTTTGAAAAAAAGAAGAAAAAGAAGCTAACACAATATAATTAAATACCACAAAATAGTTAACACACAACAAAAATTAACCCAAAAAACAAATTAATGCATCAAAATCTAAATTTTCATCTCACTCATTGGAGGAAAAACCACATTTACATACCCCGAGGTATAAAAATGATGTAAATGTAACTTTACACTCTCGAATTTACATTTCCCCATTAAAAATGCTTTTATTTTCTATTCAACTATTTTCACACGGTCTCCCTCCTCTAGAAGCTTCATTATTATTATTTTTTTGGGTCAAAGTGGACTTTCATTCATAAGTAAGGATTACAAACAAAGCAAACATCAAAAGGCCCAGAACAAACAAAACCCTAGCAACTAAAACAAAACAATAGAGAGCAGCCGCCATCATCCCTGCAACTAGAGAAGCAGAAAGCAGACAACAACCAACCAGGGCCAAAACAAAACAACAAACTTCCACACCAACACAACAAACAACAACCCCAAAACCACTGGAACAAAGCCTTAAAATTGGAAAAACGTAAAACCAAGAAAACCCCAATAGCGAACTCCACTGCGACACACTTCGCACCCATCGAACCCAAACTCTAATCCAAGGGAACAACAGCCATGCATCAGACGAAACCAAAGGCCAAAACCAGCCCAAAGCCAGCAGAACCAACAAGAACCAATTCGTGGAAGGTGGTGGTGCGAGCACCCGAGTTGAAACTCTACCAATCTTCCAAATAAGACCCGAACACACGTGTAGAGGATGAATAGCTGCAAGCTTGGATTGAGGTGGGAACAAGTGAGGAAGGAGAGGAGTAGAGCAAGTGATATGGGTGAGAGTGGGGGGGATCTGGGGGATGAGGACCAAAGGGGTGAAAGAGGATGAAAAACTAATAAAAAGGTTGGAGATTGATGTGAGATCTAGGGTTAAAAGGGGTTGGAGAGGAAGGAGAAAACAAAAACAACATAACTGAAAGGGCATAAAGTCCTGAACTACTGAGACAGAGCTCAGAGAAACACCCATTAAGGGTGGGAAGTTGCCACCGACTCTCAAAACTGGGAGAGAAGCAGAGCACAAGTGAGACAAGCTCAAAAGATTTCACTGCCCTAACCTATTCTCCTAACTCACGTATGCAATTCTTACATTTTTATTAGAAGCTTCATTATTATGTTGTGCAATTATGTTCAACTTATAAACCTATGTAAGATGACAGGGCATAAATTTTGTAAATTTACCGACCAAAATTGAGGAATTTTTAGTTTGGCTAGAAGGATTTTCGGTGGCGAAATCGAAGTTCAATTGGTTGCTTGAATGGATTTTGATTTTTGATTTATTTAAGACTTTCTAATCAACACAGTTTTTTAAGTTTTTTTAGGCCCGATTCAATTTGGTTTACCATTTTCGATTCTGATGCCCACGTTTAGTTTGTGGGCCTTCCGGCCTTCTTGGAGACAAGGTTGGGGCCTTAGATGTACTGTTTTTGAGACTGTTTCCTTTATAGCCGAAGGCCCCTTGAAATTATATGATTTGTTAGCCGCTTGGTTTTTTTATACCAGAAAGGTTTTCTTTTTCTTGATCTTCAGCGTCATTAGAAACAAATGGCATGTCTCAAATTGAATTATTGATCTCTCCTGTTTATCCCATACCTCCAGTAAATTGCTATTAAGCCAAGACAAATAACATGCTTATAGTTGTTAGTAGAAGTTCCAAAAATATTTCAATCAGCCTCCTGCTTGGTGAAGGAATTAAAGAAATGCAGATTAATTTTCACATATATTCAATCAGGCAACTGCTTGATTTTTTTTTAGAAAAAAAAAACTTATAAGCCCTCTGTCATGAAGAAGTAAATTAAGAATAAATTTATAATTGCTTTTCCCAATTGTCTTTTTCTGTGATTGGAGGAAATGGCTTTCTTCATTCTGAATCTTAATTCCAACCAGACAAGAGGGGGACCCGAGTGAAATGAAATTCATATAATATTCTAATTCCACACTAATCAATAATTTAAGGGGTATAAGAACAGTAATTAGTGAATTGATCCCCAATATGGTATTTTAACACAGTGAAAGCAAAGTGCAGAGGATGATTAATATGACTTTAAAACATTGAAAACAAATTAAGCAAACATTTTCTCTGTTCTTGACATGGACTTGAGCTGACTAAAAGATCTTTGTGGTGGGGGGAGGGGGGGTGACAAATTATAATTTATAATATCCTCCAAAAAAATTACTGTAGGCTCATTTGGGAGTTTATACTATATTATTGGCTTAATTACACCAATATCCCTGAAACTTCGATCAAATCTACTGTGCACGTGCACCTCCAAATTCAAAGGGTATTGGTGTAATTAAGCTTATTTTATTTTCTCATGCTAGATTTTGTCTAGATCTTAGGTGACCATACTCAATGTTGTTTCTTGTTTCACCCTCTTCTGGAAATGTCAATATTTTCCATCAGAAACAAAACTATGTCCCCAAGAAAAAACACACTTTGTGTCTTTTGTCTCTCAACTTCTCCACGCCTTTACATTGACAAACTATAAAATTCCACCATGGCACAAATTTTGTAAAGTTGCGGACCAAAATTAAGGTACTTTCGGTTTGATTGATTCCAAGGAATTACGATGATGAAATAGAAGCACACTTGATTTCCCAAATGGGTTTTGGTTTTGAAATCTTTAAAATTTGATAATGTCCTCTTTTAGAAGCTCAACTATATAAGATTAAGATTAACTAATGTTTCTATAAAATTTATGAATTGATGTACTTTAAGAAAACAATATCACATTTAGAAACTCTACTTTCTTTGCTTTACTAGCCCCTTTGCACACTCAGAAGCGTGCTACATGCGACCTAAAAATAAAATAACTCTAAATTAATCTAATTTACGGGTAGGGGAATCCAACTTGGATGTAAGGGGAGCAGACTCACTGTCATGACCAAGTGACTTAACCCGTGTGCTGTCAGAAGATAATTTTAATTATTGAATACACATCGATCAATATCTCCATTTTAGTTAATTCTATTATAATATGTTGGCTTCCAAGCCATCTATGAGCTGCCCTATGTTTGACTTATCACCATCTCCATTTAGCTGACTTTAATAACCTTTGACAATGTTTCACCAAAAAAAAAAAAACCTCTGACAATGTGCATGAATCTTATTCTTTAGTCAGTATATGCATGAATCTATCTCTGGCAATTTCGTTTTGTGAAATAAGTTAAAACTTTAATTAATTAAGACAGTACAAACATGTAAACAAGGACATTGAAGGTCATGGGCAACACATAGACATACATAGCCATTAATTTTTGGTTGTAGAGCTAGAGCCTCATTGGACTTGGAGTTGGAGAGAGGTAGAAAAAGGAGAGGCCACAGATTGGACCATGGAATGGAATCAAACATCATTCGCTTCATTGATCTCCTCTTTGCTGGAATTACACTTGCAAAGTTAGAAATCTTTGGTTTAAAGCACGTTATATAGAAAGTTATTATTTTAATGAAAACATTTGTCTACTTCTTGTGTAATTGTTGGATGACTAAATGATTTCGGATTAACAAATCATATATATCTATAGTTGGGTTGGGCCCACCTGCGGTAAATGTTTGGGATTAGTGCTACACAAAGAGATGTAAGGAAACATTCTGGGCTGGCTGAAGATTATAAAACTCTGCTTATTGTTCTAGCTGCCTGCTTCCTAAAGTCTCTCTAAGACTGAATTACTCCCTTGTCGTCCTCCTCTTCGTCGAAGCCCATGGACAACAGTCGCCTACGCGAAGAGAGTTGTTGCCTATATATAGGGCATGCTCATGAGTTTAAGGGATGTAAAGAGGTGGGTGAATAGAGTAGAATTACTTTCCTTTCCTTTTATTATTATTATGATTTTGAACATAAGCGATAATCTAAATCACAAGGGAAAGAGAAGTTTCACACACACTAACATAGCCTATGGGGTTCGAACCTGAGAACACTTATCTACAAGGCAAGAGTATTTTTCATTGGGTTAGACTTCGTTGAGTTTTCTTTCATTTTCTTTTTAGTTAATTAGGTGGGATGAAAACAGGATTCCTCTACAGTAAGGGCAAAACAGTGTTTGCAGCCCTATCATCACCCTTAGCTACCGGCATGGCAAATGACATTTTTCCCAATTGACTTGTTCTTTTTCTGTTTATTGGAGGAAATGGAGGTTTGTCCGATTCAGAATGCAGATATTCAAACCAGACAAGAGTGGACCCGAGTCAAATGAAAATCATATAATATTCCGATGCACATAAATCATTATTCAAAGGATATAAGCTTTTCAAATCATATTTTCGCACAATCATATATTGTTTGACCTGTTGGACATTGGAAAATGGCGCAAAGTCAATTAACAACAGTTAGTAGTGAATTAGGCCACAGAGCCAGAGTCGTTTAGAAATCTTTAGAGATTTGCGGAGGATTTGTATGACTTAAAAAAACGAAAGCAAAGATACCGTATTTGCAGAGGATTTGTGTGACCGTATAAAACAATGAAGGCAAAGATTTGCAGAAGATTTATGTGATCTTAAAACAATGAAAGCAAAAGATTTTCCGTGTTTTTCTTCTTTGGACATGGACTTTGGGCTATCAAAAGATCTTGGGAGGACCACACACATCATCCTCGAACAAATTGATTGGATACTCATCTTGAACTGCAGAGCCTTGTCCTTGCACAGATGCAATTACCTTTCATTCCAGATTTTATGTAGACCTAAATAGCACACATACTCAATATTCTTCTGTTTTCCGTTGATTTTCCCATGTTCACATGATCGACTAATGAGTTATAATTAGAATAGGTTAAAGTTGAATCTCTTCCAATGTATAAGATTGAGGTGAGGTAGCTTCTAACGTGGACATGGCATATATTTTTGTAACTTTTCTGACTAAATTGAGATTCTTTTGGTTTGGCTCAAAGAGATTTCGGTTGTGAAATCAAAGCTCATTCAAGGAATATTAACTATCAAAGCAAAAACTTTTTCCAGCCAAATAAATGGGTTCTGACCGGTTTAGCCCTTTGATTCTAATCGAACAAATTCCATTGGTTTCTAAATTTAACAGTTTATGGATGTTCACTTTAGACGCGCTCTATGTAAGATTAACCATGCAATAAGAATTTGACATATACACCATCTCCTAGTAGCAGATATTCATAACCTCTCAAATGTAAGGTTCTTAGTAGATAATTCAAATAGTTGCAATTGGCAACCCCAGTATTAATCTATACCCTTATTTGTCAATGCATATGCCTCTGGAAAATTTTGTTTTGTGAAATAATTAATCACTTAAATTAAGACAAGTACAGACAATTAGAAACCAGTAAACATGTCCACCCAGACATCCTAATATACTGCAAGAATTTCAAAATGACACGATAATTATTTTGAGACATGACCATATCTATATGGATTAATTGAGTCTAGCTAGGTGACAACAACAACAAGAACAATACCTGAGCCTGAGATTGAGAACAAAGACATTATTAATTTTGGGATGGGTTGGGAAATATGATACTGGTGTTCTTGGTTGTAGCCTCACTGGACTTGGAGTTGGAGAGAGAGTGAAAAAAAGAGGCCATAGATTGGACCATGGAATCAAACATCATTCGCTTCACTGACCTCCTCTTTGCTGGAATCACACTTGCGAAATTTGAAGTCTTTGGTTTAGAGCATGTTGTTTTGTTGCCTGCTGCAACCACTTCCTTACTTGGGTTCTTCTTCATTTCCTCAGATGGGTTCAGCTTTTCCACCACTTTGGTTATCTTCTAAAATTCTGCAATGGATTATGGTTATGTGGTTGTTGAGTTTGCAAGAATGTGATGGAGGCTTTCAGCAACTGTTTATATAGAGCATTTTTAGGAAACTACACAACAAAAGGAAGCAAGGAAACATTGTGGACCGGCTGACCATTAGGGACACACCCTTAACCCACCCACCCTTGCTAAGAATTACAATGTAGAAAAAGTAATCCTATTCCAATTTTTCATCGTGCATATTTTGTTTCTATAATAAAATAAAAGCTCAAAACGATAAACTGAGAGTGTAAACATAATATGTAAACTGTGTAAATCGCATGACTGTACAAATTAAGGTCTTTTTAAGGGTTGGATGGGTCATTTGCCTGGTGGCCTTCAATTACCTAGCAGTATAAGTCTTATATTAAAGGCTTGGGCGGGCCATGGATTTGACATTGTCCGTGTCTTCTTCTAGGAGAAAGTATTCTTAGCTCTTGCGCGTATGCGTCCTCGTCATTCATGTGTAACACGGAAAGTTTGGAGTCAAAATAATTAAGACATGACATAATACCAATAAATACATTTAACTTACTTTTTTCACATAAAGAAAGAAATTAAATTAATAATCTTCACCAAAAAGAAAAAAAGAAAAAAAAACTAATCATAATAATAATAATCAAAGACAATAGAGGATCTTAGTAACCACAAAGAATTGTCAACCGATCATGGTATTAGAGTGGATTAGGTAGGTACATTGTGGCGCGACTCTCAAAGTCTGTGGAGAAGGGACAAAAAAAGCTTCCAAGAGACAATGAGGAGGTGGCAAATTGTGTGTGTTTTGGCTTGGATTGTAATTGAAAGGCCAACACCAATTGATCAAAACTTTGCACAGCAACAACAGCCAAAGGGGAAAGAAGGTGTGCCGCTGGTCTTTAGCTCTTTCGAATAAAGGGAACGAGAGATGCCAATGTTGAACCAAGATAATATATATGCATTTGCAGTAATCTTACCTAGTGTGAACAATTAGTATGTGCACAAATTTGGACAACGATGATATTACGTCTGGGAGTAAAACTTAGTCCTCGTCAAGAAAACAGTTCCTTAGGGGCAGTGAAGCAACATGACATACACCTATTATTATTGAGTTTTAGTTATTTTGGACTTACGTCCAATACCAGAATCTCATTACTTGACACACTTAATCCACCATTAAACAACGGCAAGAGCTCATGTCCAATCCAACTCGTCCTGTAAAAATGGACGGAAAAGGCCAATTAACTCATAAACACAACCACGTCATCTGGTGATACTTCCATTCAAAATTTAACATGTGTATAACTTTTTAAAGATTTTTTTTTTTATACAGTTGGATTTTAAAGTTCAATCTTTTAATTTAAAACCATGAAAAGAAAAAAAAAACTCAATAATAATGAAAATCCCCAACAACCACTTTACCTGAGCTTGCCGCCAAAGCCCCTCCTCCCCACTTTCTGCCATGGCTGCCCATCATTTTTTTAATTATAATTTTTTAAAAAAAGTCTCACTCCCTCCCCTCTCTATTATGGGTTTAGGGTTCAAGGGGTTTAGATTGTAGATTTGATGGGGGTGGGTTTATGATCTTTAACATTCCGTTTGGATGAAGAAAATGAAAATTGCATAGAATTCTAAAATAACGGAATTTAGATTTTCATCATTTCGATTTATCGCAATTGAAGATTTCAGTGTTTAGATTTATGTATGTTGATTATGTAAATGACAGAATTTTGTAAATGACACTATGGAAATTGTGGAATGAAGCCTATCCTCATCATTTAATAAATTCCGCTATTAAGTTGCCAAACAAGAGATTTGTCAATTTTCCCTCTTAAATTCTCAACTTTTAGCTAAATTCAGAGTTATTTTCCCTCATCCAATAATTTCATACGAAGGTTTTGAGGAATATGATAAGTTTCCAAAGTCCTACAAGATATATGGCGATTGAGATGTTTGACAGAAAAAAGCAAATAAGGTAGGTGAATAGGAATCCAATCTTGGTTGCATAGCATTCAACATGTATAAATAGCCAAATCAAAAATTTTCTATTAATTATGAAAGAGTGACGCAGTAGTCATGGTAGATGGTGGGTGTGGGCAAGGACGGATCTAGGCATGGCTAGAGTGGGCTCCAGCCTAGTGCTAAATTTGGAGGTGAAAATAATTTAATATTAATTTTATAAGTTAAACCCGAGTTAATTAAAAATAGTCCACCCCTTGTTGTTGAATTTAGCCTATCACAACCGTAAGATTTCATCTCTAGAGGCACCCACACACATCAAAAATCATGTTTTTCTATTACCCACCCATGTAAGCTATAACTTTGTATTTGAACTTGAGAGCTTAGAAGTAGTAGGTCTCCTCCTCTTTAAAATTGTATCAACCTATATCCAATGGTTTCTTTAATATTAGTAAGTTTCTCACTTACTTTTTGTTTAATTTCCAATTTCAATTGGTATTGTTAGTCTTTTATGATTTAGAGTTTGGGTGTTAAATTTTGGGAATTTTTTTCTTATTTGCTATGATTTTATTGATGACTTGTCATTTTTCTAATTTAATCTATTCATTACTTGATCTCTGCTTTTATATAGTCTAGTGGTCTCTAGGTTTTATTGAATTCTTGTAGCTTGTGATTGTGCAATTGTAGATCTAGATGACTGCACTCCCTACGTCTATGTGTACTCCCATCAAATTTAAAAATTGTTAATTGAAGAATAGTTGCTACCACTCATTTTTTTTACATATAAAAAAAACCTATAGCCTGTAGCCAATTAACCATGTAAACCCCTCATCAAAAAAACCATGTAAACCTAAAGAAAAAAAAGGTAATATAATGGATCTCCCATTAAAAAATACTAATCCACCCCTGTAAAATTTTCTGGGTCCGCCCTTGGGTGTGGGTGTGGGTGGGGGGTTCGTCAATGAAGCATGTGGTTTTTGGGGGGGTTTTCTTTTTCATTTTCTAAAGTTTTTTTATCCTCTTTAATTTTATTTTTTAAGAGTAAAAATGAGTGGTGAGTCCAATTGTCAATAAATTATACATTTGGAGAATTTTGAGTGGAAATATCACCAGCTTATATGGCGACACTGTACCATTCTACAATTTCTCGTTATCCTGCAAACAACTTGAACACATATATACTACCGTCTACTCATACTTGTCAAGCAAAGATGGTATATATCTTGCTTAGAATATAAACTTTTTTTTTTGTTGAAGGATCGAAAATTCATGCTTCATCATTATAAAAGTTCTAGATTAGATAAGTTAGGATCCTTCTCTCTATATCAGTTAGTTTTAATTTTAAATTTAAATTTATTAAAGATAAGCTTTATTAGATAAACTTCAACAATACAATCAAAGACATCAACATGACATCTAAAGTATCAATCCCAATAGGGCAACACACTAACATGTTAAAAACTAAACTAAAGCGAACACAAGCCGCACTAAAAATACAAGCCCACATCACCACAATTGACCATAATCCCAAACAAAACCCACAAACCTAACATGACTGAAACCCTAAAGCAACCCTTGAGCCTAAATGAACCAAATTTAGAGAACATGAGCAATGTTAGATAGCGGGTTTTGGGAAAAGGATTTGATTGAAAACATAGCCTAAAGGGGTGATGGGAAACTTCAATATGAGCATGGCTCAGAAAAAATATTCACAAGGGGCTTCTTATTCAAAACCGCCCAGGACTTATTCAATAACCCGAAGGAAAATACGAGAAGAGAGGAGGAGGAGGAGGGGCAATGATGCTTCTTCCTCCTCCCCCATTCTATATAGTTTTCCTTTGGGACTTATAAAGGAAGAGAGCGGCTAGAGTTTTTTTATACTTAAACATTTTTCTTTACCAAAAGAAGATTTGTTTATTGATTATAAAGAGCGATAATATTTTATTGATAAGAGGAACATAAACAAGTACAAAGCCACTATGGTTCCAAATATGGATAAATCTTCTCCAGTGACCAAACGCAACAACAAGTTGAATTAATATGTAGAGAATCACGCACAACCCCCAAACTGATTAAAATCCCTTATTCAGCAACAAAAAACACGCCTACTTAAACTTATGTTGAGGCCCAAAAATCCAAGGGCTAGGCCCAAGCTTATTCTTGGCCCAGCACAAATAATTAATCGCAAAAGAAGCCCAATCGGGGCATAAAGAGAAATTGTAGGACACACCTACATAAGTCGTGGGTCATGTGTCAAGTAAGCAAGCATACGCGAAAGGGCCAAAAATGCATCGGCTTTATAATTCACGCTCACCAACCTATCCAATGCTATTTGATCCGATCATGGCTTATTATGGCGCAATAAAACTCAAGCATAAGCACGATAAATAAACACGCAATGCCGTCAAGCCATGCTACAAGCTCAAGTGGGCCCAAGCCACGTAATTACCCGGGGCTTGCTGAGAAGGTTGTGGTATGGATGGGTACAAGCATTCGTAGGGCCCATTGAAGGTCCAAGGAATGAAAGTTTTAGGCCGGGAGCACTAAAACTCAAGCCCATTCCCCGGGTCCAAATACATGGGTTAGCATGAGAGAGGGAAAAATGGAATCCAATGCCTTAGGAGAACATTTCATAGACTGCTGTAGCACTTAGGCAATCCCACGTTAATTAAAACACCCAAAGCAAATAGGCTACTTCCAGCAGCTTAACGAAAACACACAAGCCGCTGGAAAAGAGAGTACCAATAACCCAATACCTGTGAACAAAGCCCAGCCCAGATCCTTGTTAAAAATCTGGCATCGTATTCCACCCTTGACAAAGCTCCATAAACAGCCAACAAGAAGCCATTGCAAGAACCAAAGGAAATCCATATGTGTAGGGGGAATACCCATTGGACAAACGACTCTATCCATTCTCTTTTTCCTCTGCAAACTCTAATTTGAAAACCAAGGGAGAAAGAAGGATTGGAAAAACGACTCTATCCATTCTCTTTTTCCTCTGCAAACTCTAATTTGAAAACCAAGGGAGAAAGAAGGTGGTGCCTCATCCCTATGAGGAGGTCCAGCCGCATAAAACCTTGGAACCCCAAAAAAACCTTTAACCCAGGCACTTTGGTTGAAGAGATTTCACAAGAAGGGGGTAATTGGAAAGAAGCAAAGGAAAAGTGGAAATGGAGGATCGACGAAATTAGGGTTCCAAATGCCTATAAAAGAGAGCTTCCTCTACCTAGAAAAACACACCATTCCAGAGCACGACCAAGCTTTGTCAAGCAAACTGAAATTTACTCTAGACACCCCATCTTCTATTTCCATCGTTGTTTTCTCTCTTTCTGAGATAGAAGTCCTCCTAATCTTCCTTTCTCCACCCTGAACCTTTTCCTCCTGAAAGGAATTCATGCTTTTATCTCTCTCTCAAATTGCTAAACTTGTGAAGGCTTAGCTCCCATACCACAAGCTCCTCAAGCCATACTGTCACTAGTTTTTTCACGATCATCTGGTGTATTGGTGGAAAGAATTCAAGGTGTTTTCTAAGGTTGCCACTACTCCTTTCAAAACTCTCTTGGAGCCCCGTCTTTGAACTTAGAAACAGGGGCAATCTCATCTATTCATCCTTTACAGCAACCCAAGCCCATTCATCTGGCTGCTGGAAGAAAAAAACCCCTACAACTTACAATTCAAATCCACAGCGCAACGGCATAAATGACAAATTCGTATCGAAAGTCGAAAATTATTAAACAAACAAACAAAGAAGGACCACCGCTCTACATCCTCACGAGCAACCTAAAGAGAGAAATAGCGTCATACCGGCTAAGGCTATAGTGTCATACTGACTAAACATGAACCCATCGCAATCCAACATATTCCCGTCATTGCAGCTCTAAAACCTATGTTGAAGAATGATAACTTGAGTCAAATTCTTGTGCATGTGGGTTAAAAGACGGCGACGTCAGTGTTTCACGACGACTACTTCCACACCACAAAACAAAATAATAAAGTAAGATAAAGGGGAAATGGGAGGGGAGGGGCAAAGAAGGAAGGCGAGACAAGAATAACAAAAGAAAATTTGCAAAGCCTAGACAATGAACCAGGTTTATCGTTTTACAACTACCTTATTATTTTGGGTGGGTAAACCCTCTAATCATGACCTCAAGTGCTTTTAGACCCAAAGCCTACTTTTAAGTCTACACCTTCTAGAAGTAGTAACCACATGTTAAATTTTGCAGCTCACCGTGTGGATGCTCTAGTGCTTTTCCCAATTCACGTTTTTTTTTTCGGTAATTTGAGGAATTACAGTGCAATTTTGTTCATTTTGAATTCATGTATTCATTCATGGAATGACAAGAGTGGACCTGAGTCAAATGAAATTCATGTTATATTCAAGTCCCCGCACTAATCATTAATTAAAGGAGGCATATAATCATAGTGATATTATTTTATATGTTTTATTAAAATGGAGGAAGGAAACTTTGTACAAAATCAAAGCAACCCCATTAAAATATAAGCCCAAGGATTTTTCCAGACGATTTATATGATATAAACAATGAAGGATTGATTGGATACTCATTTTGGACTTCATAACCTCGTCCTTGTACACCAGTTTAATATAATCAAATATAAATACTAATTGTCATCTTCAAGACGTTATGAATACTTAAATTTGCACCGGAGAAAGCTCTGAGAGATTTGTTAATTGATCATGGGATAATAATACAAAGGTTTTTTTAGTTGGAGCATAATAAAAAGGTTAAAGTAGTAATTTGCCAAAGGCATAATTGCATCAATACTGCGCGTTTCATTAAAAGGAAACAAAAGCAATGCGAAGACGACGTTGTTTGCACTGCAGAAAAATGAAAAAAACCCAAGTCATCTTCCTCGTTTGGAAGGCCTTGCAACACATCTCAGATAAGAAGGGCATACTCCGGCGTCCGGCCTCTCCACAGAATTTTCCAGTAAGAGGAGATGCAGCCTTGCGCCTATATGGGTCTGTCACTGCATGCATTCAGACCATGAGAGCATTGACTGCACGACTGGACCTAGCTAGTCAACTGAAAGCCATGCAATATTTTACCTAAAAAAAAAAAAAAGTAAATTTAGCTTAGACCCATAAAATTCTTTTTAAATCACCTACAACCCTTTCCTTTAGTTTTCTATTTAAAATACCCAATTTTTTCAAATAATACCCGATGACTAGGATCCAACTAAGCAAGTTACCTAATATAACTAAAAATCTGATTTATTATATTTTTCGGATTCCAAAACTACCCATATTTATGACTTAATGTGTTATTGGGGGTGTAATTAATGACACACGTTGAATTTGGAAAGATCACCAAATGGTTGTAATGGATGTAGGAATTAATTTGGAAACTTATTTGAAATTAAATATTAAATTCAACATTAACGTATTAGTAATGTATTTTACCACTAGTAATCTATTTTTGAATTAATGTTGTTTTCCTTTTATGAATTACGACTAGTAATCTATTTAACGTA
>NW_018922239.1:141392-183891 GCF_002207925.1 Prunus avium | reverse complement strand
TATTTTTAATTTATAAAAAATGTGCATAAATTTCAATTATACAACGCAACTACCTAGTAAAACAATTTACCTAGTATAATGTACCTATTTTTAATTTATAAAAAAATGTGTATAAATTTCAATTATACAACGCACCTATTTTCTATAAATTATTGTGTATCTATTTTTAATTTATGAAAAATGTACGGAAATATCAATTACAAAGTAACTGACCTATTTTTTTTAAAAAAAATTGGTAAATAATATACCTATATATTTATATTTATATTTTTCATATGTACATTATTAGACATGTAATTTACATATATATATTTTTGGTTTGCAATTTTAGGGGGCGATATGTTAGAGGGAATGGCAACCAAAAGAAATGGGGTGATTGATATGCTATTAATAGGGAGTTTTAATTACAATTGTAGCAGTTAATGAAATGCTTGGAATTAATTATAAATAAAATATGAAATATGATGGCAATGATCTTTTATATGTTTGAAATTGGGTTTTACACATAGATTTATAGAATGATGGGTATATGTCTAGGAAATAGAAATTGTAGGGACCTATATTGGACAAGCCCAAAAAAAAAAGCCATGCAATATTCCCAGGACCCAAGTCCACATGAATTATTAAATTGTTTGACTGGTTTAGAACAGACATGGAAATCTTCAGAAGATCAGAGCATTCGCATTGAGAAGAAGAAGACGACTAAATTGCTAGCCCACAGATGCTTGGACCATCTCATAATTGTTACCAACTGGAAGTCACTTTCCAAGAATATAGCAATCTAAGAAATTAAGGGGAAATCTTGAAAACTGGCATTTTTCTTAAAAAGTAAAAATAAAATAATTAAAAGTCTTTTAGTCATTCTTCTTCCTGTACAGCAGATGCCAGTCATTTCCAGTCATGTTGGATTTTCTGTAGGCCCCAGGGGAACATACCCCAATCTCATAGAATCATGCTTGATTCCCATATCATAGAAAGACAAAATAGTATTTGGACAGTAACATATTCTGCTTGCTTCACAAATAAATATACCATACTAAGTTTTCATCTCATGTTTGCCAACAAACCATACAATTAAAACCTGTCATATATATTTTACTTTGTTTGAGACCATACCAGGATTTCCCAAAGTGAGCACCTTGTTTTAAGCACATAGGTTTTCTAAAGGGTAGGGGTAAGTTGTTATTTTGATCTTAAATGTTGTCAATCAATGTATTTACGAGTTCTAGTTTACTTTACGTCAAAATATTTAAGTAAGAAATTTATAATTCAATTTATCAATAGCTTTCACTTTCGCCAATAATCGTGTTCAATTATTTCATTTCTAATATGGATTGCAAGTCTTAATTTTACGTGAACTTACTTAATATCATATAATTTGTTAATAATTGCATGTATTTAAAATTTACGCATTCAATATTCTTCAGATCGTTTTAGTTTTTTGACTAGCTTAAGACGCTAAGAAATTTTTGCCCATGTATTCCATATTGCTTGAAATGGCTCCCCTCACCATCTTTTTCCTATGTATTCTTTTTGTCCGTCTGCTCTAATAAACTTCTATATCGTCTTTTATTTAAAAAAAGAAAGAAAAAAAAAAAGGAAACCTTAATCTCGTACGGTACCCAACCAAAAGGAAAGGTTGTTGGAAATGCATCACTTAGTTTGGGGACACGCGTCAAAGGTAGAAGCGTACTTTCTTTTTTGTTGCAAGAAAGTGTACTTGCGTTAGAATAAAAAAGAAGACGAATAATATTGAGTAATGATTTCCCCACTCCAATTTTATCCACTTACACTTCTTTTTTAGTTATAAAATGGAGTGTAAATGGATAAAATTGGAGTGGGGAAATCACCACTCATAATATTTCTAACATTTGACGGTCCCAGCAGATGCTAATAAATTAATAATCATCTTTTTAATTTCCAAAGAACCGAACCTAAACCTTTCCCCCCTCCCTCTCTTTTGCTAATATTCTTTTTTAGATAAATAAATAGCTTTAATAACCAAGTAGTTGAAATTGGCAACCACATGCATGAATTAATACCTCAAAAATTTTCGATTTGAATACATAAATTAGGAACATTATATATCAATTGGGCAATTGATTAGAAATGAATAATTAAAACTCTCGTTACACACAGCATAGACAAGAAAACATTACATGCCCTTTTTAATAATATTAGGGCAAATTCTGATACATGACCATCGCAAGGACTTATTTGGTATATATACAATTCTATTGATTTTTGATTGTAAAACACACAATTAGTCCTATGATATGGTATCAGTCTTGTTGGGATCTGATGAACAGGGGAGAGGAGGGAGAGAAGAGGACACAGATTGGACAATGGAATCAAACATCATCTTTTTCACTGACGTCCTCTTTGCTGGAAACACAGATGCAATCTTTGGCTTCTTCTTCATTGCCTTCTCTGGCTCTGGGTTGACTGATGACATTTTCCTTACTTGAGTTGCTCAGTTTTACCACCAATTTGCTCTCTGTTTTGTATTTGTGCTGTAGTGTTTATGTGTTTGATAAGTTGCAAAAACTTGAGGCTTTAAGCTCTTTATATTAAGCACAAAAAAGGGGTTGCAACTTGCAGGTAAAATTTGTGGGGCAGCTCAGTTTTGAAGCATCAAATTTGATTGACCAATCCATATATACATCTATATCAACTTATGAATGAGCAGTATGAAACTATGCTTGCCTTTATTCCCTATCAGTAAAAACTTTTGAAACCTATGCTTGCCTTTATTCCCTATCAGTAAAAAGTTTTTAGGGGTCTGTTTTTAGAAAATAGACAGAGAAGAAAAAAAAAGGAGGGGTTTTGATGGGATCTGTCTTCATGGGATCTGCAACCACAATCATTGGTATAGTCATAGAGACGTGACGAAGAAGAAATTGTGGAGACTCTGGCTTGGTTTAAAGTTAAAAGAGGATGCCATTTCCTCTATACGGTGTAGGAACAAAGATTCTAGGGTTGGTGGCTCTGTTGTGTTGTGAGCAAAACCCAAGTTCTGAATCTGATCAAAACCCACCCAAGGTCATGAAGGTTGGGTTTATGGAATGGAAAAGGAGAAATATTAGAGTAAAACAACTGTCTCTTGTGTGCAGAATAAGTTCTAATTTTTGGAGCATACTTTTCTGGCTACAGTAACAGCATCCATCTAAAGGAAGCTGCAAAATAATTTTGTTGCGCCACCTGGCACTTCAATACTTTATTTAGGGAGTATCTGATGGGTTAAAGTTCGGCCCGGCTAGATAGTTAGGCTTGTTTAGTCCGGCATGTTCTAAGATTGGGTTGGACTTGGGGTTAGATTTGAAACCTCCGGCCACCCATTTGCTTTGTTTTATTTTTGATTTTACATAATATTGCCCTATTTCCATTCTAAACCTTTAAGTAAGAGTGCTGTTATTTCCACCCGTGTCCTATTTTTTCACACACATTATCTTTCCACCTATCATATCAATTTGGGAAAAATCCAATCTTATCTTTCCACCCACTATTATTCCTAAAATACCATTTAATAATTAATTAAAGCAAATGCCCTTTAATAATCATTGTTATTCCTTAAAAAAACCAGTTCTCTTCCCTTTCTTCTTTCTCTGTCTCCTCAACATTGGATTGAATTGGTTCTTTCGTTGAATTACAAATTGGAGGAGTTTCATTGACTGGTGGTGGTGTACAGTGGCGTCGGGTGTCCTCCGCCTTGTGTTATTGGTCTCTCTGATTGCTCTGTCTTTGGCCCGTGGTCGACAACATGGTTTTGGACAAGGATCCTGGCCCCAACTCCCTCATGTAGCAACCCTTACCTAATGGTAAGCTCCTTGCATTTTTATACTTTTTGTTTTCAAGAAATTGAGTTTTTAATTGGTTTTTGTGTGTGGAGATTTATGATAAAAATACATGTTTCTGGGAATTGAATTACATTGAGTTGGTTGTTTTTTTGTTTTTCTTCTGGAATTCAAATTTTTTTTTTTTTTGGGTCCGAAAAGCTTTGTTTCTCAAAAGTATATCTTTACTTGTTTTCTTTAGTTTCTTGATCTTTTTGGCTTTGTCAGGTGCTAGAATTGGATATCACATTGTTATGTCCACATGGGTTGATAACAGAAATAGAATCATCTAGTTATTTTTGTAAGTTGATACTGTGCTTGCTTGTAGTTAAAACCACTTTGATTTTTAGGGTTTTGGAATGTTTAAAATCACATTGTCATCTGGAGGATGTTGGTTTTAGTTTCAGGTTGTTGAGCTAGTTTACATATAAGGGACACTTCATATACATAATTTTGAACACAGAGACACATTCTTATTCAGAAAAGACACAAACTCCTCTATAAATAGAGGAGGCTTCTCTGCAACCACGGGCGGTCCTACCCTAAGGGCAGGGTAGGCAGCCGCCTACTCCATTTTTTGCCAAACCAAATATTACCCAATACTTAATACAATTATATCTCTTCTGCCTACTCAATTATATCTCTTCTGCTTACTCAACGCCAACCAACTCAAATGTTTCCCCCCCTTAACAAAAACAATAGCCCAGCCCACTCAAACTTTCTCATTTAACAAAAACAATAAAAGCAATATCAACTCAAATGCTCCAGCCCAGCCGACATTCTCCACTCCAACCCCATGGGCCATGCCCACTTATATTATACTTCAAAAAAATAAAAAGAGCAAAGCAAACCCAATTGATTTCAATTGACGGTCCCCACTTCTTCTCCCTTGAGCAAATTGGTTGGCTGCGTAAAGGATTATGCATATTTGAGGGTAAGGCTCATTACGTCCCCCTGATTAGGTGTATATTTTTTATTTTTATGCATAAAATTCACTCGTACCGTCGAGTTTTTAAGGTAAGTTTCGCCTACTTGGCTTTTGAATTCTGGATTCCCCACTGTCTGCAACAAAGACATCCAAGTAGATGCGGCTCTGAAATTTTAGGGGCTCTATGCCAAAACAACAAGAGGGTCTCCTAAAATAAAGTCTTCAACGAAAAATTATAAAAAAGAATTAAACTATATAATCAAAATCTTGTGATCATCAAATTGCTAATTATCAATAACCAAGAAAAAAAATTACACAATATAAGAAAAAGAAAATCAGAGAGAGAGAGAGAGAGAGAGAGAGTTGAGTGGTTGAAGGCTGAAGCTTGAAAAAAAATTAAGATACATGCGACTTGAAAGAAAATTGCATACAAAGTTGTATGTTAGAGGCCTCTTATATTGGGCAACATGAAAATCAATATTAAATAGGAATAGGAAAATCAATTATCCTATTAAAACAGGAGAAGCCACACAGCAATCCATACCAATATAATAAACTCACATTAATAAAATAATATTTATTATGGGGCTCAACTTTCCTTATTTTGTACTGAAAGACAAATGAAATGTGAATATTAATGCTATTAAATTAATATCATTACTAAGCTAAAACAACATATTAATGGAACCAAGGTGGTTGGTGTGAGTGGTTCGGCACTCTCATTCCTTAAGAGAGGTCAGGGGTTCAATCTCTGCTCTCGTATGGAGTCACCTCTTTGGCCAGCACTTTACCTCTTAAGGGCCGACCAGGTGTGAGCAGGAATTAGTCTGGGTTGTGGTTAAAGCTTAAAGGTGCCACTCATAGTTGGGGCCCATCCAGGACCACCTCGTGGTTCAGACCCAAAAAAAAAAAAACCAACAACATATTAATGTAAATTAATATTTGCAGCTGAAATCTACGCAACACTTTGCTCATGCCAAACCCCGCCCCTAATCATCCAAGTATCATACAATTCAATGCTAACTCTTCTCCATCTAGTTTCACAAAAGTTAAAACCGCTAGAGGTTATATTCTGCAGATTTAAGCTCTAGTAATTCTTGAGTATCCTTTTAAATTCTAAAGCATGTTTGGGGTTTGCCTTTGGTTGCGCAAGATATTGACAAACACATAGCTATAGGCTAGGCTTCATTGTATCCACATTACTTATTTGCATATTCCCTTCACACACAAGCAGTGTAAGCAAATAAAATATGAAAGATAGCGTAAATCTTACGTGCCTTGAAGCAATCTTTCATCCTCTCATTATCATTCCTCATAAACACTTCCACATTGAGCCATAACCCACAGACCTTGTATCAACAAAATATCCAACTTTTATTAGAATAGAAAAGGAAATTTGTACAAAGTCAAAGCATCGATCCGCATAGTGAATTAGCAATCTAGTAAAAGATTTGCAGAGGATTTGTGTGACCGTACATAAAACAATGAAAGCAAACATTTGCAAAGGATTTATGAGATCTTAAAACAATGAAAGCAAAGATTTTCTGTGTTCTTCATCTTTGGGGTACGTTTGACATGGACTTTGAACTATCCAAAAGATCTTGGGAGGGGACACATCATCCTTGAACAAATTGATTGGATACTCGTTTTGAACTGCAGAGCCTTGTCTTGTATATGCCAGATTTTATGTAGACCTCAATAGAACATACTCAATCTTCTCTTTCCGTTGATTTTACCATGTTCACAAAATCAACTATAATGAGTTATGATTAAAAATGGGTTAAAGTTCAATCTCTTCCAATGTATAAGACTGAGGTGAGGTAGCTTCTAATGCGGACATGGCATAAATTTTGTAACTTTTCCAACCAAATTGAGATTCTTTTGGTTGGCTAAAAAAGAATTCGGTTGTGAAATTGAAGCTCATTCAGTTTACTTTGCTATCAAAAGAAAATCTTCTTCCAGCCAAATAAATGGGTTCCGATCGGTTTAGCCCTTCAATTCTAATGGAACAAAATTTCGGTTGGTTTCTAAATGTATGGATGTCCACTTGGGACGCTCACTATGTAATTCAACTAGTAAAATTTATATAATATTATGAATAAATGTATTGCTAATAGCAGTATATAGAGCATTGACTGCATACAAAAATTAACTGTGCAATAAGAGTTTGACACAATAAACATACTTTCATAGTAGCAGATATTCATAACCTCTCAAATGTAAGCTTTCTTAGTAGATTATTCAAATAGTTAAAATTGACAACCTTATTTGTCAGTGCATATGCATGACGGCTCTGGAAATTAATTTTGTTTTGTCAAATAATTAATCACTTAAATTAAGACAAGTGCAGACAATTAGAAACCAGTAAACATGTCCACTATTATAATCTTGTAATTACAATCTATTAAAATCTTAATTGAATACACATAAGACATGACCTAATATACTGCAAGAATTTCAAAATGACACGATAATTATTTTGAGACATGACCATATCTATATGGATTAATTGAGTCTAGCTAGGTGACAACAACAACAACAAGAACAATAGCTGAGCCTGAGATTGAGAACAAAGACATTATTAATTTTGGGATGGGTCGCGAAATATGATATTGGTGTTCTTGGTTGTAGCCTCAATGGACTTGGAGTTGGAGTTGGAGTTGGAGAGAGAGTGAAAAAAAGAGGCCATAGATTGAACCATGGAATCAAACATCATTCGCTTCACGGACCTCCTCTTTGCTGGAATCACACTCGCAAAATTTGAAGTCTTTGGTTTAAAGCATGTTTTTTTGTTGCCTGCTGCAACCACTTCCTTACCTGGGTTCTTCTTTTCATTTCTTCAGATGGGTTCAGCTTTTCCACCACTTTGGTTATCTTCTAAAATTCTGCAATGTATGATTATGTGTTTGTTGAGTGAGTGTGATGGAGAGGGTTTCAGCAGCTGTTTATAACATGTTTGGGAAACTACACAACAAAAAGAGGCAAGGAAAACATTCTGGGCCTGCTGACCATTAGGGACACACCATTAACCCACCCATGCTAAGAATTACAAGGTATATTCCAATTTGCCAACCTGCATATACATTTTTTCCTTTTTAAAATAATAAAATAATAAAATAAAAGCGCAAAACGATAAACAGAGTGAACCCTTTACCACCAGAGAAAGAGTGTAAACCCTAAACTCTAAAGAGTAATAGAATAAACTGGTGGCCTTCAATTACCTAGCAGTAAAATTCTTATTAAAGGCTTGGGTGGGACAATGAAGATTATAAAACTATATCTTTGTCTATGGATTTGCCATTGCCTATGTCTTCTTCCATAAGGCAACATTATTAGCTCCCTTGAGCGTCTTTGTCCTCGTTATTCATGTGAGACACATGACAGTCAAGCATGAGAATTGTTGAAGTCAAAATAGTGGATAGTTCATTTTCATATGTTTTTAGTTGAAACATGACATGATACCAGTAAAATACATTTAACTTACCTTTTTTCACACAAAGGGATAAATTAAATTAATAATCTTCACTAAAAAGAAAAAAGAAAAGAAACTAATAATCATAATAATCAAAGACAATAGAGGATCTAAATAACCACAAAGAATTGTCAAGGTCAACCAGTATTAGAGTGGGTTAGGCAGGGTCATTGTGGTGCGACTCTCAAAGTCTGTGGAGGGAGGTGGCAAATTGTGTGTTTTGGCTTGGATTGTAATTGAAAGTCCAACACCAATTGATCAAAACTTTGCACAGCAACAACAGCCAAAGGGAAAGTAGGTGTGCAGCTGGTCTTAGCTCTTTCCTAGTATAAAGGGAAAGAGAGCTGCCAATGTTGAACCAAGATGAATGTCATTGTAGTAATATAATAAACGTAATCTTTCCTAGTATGTGCTCAAATTTGGACAATGATCAGGGTGGAGCTACCATGGGACCGATCAGGCCCCCCACTCCATTTTTATCTTTTTTATTTGTATATTATATATGATGTATAATTAATATTATAATATATTAGATTAGTTTTAGGATATTTACCCTAAAATAAAATAATACATTAGGTTCTTTTTGTCTATAAATAAACCATAAAATTTCTTGACCCCCCTTAAATCCTCTAGGTTACGTTTATTATATTTGCAATATAAACTCCTAAAGTTTTAACCTTTTTTTTCTCTTCATCTTTTGTTTAAAGCTTTGTGAAATTTTTATTTTCCTCCTTTTTTTCATGTATGAATTGGGTATCTTAATATTGTGCTTTATGAACTATTTTTTTTTTCATTTCTTTTCTCTGTTAAAATATAAATGATTAATTTTTAAGTCTTTGCTACTGTAGATGATGAAATTAGTATTTAACCAATTTAAAATATGAAATTCATGATAATTAATTTATGAAGAGAAGACAAGTTTTATGAAGGCCCCCTCTAATGTGAAGTCATGTCTCCGCCACTAACAATGATGATATTATGTGTGGGAGCAAAACTTACTTTCATCTAACAGTTCATTAGCACCCTAAATTAGGGCTCATATCCAATCCAACTCGTCATGCAAAACCGGACGTGAAAGGCCAATTAACTCACAAACACAAGGGACGAAAAAGTATGAGATTACGTTATTCTGCAAACAACTTGAACACTTATATACTACCCTCTACTCATACTTGTCAAGCAAAGATGGTATATATCTTGCCTAGAATTTTTATTTTTTTTTGGTTGAGGGATCGAAAATTCATGCTCCATCGTTATGATATTCTAGATTAGGTAAGTCAGGATCCCTCTCTTTTATCAGTTAGTTAAACGCAAAGGATTCCTTTGTTTCTTCACCAAAATGAAGAAGATGATTTGTTTAATTTTTTTCTTTAAACTCAAAGGATTCCTCTCTTTGTATCCGACAACTATTATATTAGGTGCGTAAACCCTAATCATGACCTCAGGTGCTTTAAACCCAAAGTCTACTTTTAGGTCTGCACCTTCTAGTAGTAATAACAACATGTTTAAACCCAAAAGATAAAAAGATAAGTCTAAAATACAATCAAGGCATGTTCCTTCCTTCTGAATGCAATTAAAGGAGTTTATGCGTTCATACCATGTGTTAAGCCACACGCACTCATCAAGGAAGATTCTTCTTAATCACAATAGTCATGACTTGCTCTCCAAATATTTTGTATTTACTGCCATTCAAGGCTTTTACTGTTTTTATCTTTATTGTGCAATTATAAATATTGTAATATTTACACAAAGGAATACAACTTAAATCCAAACTCTTACACCATGAGAGCATTGACTACACAACTGGACCTAGCTAGTCAACTACTGAAAGCCATGCAATATTCCCAGGACCCAAGTCAAAACATGAATTATGAATTGTTTGACTGCTTTAGAACAGATATGGAAATCTTCAGAAGATCGGAGCATTCGCATTGAGAAGAAGAAGCCGACTAAATTGCTAGACCACAGATGCTTGGACCATCTCATAATTGTTACCAACTGGAAGTCACTTTCCAAGAATATAGCAATCTAAGAAATTAAGGGGAAATCTTGAAAACTGGCATTTTTCTTAAAAAGTAAAAATAAAATCATTAAAAGTCTTTTAGTCATTCTTCTTCCTGTACAGCAGATGCCAGCCATTTCCAGTCATGTTGGATTTTCTATAGGCCCCAGGGCGAACATACCCCAATCTCATAGAATCATGCTTGATTCCCATATCATAGAAAGACAAAATAGTATTTGGACAGTAACATATTCTGCTTTACAAATAAATATAACATACTAAGTTTTCATCTTATGTTTGCCAACCATACAATTAAAAGCTGGCATATATAGCCCTTGTCCTTTAACTTTGTTTGAGACCATACCAGGATTTCCCAAAGTGAGCACCTTGTTTTAAGCACATAGGATTTCAAAAGGTAAGCTGTTATTTTGATCTTAATTGTGAAATAGATGTTCTCAACCATTGCATTTACTAGTTCCTGTTTATTTCATGTCAAAATACCTAACTTAAATAAGAAATTTGTCTAGAGGAGGTTTTTGGCTTTTTGTAAAAAAGTCGCTAGAGTAAAGTGAGGTGACATTAGTTTGCTGCTAGCTAGATTCGAGTCCTTAGGGCTGTGATTGGAGGAGTATCATAGCCGTGATTATCTTTTGTACCCTATTGACAATGGGTGAACTATAGCTCACATAAAAGAAAAAAAGAAAAAAGAAAGAGGAAGAAACAAATTATAAATGAATAATTAAAACTTTAGTTGCACACAGCATAGACAAGTAGAGAGAAGAAAACATACCTGTCAAATACATTGCCCTTTTAATAATATTAGGGTAAATTCTGATATATGACCATCAGATTGACTCATTTGGTTATTTATACAATTCTATTGATTATTGATTGTAAAACACAAATAGTCTATGGCCAACATGGCCATTAATCTAACCCTATGATGAACAAGGAAATATGGTATCAGTCTTCTTGGCATTTGATGATGAACAAGGGAGAGGAGGGAGAGAAAAGGCCACAGATTGGACAATGGAATCAAACATCATCTTTTTCACTGACCTCCTCTTTGCTGGAAGCACAGATGCAATTTTTGGCTTCTTCTTCATTGCCTTCTCTGGCTCTGGGATGACTGATGCCATTTCCTCACTTGGGTTGCTCAGTTTTACCACCAATTTTCTCTCTGCTTTGTATTTGTGCTGTAGTGTTTATGTGTGTTTGATAAGTTGCAAGAACTTGAGGCTTTAATCTGTTTATATAAGCACAAAAAGGGATTGCAACTTGCAAGGAAAATTTGTGGGGCAGCTCACTTTTAAAGCATCATTTGGGGTCACTCAGTTGTGAAATCAAATTTGCTTGACCAATCTATAAATCTATTATCTATATGAACTCATGAATGAGCAGTATGAAACAATGCTTGCCTTTAATCCCTATCAGTAAAAAGTTTTTAAGGGTCTGTTTTTAGAAAAAGATAGAGAAGAAAAAAAAAAAAAGAGGGTCTTGAAGGGGTTTGAGTCTCTTCCATGGGATCTGCAACCACAATAATTGGTGGCTAGCCATAGAGAGGAAGAACTTGTAGAGATTCTGGCTTGGTTTAAAGTTAAAAATTCCATTCCCCATTTCCTCTAAACGGTGTAGGAACAAAGATTCTAGGGTCGGTGGCTCTGTCGTGTTGGGCCATTATTGGCAGTTTGGCTTTTGGTTCCTTTAAACTGGGTGCCGAGAGAAACATTGCTTGTGTTGAGCAAAACCCACCCAAAGTTGGGTTTATGGAATGGAAAAGGAGAAGTATTAGAGTAAAACAACTGTCTCTTCTCTCGTGTGCAGAATAATTTTTGGAGATTACTTTTCTGGCTACAGTAACAGCATCCTCTAAAGAAAAGAAAAAAAAGAAAGAAAGCACTTCACTGCTTCAAGTTTCAGCATGTACTGTAAAGCATTCATCAGATTTTGTTCCACTGGTTTTAGGGGTGAATCTTATTAGGTACGTGATTCAACCAAAGAAGAGAAATATAGAATCCCTTATTTAGGTACATGCAAAGAGTGCAAAGCACTTTCTAAGAATGGCCTAAGCTTGGAACAATTTCCTTTCTCTTTCTGTTGTCTCGGTTTTTCTCTTGGGTAAAATAGTACCCAAAAAAAAGACCAGCTGGCTAACGGGATCTAAGCTCTGTGAAAAAGAATATTGATTTATAGATAAGTGGTCTCAGGTTCGAACTTCCATGACACATTGGTAATGTGTGTGAGAAACCCCCTTTCTTATTGTAGTTTAGACTATCACTTGTATTTTCTTTTTTAAAGACTAATTGGGTAAACAAATGGTTGAAGACTGGGCCATTCATGCCAATTTTGGGCTCCGGTAAGAAGCAAGTTATATACTTTGTTGGGCATGAGACTTACACTTTCTAGGCCTTGTGTGATAATAAGGGCAAAACAATCTTAGCAACCCTAGCTACTTGAATGAAAAATGGCAATTTTCATGTGCTTGCCTTCCTTTGTTATCTATCAACATAAATATGTCATTGCAATTTCCCTGAAATTACTGGTACATGAATAAGATTAGCCAGCCCATTTTTGGGTTAACCAAGTTAATTCTCCAACCCTTTAACACGCACTTACCTTCATTGGGTAAATCCCAAAAAGCTTGACCTCAGGTGCTTTTTATACTAAAGGTCTACACCTTCTAGTAACTCAGGTGCTTTTTATACTAAAGGTCTACACCTTCTAGTAACAAATGATTTAATCTGAAAAAAAAAAAAAACCATCTGAATCTTAATAATTTAAAAAGGTAGACCATACAAGATTTGCAGAGGATTTTTGTAATGAAAGCAAAGATTTGCAGAGGATTTATGTGATCTAAAAACAATGAAAGCAAAGATTTTCCGTGTTCTTCTTCTTTGGGGTTGACATTGACTTGGAGCTATCCAAAAGATCTTGGTAGGGGCACACATCATCCTCTAACAAATTCATTGGATACTCATTTTGAACTCAATCTTCTTCATTTGTATTTTTTATGTTAATTTTACCATTTCACACGTTTTACTATTGAGTTAGGAATAATTTTAAGTCAAAGTTCAATTAGGATTAATTTAGGTTAAAGTTTGATTTGCTCGAATATATAAGAATTGAGGAAGCTTCTAATGGAGACATTGTATAAATTTTGTAACTTTTCTTACTAGAGTGAAGTTCTTTTGATTTGTCTCAAAGAGATTTCGGTTGTGAAATTGGAGCTCATTCAGTTTGCTCAAAAGAGCTTTGGTTTTGAAATCAAGGAATATTGCTATCATAACCCAAACTTGTTCCAGCCAATTAAATGTGTTCTGATTGGTTTAGCCATTCGATTCTAACCAAAATTTGGTTGGTTTCTAAATTTTAAAAATTTATGGATGTCCACTTTAGAAGCACATTATATGAGATCAACTAATAAAATTTCTAACTATATTATGAATAAGGGTATTAATAAAACCAAGCTCTGCTTTATCTTCTTCATAACATCAGTAGTTATACTTTCGCTATCTGCTTCACACATGCATACAAAAATGAACCAGGCAGTAGAATAAACCATACAAAATTATACTTTCACTGTCTGTTTCAGACATTCGTAACTTTTAGCATATACAGGATTAATCTACCCTTAATTGCCAATACATGCATGAAGGCTCTGGCAATTTTGTTTTATCAAATAATTGAAAACTTTAATTAAGACAAATACAGACAATTAGAAACCAGTAAACATATCCACTAAGACATTATCTTCTGCAACAATTGAGTCTTGGTGACAACAAAAACAACATTAGCTGAGATTGAGAACAAAGGCATTAATTCTGGGATGATGATGGGTTGGGAAATATGATATTGGTCTTCTTGGTTGCGGCCTCATTGGACTTGGATTTGGACAGAGGATGGAAAAAAGAGGCCATAGATTGGACCAGGGAATCAAATATCATTCGCTTCACTGACCTCCTCTTTGCTGGAATTACACTTGCAAAATTTGAAATCTTCGGTTTAAAGCTTGTTTCTTTGTTGCCTGCAACCACTTCTTTACTTGGGTTCTTCTTCATTTCCTCGGTGTTGGCTTCAGATTTTTCCACCACTTTGGTTATCTTCCTTCTAGTTGTGCAAGAGTTATGTGGTTGGTGGGTTTGCAAGATTGTGATGCAGGCTTTGAGCAGCTGTTCTATATATATACAGCATTTGGGGAATCTAGACAGCAAAGGGAGGCAAAGGAAACACTGTGGCCCAGCTGACCATTAAGTGACACCATCAGCTATTTGGGTCCTATATTCATGTTTGAATAAAGTCTGTGGAGAAGGGACATGAGCTTCCAAGAGATAATGTGGAGGTGACAACTTTTTATTTAATTTGTGGAAGTGCAACTTTGTTCTTTCTAAATACATGCGACAAGAGCGTGGACCAGAGTCAAATGAAATGCATATATATATATATATATATATTCAAGTTCCCACTAATCATTAAGTTAAGGTCTATAATCAAAGTTTTTTTTTCGAACAAGTAGAATGTCAATAAAATACGGGAAATACAAGAGATTTATAATAAGAATACATTCAAAATAGAGGTTCTTGCATACTAATTTGGAAAATTATTTTCAACAAGATAGCAAGTAATAAACATATATACAAGATCAAGTCCAGCTGACTCAGAGTAGATAAAAGATCAAGAAGACTCCTTGCGAGAGATCATGATAAAACAACATATTCTGCACTTAGTAAGGTCTATAATTATAGTTAGTGATATTGTTTGTACAAAATCAAAGCATATGTTATAACGACACGATGACGTATAAGAGATTTGCGTTGCAGAGGACTTGTATGACCTTAAAAGTTGAAACAATGGAAGCAACGATTTTCCATGTTCTTCTTTGGGGTCGACATAGACTTGAGCTATCCAAAAAGGACCAAAAGATCTTTGTAGGGTTGTATTAAATATATTGTTTGCATGCTCATTTTGCAATTGAGAGTCTTGTCATTGTAGATGGCAGTACCTTTCATGCCAGATTTATAGTGGTGTTAATTCTAAGATGGCCCCAAAGAAATTAGCCATTAAAGGTGTTGAAGCTTTCATACCAGGAGATGATTTCATGACTGCACCAGTGGACCTTGCTAGTCAATTCAAAGTCATGCAAAGAAGAAGACAAATAACTTGCTAGCCCAGATGCTGGACCATCTCATAATGGTTATGACTTGAGGTCACCTAGATTTTCCGAGGATATGGCAATCTAAGAAATTAAGGGGAAAATATTAAAATCTACCATTTTTCTTAAAATAAAAATAAAAAAATCATTGAAAGACCTTTAGTCCTTTTTCTTCCCAGCTGTTTCCAGTCATGTTAGATTTTCTGTAGGCCCAAGGGGAAGATACCCCGATCTTGTTTTTGTTAATTTTCCCCATATTTCACAGGGTCTGCCTTTCCTAGAAATGTTCTCATATATTATGCTTGATTCTCATAACATAGAAAGACAAATTGGTCATTGGACAATAACATATTTTAAGCACATAGGTGCTATTCTTGTCTTTGTTGTGGAATAAATGTTCTCTACCACTGTACTTACGAGTTTCATACGTAACTTAAATAAGAACTTTGTAACTCAAGTTGTTAAGAGCGATCACTTTTTCATCAATGTAGTTTCGGTTCTCTCATTTCTAATTTCATTTGCATCGCATTGCTGAATTTTACTTGAATTTACTACTGAACACCTGTATAGTTTGTTAATAATTTGCATGTATTTGATTTTGAAATTTACTTTATAATCTTGTACCCTACCATACAAGTAATGACAAAAACTGCTTGTTGAAAATGCATCACTTTTGGGGCACGCGTCAAAGTACATGAAAGACGGGAAAACAAAAAAGAAAAAGAAGAATAATCTTTCTTTACAAGAACACCATTTGACGATCATAGCCTTCTCACTGGCTAAAAGACAATTCAAGTTGTTGAAATTGGCAACCCATATTAATCTAACCTTTTTTTGGAAACAAATTTGGAATTGAACTAGGAACGTCGATAGCCACAGTGGACATTGTATCAATTGGGATATTGATTTTGATCACCCACATAAAAAAGGAAAAAAAGTAGATGAAGAACCAAATTAGAAAACACTAATACATGGCCTTTTTCAAGAATATAGCAGCAAACTCTGATACATGACCATCTGTGGACTCATTTGGTTATTTATACTTTCTGTTCCAAGAGGGCCAACATAGCCATTAATTAATTCATTAATTAATTCTATAATGGCTAACTGATGGTGGTTAAGAGTTCCAACGACTGGGTTAGGTTATGTGGGCTTCTGCTTTGTGGGTCATTCTCTCCACGTGTTCAGTTGAGAGAGTCCGGTCAAATATGGTATAAACAGATGCTATTTCCTCACTTGGGTTGCTCAGTTTTACCACCAATTTGGTATCTGCTTTGTAATTGTGATGCACTTTTTATGTGCTTGATAAGTTGCAAGAATTTGAGGCTTGGAGCTCTTTATATAAACAATGGTAGGGCACAAAAAAAAAAGAGAGTAAAGGTTGCAACTTGCAAGGGAAGATTATTGTGGGGGTAGCTGACTCTTAGGAGCACCTTCACCCCAACAAGGCAAAGGCAAGGTAAGGTTTGACACTATTCATCAGCCTTATTTTTTTTGGTTCCACCCCAAATGGCAAGGGCAAAGGCAATTACTATTCATTTTAATTTATTTTATATTTTTTATACTTAAACCATTAATTTTGGCATGAGAAGTGAAAAATAGGATTAGGTATTTATATATATAAAAATTCTGAAAATTTTGGTATTTTTTTAAATTTTTTCTAGTTGATAAGAGCCCAGGCAAGATTTGCCTTTGGACCTGCCCAGGCTTGCGGACCCCATCAACTGCCTGGTCTTGCCATTGTGTGCTGGAGCCAAAAGCTGGGCCTAGCCCCCTCCTGCCCGGGCAAAACAGCTGCGCTGGAGGTGCTCTAAAGCACCATTTGGATTTGGACTTAGTTGTGAAATCAAATGTTCTTGACCAACCCACACATGTATTTATGAACCTTAAGACAGATAGTGGGGGGGTATGTTTCTAGAAAAAGAGAAGAAAAAGGGGTTTTTGGCGCCCCCCGTGGGGGGAGGGGGCCGCTTTAAAGGGTTGGTGGTGGGCCAGATGATGGTGCTGTCTGACTCCTCCATGGGATCTGCTACAATACAATCATTAGGATAGACAGACAACTTGTGGAGATTCTGGCTTGGTAAAACTGTGTAGGAACAATAGAGTCTAGGGTCGGTGGCTCTGTTGTGTTGGGCCATTATTGGCAGTTTGGCTTTGGCACCATTAAACTGGGTGGGGAGAGAAACATTACTTGTGTTGTAAGCAGACCCAAGGTCTTGATCTGATCAAAACCCACCCAAGGCTGGGTTCATGGAATGGAAAGGGAGAAATATTAACAACTGTCTCTTGTGTGCGGAATAAGTTAATATTTTTGGAGAGTAACAGCATCCTCTAAAGGAAGCTGCGAACGGGCCTTAAGAGCGCAGAATCATTTGTTCCTTATTTTTTGGGGGGCTTCAATGAAGCATCACTTTTGACCAAAACAAAAAAGGGCGGAATCATTTGGTCTTAGCTTTGGAACAAATGTTCTCTACCATTGCATTTACCAGTTTCAATTAATTTCAAGTCAAATTACATGACTTAAGTAAGGAGTTTGTAATTGAAGTTATTAAGAGCATGTTTACTCTCACCCAAAAAATACATGTGTTCCATTTTCTCATTTCTAATAACAATTGCAGGTCTTAATTTTACTCTTTTTTATTTATTTTACAAACCATATTATACCTTTAATCTAATATAAATTACAGGAGATTAGAATTCAAACTCGAGTACAGAGTGGGGAGCACATTCGCTCTAACCAACTTGGCTAATCTTATGTATGACGGTCTTAATTCTACTTGAATTTACTTGACCCTCATAAAGTTTTGTTAATAATTTTCATGTAATTGAAATTTATTTACTTTTTAATCGTGTATCAAGAACCGTACGAGTATGTGAATCAAATGCAAGGAAAGCTTGTTGGAAAATGGAAATGCATCACTTTGGGACACGCGTCAAAGTTAGAAGTGTGCTTGCTTTAGAAAAGAAGAAAAAATAAAAGAAGAATCATATTTCTTTAGAAGAACACCATTTGATGGTCACATATGCCAATAATCACAATTTTAATTCCCAAGAACCTAGCTTTTTTCTTCTTCTCTCTTTTGCTAATATTCATTTAGCTAAATAACTTAATAACCAAGTAGTTGAAATTTGCAGCCCCATGCTAAACGGACATATGCTTAAATTAAGGAAAAAACTTGGCTCCTTAAAATTAAAGAGGAACTCCTCCTTCTAATTTATGTGGTTTTGACGCTTGTCAATTTTTATTTAATATTCTTTGTTAAAAGAAACTTTGTCAATGTTGTTTGAATTTGACAAGTGTCAAAACTCTATTGGTTTTAAGGAAGAGCTCCTCCTCAATTTTAAGGAGCCAAGTCATACTCCTAAATTAGTCTATGGAAATTTGTCAATTTTTTTTTGGCAAAAATTAGGAGGGGCTTCTCACACATGCACACTACCAAAGTGTTATGGAGTTTCAAACTTGAGAGAGTACATGTCATTTTACATGGTGCTAGACCCCGTTGGCGGAATATTTTTTATTTCAATACATGAATTAGGAACATGGTTAGCCCGCGAATTCTACACGTTATATCAATTGAACAATGGATTTCGATCACCCACCAACAAAAGAAGTGGAAGAAACAAATTAGAAACGAATAATTAAAACTTAACTTTATTTATACAAGTAGATACAAGAAAACATATCTATCAATACAACAAGGACATATAGTATCAGTCATTCTTGGCAGAGGCCACAGATTGGACAATGGACTCAAACACCATCTTTTTCACTAACCTCCTTTTTGGTGGAATCACAGATGCATGCTTTGTTTTATTGCAACATGTTGTTGTGTTGCCCTTGCCTAAGACCACCCCATCAATTGCAGTTGGGTTCTTCTTCTCCATTGCCATCTCTTGCTTTGTGTTGATTGATGCCATTTCCTCCATTTGGGCTCTGGTTTTTGTAAGCGTGCGCTAGCTAGTGTTTATGTGTTTTTGATAAGTTGCATTTACTTGAGGCTTTGAGCCGTTTATATAAGCAACTTGCCAACTTGCAACTTGCAACTTGCATTGCAAGAAAAAGTTGTGGGACAGCTCTCTTCAAGCACTATTTGGGGTCAATCAGTTGTGAAATTAATCAAATTTGCTTGAACAAAAAACCCAACTTTTATGACTGAGCATCCTCATTTTATTCCCTTTCAGATTAAAGCAGGTTCTCTTTTGAGAAATATTCAAATCCTACAGCTTAGAAAAGCTCTGGGATATGTGAAATAATGCAAAACTTAATCATGTGCCAACACTTGGCACATCATGGTTGCACCACCAAGAAAGGACTCTCTGAGCAAACTCAAGTTCTTCATCTGATCAAAACACACCCAAGTTTTTTTTTTTTTTTTGGGGTCCCAAGTAAAGAATTCTCTTTGCGTGCAAGATAAGTTATAATTTTTGGAGCTTTACTCTCTGGCTTACAGTAACAGGAGTCCTGATCTGCTGTTCTCATTTTGTGTGTTCCCTTGGTGTCCCTACTATTTCATGTTGACACCTGTCCAATCATTTAACTCACCATTTATTCACATTTCATCATCCCCATTTTACCCTTTCATTGTTTTTTTTTAAATTACGTTCCAAAATTGAACAAAGTAAAACAATTACTGGACCACCATCTCCGAAAAACAACTACTGGTACATGCAACTTTGTAAGTATGGCCGAAGGTCGGAACAAATTCCTTATTAGGTATATGCAAAGCATCATCTTGATAGTTTCTTTTAATTTTGCTTGACTTCATGACAACATCCGGGTAGGGTGCTCGCCTATTTACACTCCAATGTTCATTATCACAATTTCGGTATATTAGGATAATTTAGAATATTACTTGTATTTTTTTTTATTATTAAGAAAAACATTTGCTGTCATGTCTAAAAAAAGAGAAAATTTTGGGTGAGAACTTTCCTTGCCATGTAAGAGGATGAGTGGAAGTCACTTCCCAATTAAAATAGAGGGTTTTTAGGTCTAATAGTCTCTGAATTTTGACCCGATTTGCATTTTGGTCTCTCAATTTCCAAAATCGTTCTCGTGATCCTTTAACTTCAATTTCGTTAGGACAATTGGTCTTGCCATCAATTTTATTTTTTTTTCTGTTAAATGCATGCACAAAATGGTATTTTTGTATTATTTTTAATTTTCACCATATGAATAATCCTTTTATCCAAAAAAAAATAAAACTAAAAAAACTTTTGAATATTCCTTTCATCATCTGAATATTTTTAATTTACCCCAGGAGGGAAGCAATTTCAAATTTTGACCCTCAATAGTACACCATGTGCCATTCACATGCTCAAATTTAACAAAAAAAAGTTTAGGAACAATTGTCCTAACGAAATTGAAGTTGAAAGATCACGGAACGATTTTGGAAATTGAGGGACCAAAATGTGAATTGGATCAAAGTTTAAGGACCATTGAACCTAAAAATCTTTTTTAAAAAATATTTTATATATGAATTTGGCCATGCATATCCCTAGTTTGCACTGTGTACTATCCAACAAAGATAATAGATTTACCTATTCCATTATCTGATTGAGAATCAATTACACTGGATTTAATCTTGTTTTTCTTTTGGGTTTTGGTCAAGATCTGGTTGCATAAGGTTGGCCGCTGTCAAACCTGGCAAGTGCAAATCAAATTTTGCTAAGAGCATCCACAGTGGGGGGATGTAAATTCGGGGGTGTAAAGCCACTTTTACATCCCCTTTACACCTCCGGGGGGTGTAAATACATTTTTTGCTCCAATGGGAAAAGATGTAAAAATAGATGTAAATGTACATTTTATTTTACATCTCCATGGTGGTGATGTATATTTACAACCCTTTACATCTCCCCATTGGAGACGATTCCGGTGACAAGGGGTGTATATTTAATATACACCCCCATATACACCCTCCCATTGTGGATGCTCTAATAACAGAGTCAAATAGCATGGTACTGAGACATTGTGCATTGGAGATTTTTCTGTTATCTATTTTCTGCACTTACCTTACCCCATACCAATATTATTTTCATGGGATTATGTATATGAGATTTGGAGGTAATTGTGAGTACGTATTATACAATCCGAATGACTGGAAACAGATTATGATTTGAGTTGCAGTATTTAGTTCTTTACTAGCTAATCGTTACATTATTAGTGGACCATGAATGGTCAGTTCTCTTCAATAATATGGGGAATATAATGCTCTCATTCAAGTTTATTAAGTATTGTATTGTTTCACATGTTCTGAAAATTTACATACATTTAACCTTTAACTAAAGGAAAACCTTGGTGCAGTATCATCAAACCCTTTGTGACAATGTCCATTAGTGCCATTCACATATTTCTTTGTGATGTTTCTGTTTCTTGACGGTTCTTCAGGGAAATTGAAGCATTTCTCATAATATGTCCCTCTTGTGCTATCTCTTTGCGTAAATAATGTCATAGTATGATGAAAACTATGGGATGTGTGCCCCCTCGTCTAATCACAGCATTGACATTTGCTTCAGCAACCGTGATGATCAGGTACCCGATCTTCATTTCTCCTCTAAATTTATGAAATAACCCAGTTAGTTTTTCCTTTGTTGCCGTGGTGCCTTAGATTTCTCTCTCCCATTTTATTGATTTTTTCCCTGAGCTCTCATTTATGGTATTGTCACTATGGTTTTGTTTTAAAGATGAATGACATTTGATACAACAATTTACAGAGCTGTTACCTTTAGGAAATCTATGCTACCAATTTATGTTCGTTGGTTTCATCTTGTCAGGTTTTTGAGCCTTGTTTAGGAAATAAAATTTGTGTTTGTTTGTAGAGTTTTCAGTTACTTGTTCCCTGCACTTATTCAAATTTCATACTAGTATGATTTTCATTGAGAACTTGGGTTGAAGAAGAGAAGTTATAATTTTTAAAGTATACTATCTGCATTTTATGAGATCTTGAGGTAGTGTGAGCATTGTATATGGATTAGAAAGCCCAGCAAGAAGTAGTGGTTTTTTATTATTTATTTTTAAGTTGCCGTATCTGGTAAATAAAATTGTGTAAAGCTCTGGTTAGAGTTAATTTGGTATTGTATTTCTTCACCCCAAAAACATGGCTTTGTATTTTAGCACTGGATTAAATGTATTTTAAATATTAGAACTCCTTTAGTGGGCTGGAATATGTTTTGTATGATGTGTTTGCGCAGGCGTGCCACTATTAGTAATGTTAAGTCAATGTAATTTGGACAGAAATGGAATAGAAGCCTTGCAACTAATGAAATCTTAACTGCTTTTCAAGTCATTGCGGTCTAAGTGGGGAACTGGCATGGATTGATTATTTTCTTTGTCTGGATTATTAAAGACTTCAAAATTCCACTTGCATGATGTAAGAACTCAAATAATAAAACGCTGAAATTGTAATCAAACCAAAAGAACTTCAATTAAAGGAGATATGAATGTGTTTGAATGGACAGTACAAGTTAAAGAAATCGATGAAGAACCAAATCGGGACCAGAATAGAAGCAAAAGGAAGACAAACGAATTGCAATAACTTTAAATTGGACAAACTTAAACAGAAATGCAAATAGTACTTAAATCATCAATATGGGATTCACACGTCTAAGGAAGAAAACAGAGCAAAATAAATAAGAATTTCAACATGAGTTGTCAACTGAGTTGATATCTATTTGAGAGATGGATTGTGTGTCCTCTTTGTGCCTTCTAAATTTGGTAATATAGCCCTCTCAATTTCATGGTGATGGCAAGCCAAGTGGCCCAAATATTAGGAAACAACTCTCCCTAAATTACTATTGAAATTAAGCTGGTATAGATTTTCTTTCAAGTGATGTTGAGCCAAAATGCATAAAATGATACATAAAATGATATTGATTCCCAAAATATCCGTAAATTGGAGGGATACTATTTGCGCCGCGGATATCTTCATCATTTTGATGACACAACATGCGGTGTTATAATGATAAGAAAGTGGATCCAAAGTTTACTGGAAAATCGTGGCTCTTTCAATAACTCTGCTTATGGTTTGCTTCATTGTATGGGAAATTTGGAAGGCCCGTTGCAGCTTCATTTTTGAAAACGAACCTTTGGATCCTATCAGAACTATCACTGCTGCTCAGGACTTTAAGTCTGCCACCAATAATTATCCCCAGCATGATTCCCATATCTCTCCCCACTGTAACTTCATTGGAAACAATCTGTCTCCAATCACAGACCACGCCAAAATTAGTTTTGATGGAGCCTGGCTTGCTGTCTCGTGCTCGGCGGGTCTTGGAGTGATCAGAAAGACTGCTGATGGCCATTTTGGAGGAGGACTTGCAGAAAAGAAAAAGGTATGCTCTGCTCTATGAGCTGAAGCAGAGGCGTCCCTGCTTGGTATTTCAATGGCTCGGGACTTGAGAGATCGTAAAGTCATTTTCGAATCAGACTCCCAAATCTTGATCAATAGTATTAAAGGTAATATGGGCAGCGGCGCTTGGACCATCCTTCCAATTATCAGGGAAATCAGGAGACGATCATCCCTCTTTGATACTGTGGAGTGGCGATGGATCCCACGTAACCAAAATCAAGCAGCTCACATGGCTGCGAAGATTGGATTGCAGACGGTGGGTGTAATACACTGGGCCACCAATGTAATTTCTTTTTCTTTTTCTAATTCCAGGTCTGGGAACTTCTCTTTTGCACCAAGCTGGTTCTGGCTTAGGTGTGTTCCTTCTCCTGTTGTTTCCTTGTTTGTGCCTTGCCTTTTGGTTTAATGAAGTATCTTTTCGATAAAAAAGAAAAGAAAAAGAAAAGAAGTATTAGAACCCGATTATTTCCCTCTAAGTTCACTATGTTTGGTGGAAGACTCAAAATAATTAAAGATAACTACATTGAAATGAGTTTGGATGTGGATGAGGAAATTTCAAGTACAAAGGAATTCATGAATGATGGAATTTAAAAATGATGGAAATTAATGTCCTAAAATTTGTAAAGTTTCTTGTTTGGCTCCTGGATGTCAACACGAAATTTAATGTTTATTATCTCGGAATATTAGAATTGACGACTGTTGGAAGAAAATAACTCGGGATTTAGCTAAAATTCGGGAATTGAAGAGAAGAAATTGATATTTCCATTGTTTGGCAACTTAAATATGGAACTTATTAAATGACACGTGGGAAAAATCATGGAAATTGTGGATCGAGATTCTCGAGTTTAATTTCCATCAAAAGAGTCATTTCACAATTCCAATTGAGTATGAATTTGATTTCACTATAATTTTTGTCATTTACAAAATTCGACATACATAACTCAAAACACTGAAATTAATCATTCCAGAAATTTAAATGATGGAGATTTAAATTCTGCTAGTTAGCCGGCGAAAACTCTCCCAAAATTCCCACGATTCTAAATTCCTTCGTCCAAATAGAGGATTAAAGTTGGGATTTATGACCTCCAAATTCCATTTTTTTCCACGTGGAATTTTTGGATTTCTTTGTTTTTTTAATCCAAATATGGGAATTGGTTTATATCAATTTGGAATTTTGACTTTCGTCAAAATCTGTTTGGATGAAGAAATTGAAAATTACATAGAATTTTAAAATGACTAAATTTATATTTCCATCCTTTCAATTTCTATATGTCGAATTTTGTAAATGACATTATGAAAATTGTGAAATGAAGTCTATTTTGGTGGAAATTAAACTCGAGAATTTGATGCCCCAATTTCTATAATTTTTTTCGCGCACTATTTAATAAATTCCACGCTTAAATTGCAAAACAAGGAAATTGACAATTTATCCTCTTAAATTCCTGACTTTTGGTTAAATTTCGAGTTATTTTTCTTTATCTAAATAAAAAATAAATTTATTTCCCTCCCACCTTTTCTTTGCTGATGACCTTATTTTGTTTGGTAAAGCTTCCACTAATCAAGCTTTTTTAATGAAGAACTGCTTGGATGAGTTTTGTCATCTCTCTGGCCAAAGGGTGAGCTTTGAAAAGTCTGTTATTTGTGTCTCTCCTAACGTTTCTGCTGATTTGGCTCATTCTATTGCTACCATTAGTGGGTCCCCCCTTACCGATTGTCTTGGTAAGTACCTTGGAGTTCCTCTTATCCATAAAAGAGTTACTAAAGACACTTATCATGAGATCCTTGATAAAGTCCAGAAAAGGCTCTCTTCCTGGAAGAGTCACACTCTATCCATGGCTGGCAGAATTACCTTAGTGCAATCTGTCACCTCAGCCATCCCTATCTACACTATGCAAACTGCTCAATTGCCTATGTCGGTGTGTAACAAGCTTGACCAGTTGAACCGGAACTTTCTTTGGGGTCATACTGATGATAAGGCCAAGGTTCACTTAGTCAATTGGAAGACTGTTTGTAATCCAAAAGCCACTGGTGGTTTGGGTCTAAAAAGTGCTGCCTTGATGAATAAGGCCTTACTGGCTAAAAATGCTTGGAGACTGCATCAAGATGATCATGGTCTCTGGGCTCAAGTGTTTAAAGCCAAATATCTCAGGAATTGTGATATTCTGGCTGCCAATGATAGCTATACTTCTTGTAGCTCTAGTGCGTGGAGGGGTATCCTCTTTGGTGCTCAGATTATTCCTCATGGTACCAAATGGAGGGTGGGTTCTGGTGATACTATCAGATTCTGGACTGATAATTGGCTTAGCTGTGGGCCTTTGATCCAATATGCTACTATTGACATTTCTGAAGATATGCTCCTTCTTAAGGTTAGTGACTTTTTTGCAGACAACACATGGAATGTTAATTGCTTACTGGAGCGTCTGCCTGCTCATATTGTCCACTTGATCCTTTGTGTGCATGCTGGTTTTCAAGACAGTGGTCCTGATAGATGCATCTGGAATCTCACTACTAATGGTAAGTTTTCTGTTAAAACAGCCTATGACATTTCCACCATTAATGATGATCCTTTGACGTGGTCTTGGAACTTTATTTGGAAGCTTCACATTCCTATTAGAATTAAAACCTTCCTTTGGGTTCTTTGTCATAAGAAACTTCTTACCAATGTTCAAAGACAGAAGAGGGGGATTGGTCAGGACACTTCCTGTCCGAGGTGCTCCTCTCATGTGGAATCCCTTGATCATCTGTTTATTGATTGCACTACTACTCAATTAATTGGGAAGGATTTTTGGGAGGATGTTGAGGCTCCTAATTTCCCAATGGTTGACTTTGATTCTTGGCTTCTTAAAAACTTAAAATCCCACTGTGTACTATCTTAGCATGCGTGTTGCCATATCAAATTGCGTTAATGAGTTTGGGTAATAACTAATACAAAGCATGAGGGACCAATTACATCATACTCATAATTTAGTGGTACTTTTATTTTTAATGTTGAAATCGAGTTCCCAAATTTAAATCTCACTCTCACGTTCACATAAAAATTATCATTTAAAAAACAAAGCAGGGGAGCCCAACACACCTAATTTAGTATTACATGACCGCATTTGAACACAGATGGACCCTTGAAAATGAAATCAAACCTTGTTCAGACCAGGAAATTTTATGGAAATGACCAAATCCTCTTTTCCATTTACCTTTTACCCTTCTGTCTTCAGAAATTATCCAATCAAAATGCAAAATCATCCACTATAGGAACCTCTAATAACATGATCTCAACTTTAAATGTCAAGTGGTATTTTTCATTTTGGGTCTTTGTCTCTGGCTCTTCTGCTCCGCTGTTGACTATGAAAAGTTTTATCGACTTGGCCTTTCGTTACCATCCAAGCCAAGGGTTTGTGGGGCTTTTTTTTATTTTTTATTTTTTATTTTTTGTATATACTAACTTGGGAATTGGTCGAGATACAAAATATGAGGAGAGTTGGATTCCAAAAAAACATCCATATCACTTTGTGATTTACTTTTGACTAGTCATTTTCGGGGGTTCGGTAGCTACATTATTTACACTTTAAAAACTTGATTAATCATAAATACCCACAAAGTCATACAGAAATAGGCCTCGTAATTGTGCAGTTGTTCACACAATTCATAAATTAAAAAAAAGTTAACTAATTAACGAATCTAATATGTTCATTATTCATGTAAATCATGTAATATCGTGCCAGATCAAGTTGAGTTGGCATGTAATATCAACAAATGTGATCCCTAATTATCGTAACACATAATAATTTTTCATATGTATATGGATAGTTTCTCCTTTTAACGTGTGCTAGTTTCAAAACAAATTTATTGTGTTAAACCTAAAAACGTGTTGAAAGTCTTTACGACCACATGTTCTATTTGGGATTGGCTTTGCAATTCTTATATCATAATTAAGACAATTGGAAGGCTTAACGGTAAATTACCTTGCATGCATGAAAAGCTGATAACTACTTGCTTTGACTGTGTTTTACTAACATATACAATTAGTGGTGCTAAAATCATTTTCCTTTTACAATTAGTCATGTTTGTGTTGTTTGCTTTGTACAACCTTATGGTTCTTCAGCTAGAAAAGAAAAAAAAATTGAACATCAATCATTCTTCTGTCTTTGAATACTTGGTTTGTAAATTGTGGGGTCTTAAACTTTTTTGGATTCATCATTCCTCTTCCAAACAAATATAGTTGGCACCAGAAACTGGGAAATGCAAAAGCAATATAAATTCAAAGTGCTTGATTATTCATTGAATTTGAAACTAAAAGCTACAGCAGACAAATTGATGGATCGTCAATCCTGATGAAGCAAATTCCAAATCAACCAAAAACAAGGAAAGAAAAGAAAACAGAAACTGTAAATGTTGGTGTGGGGTGATAAATTGACAGAATAGGATAGGGGGACTTCTATCAATTTATCAACCCACACCCACATATATGGAATAGGAAATTAACCAATATATATATTTAGAGGCATGGATTTGATTGGACTTTGTCACCCTTTCCAATTCACTGTGGTGCTATCTGCTTGCATTTCTTGGAATTTGCTACTTTACCCATGGGGGTCATGTTGGGTTGGTTGGCTGAGGCTCCAGAGGAGGGTGGAAGAGCAGGAAGGGCAGAGCCGAAAACAGAGGCAACCCATTTCACCATGGATTCAAAAACCATTGTCTTCACCAACTTCCTCTTTGCTGGGAAAACACTACCCTTCTTGGGTTTGAACCAATAATTGGTTGTGATCACTCCCTCACCTGAATTCTGCTGCCTGGCCACCATTTTTCTGCTCTCTCGCTCTCTCTGTTCTCTGACAAAAGGCCCAAAGTCTCTCTTTATAGAAGTCGGGGTTTTATGTTGTCAGTGACTCTGCTTTCTATTAGTTTCCTTCCTTGGCACATGAGATAAGCTAGGTAACTCCAAATATCCCATATTTATCTAATTCCTTTGGTTCAAAAGGGTTGTACATTTGACTAGTCGTCGTTTGTGGGACACATTAAAACTATCGATCACCAATGGAAACTGCTTGGATGTTTCTCTGCTCTCCAAAAGTACAAGAATTGTGGACTTAGATATAGAATTCCTCCTTCCTTCCAGTTTTTCCCCATTGCAATTTGCAAGGGTTCAATATGCGGGACTTAGAGCACTTCCAGTAGTTGCCCCTTGTCAGGGCAAGGGGGGAGGCTAGGGCAGCCACTATTCATGTGAATAGTGGCTGCCCTTGCAAAAAGCAATGTTCGTTTCCAGTAGTTGCCCGGGCAAAGGGCAAATACTATTCATTTTTTTGTTTTTTTTACAAATTTGTTTACTTAAATAATTAATTTGGACAATATTTCCGGATAAGATTTTTGGGTTCCAACGTGCACTAGCGGACCCAGAAATTTTTTAGCGGAGGTGCAATATTGACTAAGTATGAAAAATAATTTTTCGGAATAATCATTTTCTCAAGATAATTTTTGGCGGCTTTTGTTCCTTACACATCAAATAAGAAAACTTGATTTTATGGGATTTTAGTATGAAGTATTTATTGACTTAATGAGCCATCATTTTTAGCCTAAATCGTATTTTGCACTCAAACCGATTTTTCATATTTTGATTTGGTGGGAATTTGATTTTCTCGTATTTTTATTTGAATCCAAATGAGGGTACTTCCTTATTTACATTGTAAACTTAAGTAAATTGAGTAATATAAAAATAAATAAAAGTAAAAGGACAAAGACATTTACTTAAATGTTGAAAATGTAAATAAGGTAATCTGTACACTAGTTGAGCAAAGGGGTAATTTCAAGCACCTACAAATATTTTTGGTATTGAAAGTGAAGAGTTTTGGTAGGTATTTATAGAGAAAAAAAATTCAGAACTTTTGGGTATTTTTTAAATATTTTTTTTCATTTTTTTCATTTTTTTTATTGCATACAAATTGGATGTCGTTGGATTGGAGGAAAAAATCAGATCGGAGAGCCCAGGTGTCGACACGTGGAAGCTGGCTGTTGGGGTACTGTAGCGGGGCCCGTCAAACACGCTGACGTCAGCCTTGCCCTCGGGCCAGCCCAGGTTGCTGGGTCCCACACTCTGCCCGGGCAATTTTTTGTTGCTGGAAACGGATTTTGGCCCAAACCCCCCAGCCCTCCTTGCTGGAAGTGCTCTTATGCGGGAGGCTAGTATCAGCTGTTGAATTCAATAAACAAGTGTTAAATGTGTCCTTTAGTCGATTTAATGGCTGATAACAACGTCTCACACAGTCCCGCATCGGGCCTCCAACAGTAGAGAAAAACTCTTCTGCATTCCAAACGAATTTGGGGAACATTTTGTGCAATTTACGGCAATTTGAAAGTTTGACTAGTCATTCGTGGTTTACGGGGTATGAAAACAAACATTCGTGCACATCTCTATTATTATAAAAGCCAAGCAAAAAGCAGTTACTTTCGTGAAATTGGCATATAAAATTCATGTAGGTAATGAAAGATGATTCAAGTAATTGAAATTGGTATCTCCTAACCTTATTTGTGACCAAATGCATGAATTAATTAATCTCTGGAAATTTGAATTTTTTTTTTGGTCGAAAAGATACTTCATTAGGCCCGACAGAGAACGGGAAAAACAGGAAACAAAGCCAAAAACATGGAAGAGGGGAGAGCACACAGACCAAACCAGTCTGGTGCAAAAGACCAACCCTCCCACAAAATAAAAGAAAATTACATAGGAGGATGTGGGAGTCCATCAA
The DNA here is from genome assembly GCF_002207925.1 of Prunus avium. Next base: position 153,419 of record NW_018922239.1, on the reverse strand, counting down.
AGTTCAAAACACGAAGAATAGACAGTGGTTGCTCTGGAAATTTGATTTGAACACATGAATTAGGAACATGGTTAGCCGCAATGCTACAAATTATATCAGTTAAGCAATTGATTTTGATCACCCACATAAATTTAAAAAAAAAAGAAAAAAGAGAGGAGGAAACAAATTTAGCAAATAATTAAAACTTTAATTGCAACAAGTAGGGAACAGAAAACATATTAGTATTAGTACATGGCCTTTTTTTTTCAAGTATAATGCAGCAAACTCTGATACATGACCATCTATGGCTATGGGGTCATTTGGTTATTTGGACTCTTTTTTTCTTCTTTTTTTCAACAGAGTCAACAGGACCACAGATACAAGAAAGAGAAGAGGACACAGATTGGACAATGGAATCATATATCATCTTTTTCACTGACCTCCTCTTTGCTGGAATTACGGATGCAATCTCTGGTTTTTCATAACTAGTTGTTGTGTTGCTCTTCCCCAAGACCACCCTCTCAATTGCAGTTGGGTTCTTCTTTTTCATTGCCTTCTTCTTTGGCACTGTGTTGATTGCTGCCATTTCCTCACTTGGGTTGCTCTGTTTTACCACCAATTTTTGGGCTCTGTGTTTATGTGTTTGATGAGTTGCAAGAACTTGAGGCCTTGAGCTATTTATAAGCAAACGAGCATGTTGGGGACACAAACAAGAGTAATGAAATCACCACATTTGGGGACACAAACAAGAGTAAAAAAGGGTTGCAACTTGCAAGGGAAAATTGTGGGGCAGCTAACTCTTAAAGCACCACATTTGCGGTTGTGAAATCAAAAGGCTTTAATGGGTTCGTTTCTAGAAAAAGAAAAAAGAAAAGGGTTCTTAAAGTAGTTTTGATTACAACATTCTCTGTCTCCTTCATGGGATCTGCAATCACAATCATTGGGATAGCCTTTGAGTTAAAGTTGAAAAATAGCCAATTCATTTTAAAAGGTGGAGAAATGAGATTCTAGGGTGGCTCTGGGTGCAACCACTATAGGCACCCTTATTAGACAGACTGGGTGGGGAGAGAAAGATTACTTGTGTTGTGAGAAACCAACCCGAGACTAAGATTCTATTTAAATGATCAATCCAAGCTTGGGTTTTATGCATGGAGTGTAAAAGCAAAAAGATTAGAGCACATTCCTGGGCTAAGACTAAGCAAAACAAGCGTCCATTTTTGATCTATTTTCTTCCCTGGAAGACCCTCAGGCTGACTGCAATTGTGTGGCTACAAATCCCGAAGTCTTTGAAAATGTGGACAGGTCAAAAAGCAAAAGGAGCGAGGTTTGTGGGCAGCTCATAATATTCTTTTCCCTCCGAAGAGAATCTTCTCTCTAGGAAAATTGCTAAGGGTGCTTGCTTGTTGCCCAAGAGACCATTATTGCTCTTTTCCTCATTCGGCTTTGGATATATATACATCGTGTCTCATGTTTCCGACCACAGTGACCAACTTGGTTTGAAATACAAGAGACGAGCAATTCCTCTCATGCCACCAACTTCATCACATGATTGAGTAGTAACATCTATTCTGTCTATAAATACTTCTATTAATTGCGATAATAAGGTCTTTATTTATGTATTTTTCTAATGCAATATAACCTTGACTTTGTGACAAAATTTGGGCCATGTGCCCCGGTACACTCAAGTTCGAATCTCCTTTTACGTAAATTAGAACATAATTTACACAATTGTTTGTATTAAAACAAATTAAAAAAAATGCCCGTAAGACTTAACAAAGCGAGAAAAACTTGGGTGAAAACTTCCCATCATGTGGCACGACGAGTGGAATACACTATCCAACTAAAACAAAATATGAATTATAGTCTTAGAGAAAACTCATCAATGAGCCCTGGTAAGGCCCTAAGCACAAGTAGGCAAGGTGGTTGCCTAATTACTAATTAATTTTTAAACTTATAGCTTAAGTCATCAATTAAACTAATTACCCTCGAAAAAGGCTTTTCAACGGCAAAATGGCTTTCCGAATTCATCACATAATTGAATAATCTGACATTGATTCATCATTCTCCTCCTATCTTTGAATATTGGGTTTGTGGGGTCTAAGCTTTTTTGGCTATGAGCCTATGATCAACTATGGACTAGGGCATGCATATCACGGGTCTCATTCCTCTTCCAAAACAAACATTAAGAATCTAAGTGGGGGCCTCATGACATGATCATTTTGGGAAATCTAAGGTAACTTGGAAAATTAGTTACCGCCAGAAACTGGGAAACTCAAAAAAGCAAGAGAAATTCAAAGTGCTGGATATACTTCATTAAAACTAGGGTATACTGGTGAAATACCCCCTAAACTTGTACCTTAGTTTCAATTAGCCCCCTATCCTTTTTTTTTTAGAAATGTAAGGACACGATCTATTTTTTTTCGCCAATGTTCCCCTCGACGTTAGAATCTGGCACTTCCCATCCATTGTGCCGTCAAGATGGAGGTTAGTTGTGTCATTTCGCGTCTACACGCAAGTCAACCCAATGTAAGTCGAAAATTAGAAGGAGGCTAGGTCAGTTTTGACAAAAAAAAGAAAAGAAAAAGACAGTCAGAGCTGTAGATGTAGGGTTCGAAAGTTTGGGGGAATTGGGGATTTCACGAAATCGAGCTGCATAGTGGTTGATGTTGACAAATCGGAGTGGTTGTCATAAGAATCTCGAAGCAACACACTTGTATTGACCAAGAAAGATGCCTGTCGAAGTCCGTAGCAGTGGGAAGCCTCCCAAGTATAGTAAGTCTTCAACTTTCCCTTTCTTTGTTCATTGTTTAAGTGGTTGTGGTCCATAGGTTGTCGGTAGAATTGTCATCTTCTATCTTATTGCCTTTCTATAAGATTCCTATTTGAATAGAAAAGTGTGGTCCCAAACTAAGGCATGTGCGTTGCTTTGTCTGTGTGTGGCTGATATTAGTAAAGGCTGGTGCCGATTGGTAGGTTTGTTGTAGTGGTAAAATGAAGTTGCTGAGTTAATTAAATTAAATTTTGTTGTTTGTAGGTGATCCAGAGTTATTTATGATTGAAATTCACCATGGGGGGTATTTTAAAAAGGGGAAGTATGTGGGAGGTATTGTCCAATGGGCAGACAACTGTAATACATATCAGTTGTCAATGCTAGACTTATATGATGTTGCTGAATCACTAGGATACAACCCCATAAAAGTCGATTATCGCTATAGGTCCACAGCATTGGGTTATTTGGCAATTCGAGGAGACTTGGATGTGCTTGACTTTGTGCGTGAGATACCTGCATCAAGGGTTCACGGTTTGTACATCACAGCAAAGCCAGAACCGACCTTGTTAGATAATGAAGCCTCTGCAGCTGTATTTAACTTTCAGAATTTGCTTCAACCACAATTGATACATGTAGAAGTACAAGGTGATGTGAACATTGCTGATGATGCCGATGATGAAGCTGAAGAGGAAGATGAGGAGCTGCAGGTAGATGAGGAAGATGAGGAGCAGCAGGTAGATGAGGAAGAAGATGTAAATGTTGATGGAGAGGATGATGACGAAGAGCGCCTGCAGTTCATAGATAGTGACTACGAGCAAACAGATGAAGAACTAGAGAGACAAAAGAGAGCAGAAGATGACACAACTTTTGATAGGCATGTAGTGGATGAACCTGTTGAAGAACCAGATCAAGAACCTGGTGATGTTCCAAGTGATGATTACGATTCAGAGGACCTTGTAAGTGTTTCAAATTCAGAAGATGAAGCTGATGAAAATACAGGTGTGAAAAAGGTTAGTCGGAGAAGAAAAGCTCCTAGATTCAAGCAATTCAAAAGGGATACTGATTTATTTAATCCTGTATTTCATATTGGAATGGAGTTTGCTAACATGGAACAATGTAGGGAGGCCATAAGATTCTATGCAGTTTCAAGTGCTCGGCCACTTAGATGGGTCAAGAATGACCCTCACAGGGTTAGGGTGGTGTGTGGAAGTGGAGGAAAGGCTGAAAAAAAGGGTTTAGGACAAAGACATTGTGTTAAAAATAGAGAAAAACCTGTACAAAATGCTGGAGAGGATGGTGGAGAAGAAAATGGAGAAAAGGGTGGAGAAAAGGGTAAAGAAAAGAAGGATGTCAAGTGTGAGTGGTTGCTATATGCATCTTATGTGGGCAAAGGGCCTACTACTAGGATCAAGACATATCAACCTAAGCATGTATGTGGAAGGATGCAGAAGACCAAGTTTGCCACTTCTTCTTGGCTTGCTCAAAGGTTTGATGAGGACTTGAGAGATAATCCTAATATGTCTCTGTCGGATTTCATGAAGATTGTGAGGAAGAATTATGGCATAGATATCACTGCAAACCAGTTTTACAAAGCCAAGAGCATAGCTAAAGAGAGAATACATGGAAGTATTGAAGAACAGTACGCAAAATTGTGGGATTATTGTGAAGAGTTGAAGGCAAACAATCCAGGCAGCACTGTATTAATCAAGACTGATCTGCGAGGGGACAACCCAGTATTTAAAAGAATATATATCTGTTTTGGTGCATTGAAGAAGGGCTTTATTGCAAGATTGAGGCCAGTTGTGGGTTTCGATGGTTGTCATCTAAAGGGAACTCATCCAGGATAGATTTTAACTACAGTTGGTATTGATGCAAATAATGGGATACACCCTGTCGCATTTGATGTGGTTGAAGTAGAAAATACCGAGACTTGGACATGGTTTATGGAGATTTTCTTTGCTGATGTTGGGTGTGAAAATGGTAACGGTTGGGTGTTCATGTCAGATAAGCAAAAGGGTTTGGGGCAAGCCATTAGGGATTTGATGCCTACTGCTGAACACAGACATTGTGTTAGGCACCTCCACAATAATTTCAAGACTGCTGGTCATAGTGGTCTAGCATTGAAGCAAAGATTATGGGCAGCAGCTAGATCAACTACAATACCTACATTTGAAGCTGAAATGGAGAAGATGTTATCTCAATCAGGTGCAGCTTACAGATGGCTTCAAGACAGGCCAGCAAATCATTGGAGTAGGTCACACTTCACAACTCATTCTAAGTGTGATATGCTGCTTAACAACTTGTGTGAGTCTTTTAACTCAGCTATTATTGAAGCAAGGGATAAGCCAATTCTAACACTCCTAGAGAGAATTCGAAGTTATTTGATGCTAAGAATGGCTAGACTTAGAGAAAGTATTTGGACACATGATGTTGGTCCTAGGATTTTTGGAATTGTTGAGAAGCTAACAACTGAGAGTGCTCAATGCATAGCATCATATGCTGGTGGGGGGAAATATCAAGTTAATAACATCCATGGTGGGATGTATGTGGTGGATTTGGAGAGGCACACGTGCACTTGCCGAAAGTGGGACTTATGTGGAATCCCTTGTTCACATTCTATGGCTGCAATTGCCAAAACAGAGAAAAGCCCTTATGACTTTGTGCATTCACTGTACAAAAGAGCTGCATATGACAGGGCTTATGAGAGTTATATATCTCCAATGCCTAGTCAAGAATACTGGAGAAAAACAGGTCATACCCCATTCCCAAAATCTACATCTATTCTGCACATTTGTCACAACAAATTGATACATAAAAAACAGAAGAAAAAAAAACGTTGTGCATCAGTCCAAATTTCTAATCGGCAACCCAAATTTCAAATGTGCAAACCAAATTTCAACAACAAACTTACCCTCCCACAGATGTAAAACCTCCTCCCCGGATGTGCAGCAGTCCAAGATGTTTGGATTTTCGCAGTCTTCCCACAGTAGCAGACGACTGAAGGCACCATCCATGAACTACCCTCTTCACCTTGTGAATTCCACCTCTGTGACCCATGACCTCCATGACCTCTGCCAGGTAAGGACCTCCTCATCTCTTAATATTGGGTTTTCTCCTAAACCCTAAATCCCCCTTTGGTTTAGGGTACGAAAATGGAGGTTGGAAAAAATGGAGGGAAATGCATTTGGGTAAAAATCGTGCCAAAACGAAGGAATTAATAGCTGAAGCATTGGTTCAGTTCAATGGAGACGCGAAATGACACAACTAACCTCCATCTTAACGGCACAATGGATGGGAAGTGCTAGATTCTAACGTCGAGGGGAACATTGGCGAAAAAAAATAGATCGGGTCCTTACATTTCTAAAAAAAAAGGATAGGGGGCTAATTGAAACTAAGGTACAAGTTTAGGGGGTATTTCACCAGTATACCCTTAAAACTAAACGCTGGTGTACACAAATTGATGGATTCTCAGTCCTGTTGAAGCCAATTCCAAATGAAAAAATAAAAAAACAGAAGATAAAACAAACAGCACGTACATGTGCTTCTATCAATTTGTCCCCGTTAATGATGTAAAATTTCGATGCGGGACTTGTATTCTCCAACATTTCCAACTTACCATGGTACTATCTGCTTGCATTTCTTGGAATTTGGTACTTTGTTGATGTTGGGTTGGTTGGCTGGGGCTCCAGAGGGAGGAGGTGGAGGGAGGGCAGAGTAGAAAACAGAGGCAACCCATTTCACTATGGAATCAAAAACCATTGTCTTCACCAACTTTCTCTTTGCTGGGAAAACACTCCCCTTCTTGGGTTTGAACCAATAATTAGCCTCTGTCTTGGGCTTGTCTGCGATCACCTTCACTCCCTCACCTGTGTTCTGCACCTTGGCCACCATTTTTCTGCTGCCTCTTTGCCGCCCTGTCTCTTCTGTTTTTGTTTTTAAGTTTGGTGTATAAGTGGGAGGACTAGAGACCTAAAAAGTCTCTTTATTTATAGAAGCTTGGATTTCAATTTGAAGATGAGTTGTAAATGAGAAAGCACTGGGGAATACATCCGACTGGATTGAGCCTTGGGCAAGAAGCATCCAAGGCCACCAATCAGCCTAGTGACACGTATTACGCATATGCTTGTAATCAGTATAACTGTCACTGAGGTTGCCAACTAGTCTCTAGAAGCTTGACATTTCAGATTTCAAATTTGACTTCTTAATTGGCCGACATATAAATGCAATTAAAGTTGTGCTATCACCCTTCTAAAACTTCTATTGAATGGTTTTTATTTTTATTTTTATAAAAGCCGTAAAGGAAATTAAACACAAAATTTATAATGCAGAGCAGGTACTCTTAATCACATGAGCTACAAGTCCCTTACTTTTATAAAATAGTTTAATCTCTCTTTTATCATCAGTTGTTTTATTAGTTTTGTTCAGCTCATGATCATGAGACATGAGCTAGATAGATAAATGGGACCCAAGCAACCTCCCCATTTTACCTCTATTAAATTGAAGTGGAGAAATCATCACTCTTATTTATTTATTCTTTTGGTTCAAAAGGGTGCATAAATTGTAGGCTTGACTTCAGTAACAACAACAACAAAATTGTAGGGTTGACTGGTCGTTTGTTTGGATAGAAGACCCAAAAGTCTTCTACATGTGCCAGGCTTTTGTGGAACATTTTTGTAATTTACTGTAATTTTAAAGGTTTGACTAGTCATTGGCGGGGTTCTACATTCCAAATCACTCTCTTTTTTAATTTTCTCTTTCAGTATTTCACAAAACTTGAGTGTTAAATTGGGGAATGAGTGTTCAATTAGTGAATTACATTGCACCAAATGTCATAACGAATGGCTGATGTGAATTCATCCGAAATAGATCATATGCATGCACATCGATAAAAGGCCCTGCAAATTGACTTTGTATATTGTCCACTCTGCAAAAATATAGTCTGAATTACAAGGAGAGAGGGATTTCGCACATACACTGAGATAAGGTGGTATGCAAGCCAATGCCCATTTCAACTTGGCTACACTACATTGGCCAAATCTTCTCTGCTTTGACTAAGGTATAATCTAAGTTCCGCTATGTTTGCTATAATTTTACACTTTCATCTTGGGGTTGGAATTTTATCACCGTAAACGGTTGACACCTTTGATTGGCAATAATTGTTTCCATGTCCTATAATTTCTTAGGCTTATTTTAATGATGGAGCTGGAAAAAGGTCAAAAGAAAAATAGTGAGACAAGTCGTATTCGGATTTAAATGATATGTGTATATTTATTACTTTTGATTTTTCCTTTGTTTGTTTCTTCTTGAAATCATACCTGATATATCATGTGTTATTTTGTCAAGTTTCAGATATGATACTTTACATTATTCAACACAATGTCGCTACACATTTTATCAATCTGGCAATTGTTTTCCACCCAGATGAGAAAGAATAAGAAGGAAAAAAAGTTACAACCAGAAACAGAGAAACTCAAAATGCCTGATAATATAATTCATTACAAGCTACAACTAAAAGCAACAGATTTTCCTAGTTGTCTTCATCCTTTTGCTGGGTGGGTGATGGCAAGTTGTGTTGCTTTGATGAGTAAATTTGATTCTGTTGAGCTTACTCATGTTTATAGGAAAAAGAATGCTGCTGCAGATTGTTTGGCAAATTGGAGTCTGAATATGGATTTGGGGGTCTGCTATTTTGATGAAGCTCCGGTTTGGATTAGCTCTCTTCTTATTGATGACTTGTTGGGGGCTGTGAAGCCTCGGATGATTAGTGTTGGCTAGTTGGTTTTGTTTCTGGGGTTTTCCCCCCTTCTTCATAAATATATATAAAAAAAAAGCAACAGATTTTCCTCTCTTGAATACTGGGGCTTGTGGGCTATGCATATGGACTTCAACCATAAGGTACCAAATTAAACTGAGAAATTTAAAGCCTCATAATTCTCTGCCACTAATGGTGCTGGTGTGGGACTATCTGCTTGCATTTCTTGGAACTTGGTTTTTGGGTGAAGTTGGCTGCAGAGAAAGAAGGTGGAGGAAAAAGGGCAGGGCAGAAAACAGAGGAAGCCCATTCCACCATGGAATCAAAAATCATTTTCTTCACCAACTTTCTCTCTTTGCTGGAAAAACACTTCCCTTCTTGAGTCTGAACCCATAATTAGCCTCTGTCTTCTTTGTCTTCACCTGATCCACCTCCATTTCTGCTTCTTTCTCTCTTCAGTTCTTCCTCAACACCTTGTTTCTTTCTATCAGTAGTTTTTGGTACGCAGGGAGAGGGCCCTCTCTTAAAACATTGAATCCCAAGGGCACCAATATGAAGGCAATTATGTAATGTCACCAGAGCGAGCTTGTTCAGTAAGCTAAGCATTCGGGGTAACAAGTGACACGTGCACTGAGTTGTATGAATATGAACGTGGATAATTCTGGGAAAGAAAGGGAGTACCCTCGGGGGAAACTCCAGAAACACTTCCTCCAACTCCATCAATCCCAAAATATCCTCTCTGAGTAGTTTTCTTTTCCCCCATCCACTGAGGTTAAATATGGTGATTCTCCTTTTCTTCAAATTAAAGGTAAGGATTATAATCTTTATCAATTTACAAAGCAAAATAAAAAACAGCCAAATGAACCTACTGCAAGGAAAGAAAGAATACTCTGTCTTTTTACAAGAAGAGCATTTCACTATAATTTCTTCTATGCTAATAATAATCACCTTCTTCTCTGTACTTGCTGAATTTCCAAGAAGCAAGGCTCTTTTTCTCTTTTGCTACCCTTTTGCATAAATGGCCAGTAAAAAATTTATGAGGTTCCTAATGAAAGACGATTCAAGTAGCTGAAATTGGCAACTCCCCTTACCTTATTTGTGAACACATGCATGAATGAATTAATCTCTGGAAATTTGATTTGAACACATGAATTAGGAACATGGTTAGCCGCAAATGCTACAAATTATATCAGTTTTTTTTTTTGGGGTCTGAAGATAGCTTTCATTAAAAGGCCAAAACGCCACAAAGAGAGCAAATACAAAATATTCGTCCCACAAACAGGACAGACTATAACATGAAAGAAAGCAAAGCTGCAAGGAAACAGGACACCGACCACGCAAAGAGGCAGAAATACGTCAAGGCTTGCAGGATGCCGACATGAGATTAAAGGTGAGGACTTGGAATACCGTCCTTGTTCAGCATGTGCACCAGTGAGCAAGTGATTTTGATCACCCAGATTAAACGAAAAAAAAAAAGAGGAGGAAACAAATTGACGAAATAATTAAAACTTTAATTGCAACAAGTAGGGACAAGAAAACATATCTATTACTAGTACATGGCCTTTTTTTTAAAGTATACTGCATCAAACTCTGATACATGACCATCTATGGCTATGGGGTCATTTGGTTATTTGGACTCTTTTTTTCTTCTTTTTTTCAACAGAGTCAACAGGACCACAGATACAAGAAAGAGAAGAGGACACAGATTGGACAATGGAATCAAATATCATCTTTTTCACTGACCTCCTCTTTGCTGGAATTACAGATGCAATCTCTGGTTTTTCACAACATGTTGTTGTGTTGCTCTTCCCCAAGACCACCCCCTCAATTGCAGTTGGGTTCTTCTTTTTCATTGCCTTCTTCTTTGGCTCTGTGTTGATTGCTGCCATTTCCTCACTTGGGTTGCTCTGTTTTACCCCCAATTTTTGGGCTCTGGTTTGAAAGTGTATGGTAGTGTTTATGTGTTTGATGAGTTGCAAGAACTCAAGGCTTTTTCTATTTATAAGCGAATGAGCATGTTGGGACACAAAAAAGGGTTGCAACTTGCAAGGGAAAATTGTGGGGCAGCTAACTCTTAAAGCACCACATTTGGGGTCCCTTAGATGTGAAATCAAAAAGCTTTAAAGGGTTCGTTTCTAGAAAAAAGAAAAAAGAAAAGGGGTCAAAGTGGTTTTGGTTACAACATTCTCTGCAATCACAATCACTGGGATAGCCTTGGACACAAAGAACCTGTACATATTTTTGGCTTTGGCTTAAAGTTGAAAAAATGGCCAATTCATTTTAAACGGTGGAGAAATGAGATTCTAGGGTGGGTGGGCTCTATTGGCAGTTTGGCTTTAGGGACATTTACACTGAGCTTTTATAATAAGGGGCTACGTTGAAGGGTTCAATCCAACAATCCAATAATAACTTTGCACTGGATTGAACGGCTATTAAGAAAACCCCTCATTAGAACCCTCATTCTAGCCTCTCAGCCTTTGCATTGGGTGGGGGTAGAAAGATTACTTGTGTTGTGAGCAAAACCAAGAAGAATCCAAGCTTGGGTTTTGTGCATGGAGTGGAAAAGCGCAAAGATAAGAGGTGAAATTCACCTCTCACTCAATGGAGAGGGTTTAAAGTTTGGGGTCGGCCTTTTTGGTACTTTTCAAAGATGGAAGTGGGAAGTGGGAAGTGGTAGGAGAGCAGATTCCTGAGACAAAACAAAGCTAAACCTCTATTTCTTGAGCTACTGTCTTTCATGGAAGACCCTGAGGCTGACTACCAAATTCCAAAGTCTTTGAAAACGTGGACACGTCAAAAAGCAAAAGGGGCTCACAAAGTGATAAGCGAGGTTTATGTTTGTCTGGTTCACAAAGTGATAAGTCCTTTTCAGTCCACACAACACACCCAAGAGAGAGAGCAAAAAAGAATATCAGATCAGTTTTTGAAAAGTTGAGATTAGTTTTCTTCTTAATTATTTGATGCACCTAACATATCGAGAGGGAGGGGAATCCGCACAAGAGGAAGGAGACTTCCAAATCCTCTCTCCTTTGACTAAGGTCTAGTCTAGGGTTCCATTATGTTTCCTATAATTTTATACTTTCATGGGGTTGGATTTTTATCACCATAAATGGGTGACACCTTTGATTGGCAATAATTGTTTCCACGCCCTCCCATTTCTCGGGCTTATTTTAATGATGGAGAAAACATAAAAGGTAAAGAGAAAAATGGTGAGACAAGTCATGTTCAGAACCATACTTTTGTTCGATTTGTCCGTTCTTTGTTTTTTCCTTCTTGAAATCATTAATTATATATTATGTTTCATTTTGTCAACACAATATTCACTACACATTTCATCAATTCGCAATTGGTTTCCACCCAGATAAAAAAGAAGAAAGAGAAAAAAAAGGTACTAACAGAAACTGAGAAACTCAAAATGCCTAATAATAATTCATTACAATTTACAAGCAACAACTAAAAGCAATAGATTTTCCTCTCTTGAATACTGGGGCTTGTGGGCTATGCATATGGTCTTCAACCATAAGGT